>KQ030532.1:116989-292696 GCA_000956045.1 Hirsutella minnesotensis 3608 | reverse complement strand
GGGACGCGTGGGGCCGCGCCATCATCTCGTACCTCGAACAGCGCACCGCGCTGCGCGGCGCCGTCGTCCTGCTGTCCATGGACAAGAAGAAGGGCGCGCTGGGCCACGACCTGTGGCTGCTGCGCGCGCTGGCCCGCAGCGAGACGCCCACCCTCGTCGTCCTGACAAAGGCCGACCGCTGCGGCGCCGACTGGCCGCTGCGGTCCGAGTCTACCGCCGACGCCGTCAACAGGGACCTCATGGCGCTCGACGACGAGTTCGGCGGTCGGTGGCGCGTCCACAGCGGGCCGACGACGTGCGTCCATGTCACGGCCGCGGGCATCGACAAGGTCGGCGGCTTGCGCAGCCTGGGCAACGCCGCTGGCATCGGAGGCGTGCGCCGGGCCATGCTCCAGGTCGCGGGCTTCTCCGTCTCGGGCAAGGGCGTCGAGAAGGCGGCCGAGCACCAGGCCTACTCGGGGCCGATTGTGCCTTTTGAAGAGTTGCAGTGGAAGTAAGTGCCGTCGGTGAGGCGTTCCAGCACTCAACAAGAGAACTCGGGGGGCTCCTTGTTCAGGAAAACCCCCCTCAATAGGAATATTACCCAAGGGAACAGCATCTGTTTTCTGGGCCGTTCTGTGGGTACTGTTTGGTGCTGTGCTGCTTGTGTGCACGCTCGAGACGTTCGTTTCAGGCGGACGGTTATGTCGCACGTCAGCGCGACACATTTTTCAATGTCAAGCGAGCACAGAGCAACAGGCGTATCCACCGGAAAGCTCACCCGAAGATCACGAAAAGTCAGGCAAAAAGAATAGTACGCCTGCAAAGGCGGATAGGATATTGTATGCTACGTAGGCAGCTCGCGATACATGTGCGAGGCATGGCATCCATGATGGCATAATTACAACAAAGAGTCTCGCGACGCCCAAAACACTTTTAAATCGTCCATTAATCCCCGTACGCCTCATGAATGCAAAAGGCCAGGCTTGCGTCAGAGCAAAGGAGGCCGGGAAATCACCCGGGCAAAGAAGTAAACCATTCATTAAACCCCCAACGAGTCCCCTTGCAGTCTGACTTTAGGACTGATGGGACTGGCTCGTGCCGGGGCGACCGCTGGAGCGCCGCATGATCCTGGCGCTCTTTGAGTCAAAGAGGGCCTTGACCTTCTTTAGACGCGTCCACCGCTCCTTGTCCTTGGCGTCGCGAGCCTTGTCATCGATTTCGTAGTCGACTTGCTCGTCAACCGTTGTCGCAAACGAAGTGGGACGCTCGGGAGTGGCTGGGCCTGGCGTTCGCGGCAGCGGCTTGTCGAGGATGGTCGACCTGGCACGCTCGTGTACCGGCCGTGCCGTCGGCTTTTTGGACCGACCCTCGTAGACGCCGCGTAAGCTGGACTCGTTCTTGATCGACTGGAGCAACGTGGTCCAACCCGCCGTCGACGGAGAGCCGCCCCTGCCCTGCGTCTCGGCACTTTTCCAGGGGCAATAGAAGCGGTGCTCGCGCAGGGGATCCAGGTGGTCCATGGGAGCGGGCACAAGAGTCTGGCCGTTTTCGTCCACCTCTTTGCTCTTGAACATCCATAAGCCCAGTCGCCGTAGGCACGTGTGGCACGAAGCCGAGTTGGGGACCTGTCCGATTCGGGGGTTGGTCAGGCCCTGCCAGCCCAGGAGAGCCAGAGCCAGCGCTGGTCGGTTGACCGGTTTGGATGCAGAGGTGGACGATGAGAAGGAGGTGTCGGTGAAGAAGTCTGGTGGCAGTTGTGACAGTACTTGATCCAGGTTCATGTCGTCTGGGAGTCGCAGGTTCACTTCGTAAGGGAGGAATGGGGCTCTGGTGCAGAGCTCGTCGTATCGTTGGCGAAGCGCGGCGAGCGTTGCCTTGGCGTTCGAGAAGGAGAGGCGGAGGAGGGCATCTGGAAGTGTTAGATGGCGGTAGGTTAGTGATAATGGGAGTGACATACCATCGCAACCTCGTTTCCTCCAGAGACACTCTCCTTGGTGGGACGAGACAATCAGCTCGCAGTATTTATCCACCAATGCTTCCTCTGGTGATTGTTAGCTTACTGGCACAGACTATGCGTGGCCACGGCGACTGACCAATCTCCGAGGGCACGAGGACGGGAACTTCCTTGCCGTCGACCTCTTTGCGATTGAGCTTGACGACGAGTTCCTTGTGGCACAGGACGCAGCGAACCGTCTCCTTGCCCTGGCAGATCCAGCCGCGGCGCGCCCACTCGACCTCGTTGACCTTGTCGGGCTTGGGCGTCCAGTCGGTGAGCTCCTGGAACGTGGCCATGCGCTTGAGGAGCTGGTTGCGATCGCCGGGGCAGTACTTGACGAGGGCATCGGGGCTGGTCTTCACGCTGCTGCTCGTCTGGCGGACCGACTTGCGCAGGGGCGAGGCGAGGCTGGAGAAGGTCGACGCGATGTCGGTAGGAGTGTATGTCTTGGGAGCCGTCGATTCGGCGAAGCCCAGACGACGGCGCTTCTGGAGGAGCACCTGGTGCTCGGCGGCGGCGGCGGCTCCGCGTCGGGCGTCGATATCCATGGGCGAGGTTGGCGACGGAGGGTTACTGAGGCCTTGGAGCAGGGCGTTGAATTTGCGCTTGGTGGCGTTCATCTTGCCCGTCGGGCGCTGCAGGGGATATGGTTTCGGCGACGAGGTGCCAAGTATGGGGATGCTTGTCCAAGCGTCAGTGCGAAGCGTCGATATAGTGGGCCCCCTTGGAACGGCTCGGGATAAACAACAACAACAACGCCGCAGGCCGAGATGAGTGTCGCCAAGGCCCGGCCAATCCGCGGCCCGTCTGCTGTAGCGGTTTCGTCAAGAGCGTGCCGACATCACTGTTGGGAAATGGGCTGTTTCTCTTCTAGTCTGTGGGTTGCAGATGGTGTAACGGCTTTGTGTCACGCCCAACTTGAAGACGCAGTCATCAAGGTACTTGGTACCAAGCGGAGATCGGCACATGTATTATCCTAGATAAGATAGCATTGACTTGATGTACAGAAGCGCCGGCACCGACCCCACCAGCGAGACCCGCGGCACCACTGGCGCCAGAGCTTGGCTGGACCCTTGCAGCCGGCCTGTGTCTTGTCATTTTTTTTTTCTTTCCCCTTCGTGCCTCTTCGAATCTGGTCGGTGAGGGCGCTTCCACCAACCCCATTCTGCCACCACAATCGCGCATCGAGTGACGCGGACCGAAGCCGAGGCGCATATTTGGCCTGCACGGTGACTTTTCATCCTCAACTCTCTTGACCATCCCTCGACCATTGGGCCCGTCGAGTCAACCGCCGTGTCCAAGACTGCCAACGCACATGTCAAGGGCTCCGCCAAGCTGGCTGTTTTCCAACAACGCCGATAACAAGAACAAGACGGTCGCTGCGCCCACCTCGATCGCCAAATCCTCGTCGCAGCAGACCAACTCGGCGACCGTAAAAATGGCAAAGACAGACAAGAAGGACAAGAAGGGCAAGACGGCCAAGGCCGCCGCCAAAACGGCGCCTGTGTGCAAGAAGGCGGCCCCAGCAGCTGCCCAGCCACTGCCTGCCCAGTTGATGGACATGGTTGAAGCGTTCCTGGCGGAAAACTCCTTCGACAAGGCGCACAGCGCGTTCAAGAAGCAGCGGGAGCAGACGGGGCCCAAGAGCGGACCCAAGGACGCTGCTGCCAGCCAGTCTCTTGTAGACGTCTACCGCTTCTGGCAGGCTGCTCAGGCAAAACCCAAGGCTGCCAAGGTAGAGACGCCGAGCAGCGACTCGAGCTCGTCGTCCTCTTCCTCGTCCTCGTCCGACTCCGAGAGCCCCTCGAGCTCGAGCCCAAGCTCCAGCTCTGACGAAAGCTCCAGCTCCGATGAAAGCTCCAGCTCCGACGAGAGCGAGAGCGAGGCCGAAGCCGCTCAACCCACGCGGCCCGCAACCAGCCTGAAGCGCAAGGCGCCCGCCAGCGACAGCTCGTCCGATAGTTCTTCCGACTCGAACTCTTCGTCCGAGTCCGAGTCCGACTCTGATAGCCGACCTCAGACCAAGAAGCAAAAAACGACGGCCGCGCAGAAATCCGCGCCGGTGAAGGCAAAAGCCGGCGCGCAAGATTCGGGCAAGATGGACGTCGACGGCGACTCCTCTTCCTCCGAGTCGGATAGCTCCAGCTCCGATTCAGACTCGAGCTCCGACAGCGACAGCGACTCGTCGGACTCTGGCGACGTCACGGCCGCCGCAAAAGTCCCCCTTCCTGAATCCAGCAGCTCGTCGTCCTCGTCAGACTCATCCTCATCCTCAGACTCGGACTCCTCCTCGGCCAAGCCCAAGCCCAAGGCGAAGCCCAAGGCCAAGGCGGCCGAGCTCAAGGCCTCGTCCGACTCATCCGTGACCTTGGGCTCCGACTCGCCGGAACCCAAGGGCTCGACGGCCAACCCGCCGCTGCCGCCCGACCCCACGCGGGCCGGCGGCCGCGGCAAGAAGCAGGCCGAGCGCTTCTCGCGCATCCCCAAGGACATTGCCGTGGACCCCAAGTTCTCGTCCAACGACTATGTCTCCATGGACTACTCGAAGCGCGCCTTCGAGGGCCTCGTCGTCACAAAGGGCAAGGGCTTCACCAAGGAGAAGAACAAGATGAAGCGCGGCAGCTTCCGCGGCGGCATGATTGACATTCACGACAAGAAGGGCATCTACTTTGACGACTAGCCGGCGGCGCTCCCATGGTTCCCCCCCCCTCCCCCCTTGGAAAAAAAAGTCGGTGCTGGGATGGGTAATAGATTAGAGAGGCGGGCCGGCGTCCGTGGCGGACTGATTGGCTGGCGTGGAGTTTTTGCGCGGCAGGTTTTGTGTATCTTTTTGGTTTCTTTCGTCGGCTAATCGCATCGAAATTACACTGTAAAGCACTGTGCCCTCTGCTTGCGCGTCTGCCTTGTGCCCATGGTCGTTGCGCGTGCATTTCCTACGTGCGTGGCCTACGTATCCGAGTCCACACGGCGTTTCGACGTCCCGGAGCGGGGCCGCAGAGCCGCATCGCCGGGCCGTGCCGAACGCTAGGTCCGCCGCCGTCGACGACCGCCCGCTCATCCCCGTGCACGTCGCGCGCAGCCCCTGACATTTCCACGCCCAAATCGACGTACCGTAACCCTTGATTCGTGCCAGGCTCAGATCCGCACCTCGCGTCTACTGCGCTGCTCAAGCCGGCCGCTGCGCGCCGCCCTCGGCGTGCGCGTCGACGAGCCAGCGCAGGTACTCGTGCCACTGGGCCTGCCAGTGGCGCAGGACGGCGTCGCGCTCGGCGGGCTCGAGGCACGCGTGCTCGATGCTCCAGAGCACCAGCTGCTTCCAGCCAAACAGGTCCACGTCCTGCCTGCCGACCATGACCTGGTAAAAGTCGTGCGAGAGCGTCGACCTGTGCCGTTGCGTCAGTCGACTGCCCGACCTGCCACGGGAAGAATCTGCCAAGAGACAAGGAGACGGGGGGGGAGTACTGAAAGATGCCGCCATTGTCCGAGTTGACGGTGCAGTGGACATTGTTGGCCAGCAGCGCGTACATGGCGTGGCCGTCGGCGCGCGGCGTCAGGCCCAGCACCTCGTTGGACACGGGGCACAGCTCGACGCAGACGCCGCGGGCGCGCAGGCGCACCTCGACGCCCTCGGCCGCGCACCGCCGCTTGAAGGCCAGCAGCACGCCGGCAAAGTCGCGCAGCGGCCGGCCCTGGGCCTCTTCGCCGACGAGGTCGAATCCTGCGCGCGCCCAACGCGAGACGGGTCAGCTACGAGTCACCCAAGCAGAGATCCGGGGGGGTTGCGGATACGACGAATATGAGGACCGGCACTCACCCGCGATCCATTCCGGCCAGCGCTTCTTGAACCGCAGACACTCATCCAGCGCCTCGCCGACGGCAGCTGGGTCGAAGCTGCGCGGCGTGCAGTAGATGACTTTGAGCCCGCCAAAGAAGCGCCCGCGCGCGGCCTGCTCGTCGCGGAAGCGCGAGACGACGTCGACCAGCAACTCGACCGTCGCCTCGTTGCCGAGCGGGCCGGAGCCGTCGTCGCGGCGCAGCCGGTTGCTCGGCATAAAGTTGGGGCGCACCTCTGCGTAGACGACGCCGTCGCGCGCCAGGTCCTCGCAAAAGAGGCGCGTGTAGGCGCAAAAGGCGGCCCGGTAGCCAAAGAGGCCCTTCATCATGCGCGTGCGCGCGTTGAACAGCCGCCAGGCTCTGTCGTGGGGGGGAGGCCCGCGTGGCGCTCATCTGGAGGGAGGAGCCCGAGGACGCGGGCGCCCGCGTCAGCGTCTGACGTTGAACTCGTGTGCTTTGCGCGCTTGTCTCTGGACGACGAGGGCTCTCGTGACGGGATAGGTGAGGGCTTGTGACTTACCCTTCGGCCGTCTGCAGCGGCGCATAGACCTGGTCCGCCTCGAGGACCAGCTTCCTCTCCAGCCAGCGATCCACGTCGACGTCCGGGTACCACCGCGGAAACTCGCCCATGAAATCGCGAAACCGCATCGTCTGGCGCGGCGCGTAGTCGCTCGCAAAGACGTTGCCCGGCGCCGTCTCGACGTCTTCGCCGAGCACGCAAAACTGCAACTCGCAGCGGTCCAGCGCGGCGGCGCTCCCCGGCGCGAGGCTCACGCTCCCGCCGCCGGCGGCGATGGGGCGAGGTGGCGCGGCGTCGTAGATGTTGGCGTCGTCGGCGGCGCGCAGGGCGACGAGGACGTCGTTGGCGCGAATCTCGAGGGGCGTCGCGCGCGCTCGGCACCGCGCGCCAAAGGCCATGGCCTTTTCGTCCGCGAGAACCTTGGCGCGGGCCGCTGCGTAGGTTGATTCCTCGGTCGGCAGCTCCTCCTCGTCGGCGGTGGCGGCCAGTTCGGTGCCGGGATGCAGCTGCGCGGCAAGGGCCCGCCGCGCGGCTGCCATGTCCTCGTTGCTATCCTGGAGCATCTGCTGCCATAGTTCCGCCGAGCCGATGCTGGTGCTGTCCATTGCAGGCTTCCAGCTTTGTGATGTGAATCTGGCGTCCTGTGGTCGATGGCAGTCAGCGGTACGTTCGTGTGCAATGCCGAATCATGGGCGATTGCCAGGTTGAGGCCTAGATCCGAGGAATCAACCTACGAGAGTGTAATCTCCAACTGGGCGAGTGCAATGATGCCCTTGATGCTGCATCTTCCGCGTCGAGACTGCAGTCATACAGTAGGTATGTAGTAAGCAGTCGGCACGTCGTCGAGGTCCGATTACGTACAGCCCGAGTTGCCTCCGCACTTGCACTTTGCTGACCTCTGCTCCAATCCAACCTCCAAACCCCCAACCACGATGCCGCAAGACTGACGCAACTTTGGACCAACTCCGCCCGCGAACCCCTACGAAACACCGACTGTCTCGCCCTCGACCGACTTCATACCAGCCTGGAGCCGGGCAGTGCAATTCTCCCGACCAGTGTCTGACTTCCAATGACACTCAAACCGCCCTCTTGGACCACGAGTACCGCGGGCTATATCGAGGAGCCCAAGGCGTTCCCGACAGCCACCGAGACATTGCCGTCTTGGCCGCGTCCCGGAAATGCCTGACCCGTGACTGTTACTTCTCCGAGGCATCGAATGGTTACACTACATGCACATTCATCCCATCTCCACCAAGCACACCCAGGAACCATGACGACTGGTAACACGACAGCTCCATTCTCCCTCCTTCGCTACTCCGTCGCAAACGCTGTCGTCTATTTATACAGTACAATGCAGACGCCCATGACCCGCAGCCCATCTATCCCAATCGCCTTCCCATGCGCAATTCCTCGCCGTACGCCGCTCAGTGATTGCGCCTGACTGTATTACTTTCCCGCAACGCTAAATTGCTTCGCCCCAAGTCAAATTCAACACCTAGCCGTTGCCTGATGGAGCCTCATTGCCCGGGCTGGCTCTCGGTCGCACAGCCTCTAGGCAAAGTAGCTCTTCCATAGGACGCCCTCGAGGTCCTCGAGCTGCTCCTGCGTAAAGTACTGTGTAGCTCCGTCAGCTTATGTCGTCCTGCGCATCGCGTCCAGGCTGGGTTTGCTTACCTTTTGATCCACGTTCCAGCTGTCCTGTCTCGTCTTCTTGAACTCGCTCAAGATGCTCTTGGTTGCCTTGCCCACCACTCCGGGATCGCCCGAGGCTTTGCGCGCCAGCATCGCCAGCACCTCCGGCATCCACTCGGGCGGCGGCGTCGCATATGGAAAAGCCTCAATCAAGGCACCCAGTCCCAGAATGGCCGCATGTCGGCGAGTGATTTGCTTGTGAACGTCGACCGGCGTCTCCGTGCCCGGCAGATTGCGGTTGCGCCGGGGCATCGGGTTCTGCTGGAGCTCCTGCTCAAACCGCTCCTTGAGCCGAACCACCATCGGATCCCGGATGAGTCGCGGTGAGCAGCGAATCATGCCGGCCAGCGTCGTCGATGCGCACGAGCGTACCTCTAGCTGCGAGTCGCTCAGCATATCCGACACCGCCGTAAAGAGCGCATCTCGTTGCGGCGCCTCCATCAAGAAGATGCGCCGGAAGTAAATGACCTGCATGTTGACCAGGGCCCGAAGCCGCTGGTGCCAGCTCGAGGCCGTCCGCCCAATCTTGATGAGACGATCGATAAAGTCTGCGTCTTCGCCGCTCCGGAAGGGAATGTTGGGCAGATGCCTATACACGTGGTACGCCACCTTCATAAGTTCGGGGTCCTCCTTGACGTCCATCATGTGCAGCAGTTGCTCCATAAAGGGCGCTGCGAAAAACGGCACGAGCTCAATGCATTCGTGAGACGACAGCGTGCAATCCAGCCACATGAGGACAGTCTTGGAACCCGACGTGTATGAAGACGGCGTCTGCTGTCCAGGAGCTCTCTCGTGCCGCCACTTTTCCAGGCGCTCAAATATCCCTGTAATGGTTTCCGTGAGTTCTGGCGAAGGCTGATAAGGCCTGATGCCGATTGACGACGCCTGCTTATTCTGCTCGAGCAGTTTCGGCACGCTCTCAAAAGATTCGTGGTATCGGGTCTTTTCAATCGCCGACAGGAGCCGCCCAATCGCCTCACGCACCGCCTTGTATGGGTGGTCAATGTGCGCCACGAAATGGTCCAGGATGGGCTTTGCGTCGCGAAAGTGCCAGCCGCCGTCTGCCACGATGAACTCGATAAGCTGCACCTTGGACGACTCTTTGAAGGCAGCGTTGGACGACATGTCGAGCCGGAACGACTTGAGTTTGTCGACAATCTCGTGCGAGCGCCTAGGATCCTTGGCGTCCAAGATGACGTGAAGGCACGTGAGCCAGTACTGCAGGTTCTCGGGCGTCAGGTCGTCTGTAAATATCTTGAGTAGCATCGGCGCCGCAAACTCCCAGACACGGTTGCGAATCGCTGGTGGATCATCGCTTGAACCAGCCAGCAGGGCGCCGAGAATTTCCGACGTCGCTCGATGCTGATGCTTGTCGCTGCCGTCGCCGTACACCTCCTTGGTCAGTTCCTTGACATCATCCAGGGTGACTGCCGTCTTTCCATAATGCATCAGGTCAAACACGTGCATGAGCAGGTAGACGTAGCTCATGCGAAACCTGTCCGTCGTCTGGTCTCGCGGCTCCTGCTTGAAGTAGTCGAAACACTGGGAAACCCATTCCTTGGTCACAATCTTTCCAATTTGCTCTCGGACAGCATTCTCGACCTCGTCGTAGGCGTCAAACGGCAAGGGCCGCGCTCGGAAGGCGGTAAACTTCTTGCCCCAGACAAGCCATCCTGGATGGTCAAAGTCGACCATGTATTCGGCGCCCTCGGGCTGCTTGAAGGCGTCGAGGAACTTTTTGGTAAAGTCGGCGTCCCCCTTGGCGACAGAAACATCCAGCCTGTTCCGATCACCAATCTCCTTCTCCAGAAGATAATTTGTATACTCGTGACCGTACACGGCCCGCATGTCAATAATCGTAAAGACTGCGGTGAAGGAGTTGAGGTAATAGCCTCTCAAGCCCGGGTGGGGATCGTTGGTGCCGCGAGCCACGAGGTCAATGAATTCGCTCGGCGCAACGTCCTCGAAGCGCAGGCACATGTTCGTGGCAAAGATGGCGCAGCGAGTGGCAATCTTCCAGTGCGCTCCCGCCGCCTTTTGCGTCAGCTCCCGGCCGAGTGAAGCCTTGGCACTCTCGACCTTCTTTCGTCGCTGGACAATGAAGTTGTGCCTCTTTTCGACGGCTGCCGAGACATCTGCCGGCGGCTTGATGCTGTCGACAATGTCGTTGTCCACCAGAATCGCCCGGTCAAGAGGCTTTCCAAACTCAAACATGGAATAGAGAGCCGACGAGCCCAGAGTCTGGATAGACGGCTTGTCGATGCCCGCAGTCTCAATGTACAGGCGCATCGCTTCCGGCGCGAACCGCCAATCCTTGAGTATCGTGCGCAGCAACGACGTAAAGAGGAGCGTGTACATGCCGCCCTTGATACGGTCATGTTCGTTGGCCTGAATCGCCGCGCGAAGGCCGTCCAGGACCACGGGAATGACCAGAGGCCTTCCACCAATCAGCGCCTTAAGCGAAGAGTCCTGGGCGCTCTGCGCGACGCGGCGCACGTCTGCGTACATTGACAGGCACGAGTTGGCAAGATCGAGCAGGAGCCGCTTGTCGAGCTCGCTCTTGTGCCGAGCCGAGGCGTTGTGCTTCATGCGCAAGATGTGGTATGCCTCGGCCCGCTTGATGAGGAGGGGCCGAGGATAGACCTTTCGGAGCCCCTTGATCTTGAACGCAGCAATGTCGGCCTTGTACAATCTCAAGTGCCTCTCAAACGGATGCGCGGATCTCTCAAATCCGACATCTGTGATCCACGTTCTATATGCCGAGCACAGTGCCGTGAAGCAGTTGACGTCGTCCTCCTGATTCGCGTTGAGGAACGCGTGCGCCTTTGTCAGCAGCTGCCCGAGCTCGTCGCGAAGCTCGTGGATGCGCTTGTACACTGCATCTTCTGGTTTCAAGAGGTAGCCGGCCTTGTATCGGAACTGAGGTCGCAGCTCTTCCTGTTCAGCGTCCTCGGACAGTGCGGTCTCCTCCCCCATCAGGTCATCGTCGCCGTCGGCGTCCAAGTTCTCCTCGGGGCCAGGCTTGCCACCATCACCAGATGCGCGCTTTGGATCAAACATGGTTGCCATTCCGGCAATGACGAGTCTGATCTGCTGCATGAGCCTCGAGACCTCATCCGACCAAGCCTTGTTCTTGCCTTCTCGGCTCACGGGCGGGTTGTCGCTCAACAGGAGCTCAAGCTGCTGCGCGGCCGAGGTAACCTGAGAGGCAAACAACTCTACCGCGAAGTCAATCTCGGGCGGAGATGGCTGATGCCAGCGAATCGTCAAGTCGGCCGGCGAAGTCGTCTTGCCCCAGTCACCGATGTCGAGGCCCCTCTTAATGACGTCCGGCTCGTACAGCGCATGATCTATGGGGTACGTGTGCGTCAAGTTGAGCAGGAGATGATGGATGTAGTTAGACACCAAAATCGTGGGCAGCCCACGACACTTTTCTTGCATGTACTCTGCGATGCCGAGCAGTTCATCCTTGTATCTGAGGACCTCCCTGCCGACGTGGACAACCGCCATTGCGAGCATGCTGACGTGCCAGACGAGGGCCCGGTCTCGCGGCAGGTAATCGGTACCAGTCGTGCGGTCCGAGGCTGCGTTGTTGTAGTCAATCTCGTTGCGGATATTGACGACGAGCATGGGCACGAAAACCTTGAGCGTCTTTTCCGGATGTATCTTGCACAGGGCGTTGACGATCCAGGCCATGGCATCGCGAGCTTGGTGGACCACGTGGCTCGAGACAAATGTGGCAATCTTCTCGAGCGCCGTGTCGAACAGTTCCGGCGAAAGCGACGCGAACAGCGGCGACAAGGCAGCCGGCAAGGCGTTGATGACATTATCCTCGGGAGTCCCGCCTCTAACTTGATTAGCGTCTGGCAGATTCTCCAACAGGGTGAAGATCTTTCCGAGGAGCGTGATGATGAACTCCCCAAAGCCCGCCGTGGACGACCTGAGAATGTTCTGTTCATCCTCGTCGCTGAGCTCCGTGTGATAGTCAATCTGGACGTTTTGGCCGTCGCGCTCCATGCGATCCATCTCGGCCTGGACCCACTGCATGGCGAGCGTCGTGTCATGGATGTGGCTGTCCTCCGTGGTCATTGGCATAAAGGGTATGCTGTACGCAACGCTCTGGATGAAGTTGAGGGTATACTGCGTCTTGTTCAAATCGTTGGCATCTATGCCGGGCAGCGCCAGGGCTAGCAGCGCAGTAATGTGGCACCGGTAGCCCTTGAGCTTACACATGATGTTTGCAATCATCTGCAGGCCGTTCAAGCTCGACGTCGTTCGGTGAACCTCGACCAGACCCTGCAAACTGGGGTAAAAGCGCTGCAGAGCACCAGGGAGAACCAGGTCGGGCTCGAGGTACGCCAAACCCTGCAGGGCGTTGTAGTAGCAGTGCGAGACGCGGGTACTCTTTGAGAAGAGACCCATGAAGGTCACCTCCTTCAGAGACGACACGAAGCGCTTCTTCAGTGCGGGGCTGATTTTGCGATCTGAGGATATGTCGAGCTCGCCGCTCTGCTCGCGATTCCAGCGCGAGACGAAACCATCCGTGAGGTAAAGGATGAATTGGCCGAGCATCGTGGTCCACGAACCCTGGTTGGAGGGGTGGAAAAAGGTCTCGATGGACTCAATCAGGCCCTCGAGGCTAGACATGGTGGAGCCCTCGTGCTCGAGGCAGTGCGGTGACAAGCAGCTAATGATGAGCCTCGCCATCATGTAGGCGATGGGATACTTCTTCTTGTCCTTTTCCAAGTAGATGCCGGCGCCGGCGAGATAATCAACGGGCGTGTAGGGCGAGTTGGCCTGGCCGACGGGAATCTGCGTCAGGCGCAGCATAGCCGTGAAGACGAGGTCCGACTGCTCCTTGGTGAAGATGCCGTACTCAGTAAAGGGTACATGGTCGGCGTGAATGTGGTCGCGGGTGAGGCGAGAGAAGAGGTCCATGAAGAACATGTCGACGACCTTGGATCGGTTCACAATCGACCACAAGTGAAAGAGGGTGGGCAGGAAATGCTGCGGTTGGGCGAGCGGCTCGCTTGCCGGGGCCGGATGACTCGGCAGCATGGCATTGAGGGCGCCAATGACGATGAAGGCGTTTGGCAGCTCATTGACACCAAAGAAAGGCAGCAACTCCTCGAGTATGTCGGGGCGATCCCTGGGGTCAAAGTAGGTGTGCGCGTGGGTGCAGAGCTTGAGAAGCTGCTTGGCGGCGCGCCGACGGGTACTCTGGTGCGCAGGGCCCTCGGAGGGCAGTACCCAGGCCTTGACCTCGTTCCACAGAGGTCGCCAGTCGAGGGTGAGGTCGTCGACGGGCTTGAGGTAATGGTTTTTCCTAGGAGGCGGCTTTGGTTAGAGGACAAGGACAAACAGCAACGTCGTCGCGCCCACGTACCTGGTAAGGGTCAAGACCATGCGCAGGAAGCGGTCTGCCGCGGTGGGATCCAGTCCCGGGGCGAGGGCGAGCGAGTAGTAGAGCTTGGCCAGTCGGGCCCTGAGCTCCCTCGTCATCTCAAACTTGAGATTGAGCCACGCCTGGAGCTCCTTTGTCCAGTGCAGGGCGCCGGGGGAGAAGTCCTCGGCGCGAATAGCAGTGTAGAGCTGCTTAAGGATACCATGGAGGGCGGCGTCGCGCTGGGCCTCCTCCTCGACCTCGAAGGGCAGCTGCTGGAAGTAGGCAAAGGTCCGTGGCCGGTAGCGCTTCTTGTCGTCCTCGTCCGACTTGGAGTAGGGGATGCCGGGAGAGGTGGCGCGGGAAATGGGCTCGTACATGGCGAAGCTCGTCACGAGGTGCGACGTCGCCGACGCCGACAGCGCGGCGCGGGAGCCCTCGTGGCGCGGGCCGACGTTCTCGTCCATGGCCGGATAGCTCAGGCGTCAGAGCTGCCGTGGAGAGGTCGATGACGTGCCACTGGCTGCGACGTTGACACCTTGCAAGAGCGGCGACCGGCGCTGGGCTGCGTCTTCGGACGGGCGAGTATTCACGCTGGGCTTGTTGCGCTTCGCCGGCTCGTCGTCGAAGGCGGGATGGGCAATGGCCGGCCGCGACAGGGCCAGGGCGAGGATAGTAGCTGAGGCGGAATTGAGCGACGGACGCGGCCGAGGCTCATGGAGAAGGTCGACCGACGACAGGCGTATCGCGCGGAGGCTGAAAGACTCGGCGATCGAATCGAGAAAGGGCGAAGCACAGGTCTTTGTTGATTCATAAAAAAAAGGGCTTCTCGGTCGAGGGTGATGGTGGTGATGATGCCAGCAGTAGGAGCCTAGTAGCTAAAAGGTCAGTTGACGAGCGCAGGGTTTCTTCACCACCCTTTCCGGATAGCAAGGGGGCTAGGCTGCTACCCACGTAGCACCTGGACTGTAGCCCGCACTCACCTCCGCTAGCGAGACTCGACTGACCGACGACGCAGAGCGCAGCGCAAGTCACGTTTATTTTTTTTGCTCCTTCACCTACCCAGTCAAGGTGAGGTACGGAGTGTGGATTTTGTCAGCGCCGCGACAGTCGTGGGAAAGGGAAGGTAGGCTCGGGGAAAATAAATGTAGGCAGGGGAGGCGAAAGGAGCTGGCCGTTGCATTGGCTGGCCCGAGCTGCACGTCTTTTCTGCGCGATAGAGCACAATGGAAAGGGGGAGAAAAGGCACAAACGCATCAGCTCACGGCAGCCTGACGATGGAGCAGCATAGCCAGCAGCAGCAGCAGCATGAGTCGGTCGCCCCGTGCAGCTTCCTTGCACACTGAGACACTGCTGGTGCTGCACAAAGTTCCCGCGCCGCCTGCTTGGCTGGCAGCTGCCCTCGAGTGCTCCCACTGCCTTCCCCACCCCCAGTCGGGTCACTGCCAGCCCGGCCAGGCAGCGCACTGTATTCGCGGCCCCCCGAGCCACACTGCACGCACGGAGTCATTGGGGGGGGACTCGGGCCACTGCGACGTAAGAATCCAGGGCCTCCAATGGAGGAGACGGGGGCATCGGCATGCTATCGGGATGCGCTGCAGGTACTTTCCTCACGCAGACGCGGCCCTTTATTTTTTTTTTGCCCGGGAATGGCCATGTGGCCCTGCCTCTGTGTGCAGGCGCTGCGCGCGCAATCTACTATCCGCCCAATTGAGTGCATTCGTCAATCGGATTCGCAGAGCGGCTGCTGCTGCTGCAGTCGCACGCGGCTCGTCGGAGCAATTCGAGTGGACCTGCGAGCCCTTGATTGCATCACCACATGCCATGTCGCCTCTAGCATCCCAAGCCGGGTAGCCGGCCACCAGAGACGTGGCCGCTGCAAGGGCTCGCCGCAGATAGACGAGGTGCGCGAATCGCCATCGGCGTCGTCTACCGTCTGCGCATCGATCCCTGGGAGGCCACCTATCCGCAACCTCCCTCTCCCCAATCGAGTCACCACTCATCCCCAACAACTGCCACGACGCCTAACCTGCACCCACCCATCACCCTGACATAAAGGCCCATGACAAAGTCCAGCATCTAGCCATTTCCTCTGATACTTGACTCCTCCATCGCCATCCACTCTGTAAAATACGTCTGCGCGTATCAATAGCGTCGCCTATTCTCGCCTCGTGTCTGCGCAGGGATGCTCGACGCCCACGTGCGCACGGGTTATCCGCCTGCAACGGCGCGCGGCAAATGACACCCACCGCTTGTGCAGCAGGTAGGTAGATGGATTCTTGCATAGTACCATGGGAATTTGCATAACTGTCCACCGCCAGCGCATCCCGGCCTGTTCAGACTCTCAGCGTCCTGTGCGGCCCTACGAGTCCTGTTCAGTCCCTCATGGCCCTGTTCAAAGCCCTGTTCACTCACTCAGCGCCCCGTCCAAAGCCCTGTTCAGTCCCCCCCAGGCCTACAACTCATATATACCCAAACATCAAACCCTCCTTCAACAGCAGCAAAGAGGTCCATGGCGGAACGGCAAGTTCTACCTACTATAAGCCATCCCTCAAAGCTTCAGAAACACCGCCACGCCCTGGAGAGACCGCGAGTTCGACTCCGAGCTGGGATGCCCCAAAAAAGGCACGTAAAATGACAATCGGTGCAAATTAAGTATCCCACGAACACGAAAGTGCACGGGACGCGCTGTAGTACCTCCGCTGAAAGAGAGAGGTAGCAGGGCGTGAAGGACGGGCCCTAGAAGGCCGGATCCTTTTGCCAGTTGCTTCCTCTTTTGTCGATTCCTTTTGCCGGTTGAAATTTTTCTCTCGTAATGGTCCTCTGGAGGCATGTCTGCTTTCTCTCCCTCCTCGTCAGGACCGAGATCAGTGGGCGGTAGTCTGTAGAGCCTCTTCCGGGTCATGGCCCCGCTGCCCCGCTAAGCATCGTTGATCGCGGCCCCACTCGGCGCCATCAGTCCCTTGGACGCTATTTTTGTCTTGTCCCTTGCCCAACACATGCAACCTTGGAACCTTCATCACACTACAAGTACGGGTAATCCATCACTCAGAGTCCATGGCAGTCATTTTCGTGTCAAGTGTCTTCATTTACTATCGACTTGCTCTCTGCGAGCATCTGGGTATCATTCCAACTCCAGCTTACGCTTGATAAGCTCCCTTTCCCTCTTTTTATCTCGACTTCCGGCCCGATCCCATACTCTGTGGATCCACTCACGGAGCTTTGGCCGGCAAGCCAGCTCGGCCTTGGTCTCCCATTTCCCTTGCGGTTGTCCGTCCAGGCTCGAGATGGTACTTTTTGCCGCCTTTGGCTCGTCCTTTGTCCCGACATCTGCCCGGCCACGTCTACGCTTCATGAATGCTCGTCCCGTCGACATGGCCCTTGCGGGGACACCGTTCACCTCGCGTTGCGATTTGGTTGAAGCCTCGCTGCACTTGTCGGAAAATGGAACCCACGAGTGTCGCGTGGCACAGGCTTCGGCGCTTTCGAATCCGTTGAACGTCCGTCGTCGTCCAGACACGTCTGCACTGACGGATCGTCCGTGGGACAGGGCTCGTGAGAATTTTGGATTGGCTATTGCAGGCCAGCCTCGCTCGTGCAAGCTGATCCAGGTGGCCGATGCCAGCATCAGAGCCTTTTGTGCCGGTGTTACGTCGACGGTCGCGCGCTCGTCTTGCGACGGGCTCGATGGAGAAGTGGCGTAAATGGATCCGTCTGGAGAGAATGGCCGTGACGGAGGGAACCTCCCACTAGACGCGGAGAGGGTTGTGTAGGAGTCGTACACCTCGACTGACTCCGGAGTGAGGGTACCCATTATGGGGTGTCGCCTCGTCGACGGGTCGATGATGCTAAAGGTCCACTTGAACGCCCCTGACGAGTCTGACTGAGGCGAGACTGTGCCGGTGGCAGAACCCAGGCTATTCCGATTCGAAAGTAGCGACCTCCGTACCCATCGAGCGGTGGTGGTATTGCCCTGTTCGTCGATGGACGTGAACTCGAAGGAACCGTTGGCCATTGGACTGGCCAGCCAAGTCGACCCGTCCTCCAATGCGATTTCGGCGCGACTAGAGCCTTGCTGTAAGGCGGTGCCAATGACGGCCAGCACATCCTTGTCGGTAACGGAGGTCGAACCAGAACTCGAAGAGCCGTAGTCATCGCTGCGAACCATCAAAACATCGTCTTGACCGAGCTCGTGCTTGACGCCGAACATGCGCGGGAACCGTTTGGCAAGCTGGGGAATGATGAGGGAGCCAGCAACCAGGCTGGACGGAACGACGTCAAAGGAGGGAATGGCGCGCCTGTCGCCGACCTCTTGAAGCTGAAGAAACAGTCTCGGGCGAATCTGAACGAGCCTTCGCTGCTTGGTGCGAAGCTGAGGAGCGGGGTGTGCGAGGGCGAACCGCGTCGATTTGCGAGGGGCGCGTTTCCGCCTCGTTCGGTGAATCGACCCATCGACGCTATTGTCAAATTCAGAGCCCAAGACCGAGGCATCATCTTCGCTAGCAGTCGGTGTCGGTAGCGGGTCAATCTGAGGCTCGTAGAACCTCACGGCGAGGTCCTTCTTGACGAAGCCGCCCGAAGCCGCGCGGCGCGAGGACGTTAGGGAAGAGAGACGGGGGGACTCGTCGGGAGAGGCTGTCGATTTGCGGTTGGGCAGGCCGTGGTGAGATAGTGGCCTGGGGTTGGAGGGAGCGGATTCAGGGGGGGCGAGTGGTCGCCATGCCGTACGCAACAGAGGATGACGAGGGCGCGTCGGCTGCTTTGCGGGTGAATGGCCTGACTGTGACGATCGATCCGAGTACTCGTGGCCGTGAAGGCCAGCGCCGGCGTGGAGGAACATGGTAGTTCTTGACGAGTATCTGCAGCTTTGGTGTTGACGGCCGCAGACAAGGTTGCCTGATGTTAGGGGCTGAACGCCACACCCTGGGAGGACGAGTGGACAGCCAGAGGCAATTGTACGCCTCTGAATGCCCTCGCAGGCCCACCAAGGCTTCCTGGCGCTATGACGGCTGTCGGATGGTTGGGTCGACGGGCGAAAGATTGAGTCTTGGCCACTGAAGCATCAACGGTAAGAGCGAGAGACGTCGCGGGGAAACAGGCCCAAGCTTGGAAACCGAGAGAGTCACAAACGGCACTCCAGGCTGAAGGTTGAGAGGAAGACGAGACGAAACGCGGGAGCCGAGGATTGTGCCTGAGTGTCGAAGCGGTCAAAGTGAGACAGGACAAGCAGCCCGTAGCGAGGACGGTGGCCGTATCCAAGGGAGGGGGGCGGACAAGCGGGAAGACGACGAAAACCACGCGCGTCTTGAACGTCGTCGGTAATTAGGTCTGCAAGACAGAAGGGACGGCAGAAAGACCAAGGACCAAGGACGTCGGGCTAAAGGGCAGCGGCTTAATGAAAAAGAAAGGTCGAGGGCAGGACGAGGCAATCTGCCAGTTGCGAAGCGATGGGTTTCAGGCGGCCGGGCGGGAATTGGGTGCTGCGAGCTAGCCAGCGGGAGGCGGCACACTGACACTGGCAAACGGGCGTGCAGACGGATGACTTGGGATGAGGGTTTGATGCGGTCCAAGAGTCTCATGCAGCCAGTGCCATAGATGGTGAAAAGATGTCGATGGATGGGCGGGACGGAGTAAAAAGAAGAAACGTCGAGCTGAAGGCAGCAAAGGAAGGCAAGGCAGGCACGACGGCGAGGGCATCAAGCGCTACATGTACTTGGACAGCCAGTACTTGAAGGTACCCAGGGGGGGCCGGAGAGGTGGAGGGGTAGAGGGGTGGGATCGATCGCGGATGGGGCGGGATTTGTAAGTACGTACCTGACTTGGTACACACTGGAAGCTTGAGGCTGCAGGAGGAAGGGCCGACGGACTTTGATACAAGTGCATGCGCGGCAGAGACTATGGACTAATCATGTACCGCCGGCGTTTCCATCTCGAGTCCGAAGACTTTTTCTTCTTTCCTTCGCCTTCTCAACCTCCTTTTCCAGGTGCGTCTTCAGGGGGATCCCGGTCAAGGGGCGAGCAAGGAGAAGGGGGCAAGGAGACGGGAGGGACAGACGAGGGAGATGGGCAAAAAAGGGTCCAAGACTTTTCAGCATCAAGCCACGCCATTCCATGACGCGAGTGGGCCGACGACCAAGATGAGCGAGGGGTCCCGGACATGGCGCGCGAGTCGACAGGGTGGAGAAGAAGGCAAGCGAGTGCTGTGAGAATCAGTGGAGTGAGCGAGGTCATGCACCATGGGAGAGAGTTGAAGCACAAAGGGGAGGGCGGGGAGGGCGTCGAGCCTATATTTAGAGCGGACGAGTTTTGGCTTCTTTTTCCTCCTTCTTTGCGAGCATCCATGCAGAACGGAACATGGAAGGTTGGAAATGTGGATCCGAGAGAAAGCCAAAGCACGACACCCAGAAGGCAAGCGAGAGAAAACGATGAGTGCTCGTGCGTGTTCCTGCATTCAGTCCCAGAGGGGCAACGGATTGACGCCATGTACAGTACAGTGTGTGCATGTTGCGGAGTCGACGCAACGAGGCCAGAGTCGAGGTTGCCCGGGCGTGTTGGTGCTGGAGGAGGGAGCAGCGGCACTGGAGCCTCATTGCCTGACATTTGGGCGCTAGCGAGGGTGTTGGTGACGGATGGTGTGCACAGTGCTGGGGGTGCAGGCGAGTCCCGAGCCGCCGTGCAGAGGAATCGCTAGCTCGGAACAGGCCCTTTGCCGCTCGCAAGGTGATTCGACGGGACCAGACGGGCCGAGCCCATCACGAGATCAGTCGCCGACTCTCGTGTCTCGTTACCTGCCCAGTTGGCGGCTTGCTCGCAGGTACAGCGCAGTACACGCCTCGGCGCCGGCACATGGCGGGCGCATAAAGTATCGGGCCAGTTCTGCCCCACAACCCCTGCTGGCGTGCAATGCAAGGTTATGCCCGGCTCGTAGGCTCGCTAGCAACCTCCTGGAGGGTTTTCCATTTTTACAGGCAACAAGGTACCCCCCGGTGGATTTTGGTCTTGCGAAGTTGCGATGGCTGAACGGGCAGAGAGGCTGGCTTGAGCTTTGCTAGGTACCCTGCAAATCATGGCCCTGGACGTCGATCGGATCGGCGGCAACGAGGCCAGCTTCGTCCAAGTTACTCGTCTACATTGTCTCCGTCATCTGCGGCTCGACGGTTGTGGTGTAGTGATTGAAATGGCGCAACGGTGAGTCGATGCGGGCTTTTTGCGCCGAGACAGGCCTCTAGAACCAGTTTGGCCTACACATCCGACGATCCATTTCCTCCGGGGGGGGTTGCACCTGCGCCCTACAGTGGGCAGAAGCCTGTCGAGCAATGGCCGGAGGCCCGGGGCGCCCGCAGAACCCACCTGTAATGACGACTCGTGGACCCAGCAAATCCGCCCAAGAACAGGCCAAGTCCGCCCTACTAGGGGGGCCTAAAAGTCGGCCCCCCGCACTTGATTCTCAAGCACGGGGGGTCAATTGACCAGGAAAGGGTGCGCTGACCGGGAAACGGAACGTAGCTACTTCTTTTCCACGCCAAATTGTGTGTAATGGTAGGTAGACTATTTTAGCTGCAAACCCTTCGTACTAGCATCAAGTCTCCCCACCTATTCTACTAAGAATGTGAAGCTATCGCGTAACGGTCGGTAGGGCGACGAGATGCGTCGCGTCGCCGCAACTTCGCAATATCGCCAAAACTCCAATTTAATTCCAATCGCGCTCAAACTATCACGATGTCTTCTGATTGCGATGAGGAGTCTGCCATTGATAGGTGGATTAATTCGGATACAGGGAAGACAATCTTTTCGAAGAATACTGCGGAAAACCTCGAGACGCGCACCGTTGCGGCGGCCGAGCTATTCCAAGAGGGTTATTACCCTACGATTAAGGCTGCCGCTATTGCGCTGTGTGTGCCGTATAAACGACTCTGGTCTCGTATAAAGGGGCATCACCCGGTGAGTAAGAATGGCAGCCGGAAGAAGAGGCCGAGGTCATCGTCGGATTATTCAAGGTCACCACATTCAGCGGCGATCGCTTCAACAGCACGCCAACACTATTCTGCGTGCTAAGGAGAGAGAGACGAGGGCATCGCGATCTTGGGCTCAACGCTTCATGCGACGGCATAGGGATATATTCCACCGCCGGAGGGCAGTCTCTAGAGACGCTAAACGTAAAGCTATGCAAGACCGGGCTAGCGTTGATGCCTTCTTTAAGGCTTGGTCTAACTTTATCGCCGATCACGGCATCAAACGCGACAACATCTGGAACTTCGACGAGACCGGCTTTATGGTTGGCTACCTCCAGAAGGGGACATTCCTGTGGACTTTCAACGAAATAGACAAGCCCGTATTAACTGACGCACACGATACTGTCTCTGTGACCGCAATTGAGGCTATATCTGCCTCTGGAGAGGTGATTCCGTCGTTCCTAATTCTCCCAGGCGTTCAAATCCCAGTCCGCTGGGTCGACAACGACCTCGACGGCGATACAATTATCACGACTAGTCCGAAGGGGTATACTAATGATATTATCGCGATCGAATGGATTAAACACTTCGAGCTTCACACGAGGCCCCGGGTCAAGACCGATACGAGGCTAATCCTTATGGACGGCTGTGATAATCACTTCACAGTGGAGATAGTTCACTTTTGTCACGATCACAATATCGAGCTCTTCCCGTTGCCGCCGCATCTCACGCATTATCTCCAACCCCTAGATGTTGGTGTTTTCCGCTCGTATAAACACTGGCATCAACAAGTGTTGTATCGCGAGATCGCCGACGGCGCTGCCGACTTTAATAAGACCGACTTCCTGTATCATCTTCAAGAGATTCGCACACGATCCTTTAAGAAACACACGATACTCTCATCCTGGGAAAAATGCGGCCTTTTCCCGTACAATCCGGCGATAGTTCTTGATCAGCTTCAAGATGCGTTATCTTCATTGACTCAGGATGTGGATAAGCAAGATCTTCCCGGCGCTGTAGGCGCCGGGAAATATGACGAGAATATCATAAGGGCACTCGAAGCGGCGGTCACACCAAGGGGCACGCGTTGTGCCCCTGCGCCGCGCACGCCCCTAACGAAGCCACTATTCGATTGGAATAGCGTCACAACACCAAAGCACAGCTTGATGCTCCTTGCGCAGCTTCAGCAGTACGTGAAGATACGGATCGAGGGATGCCTCGAGTCTGATGTGCCGTTGACCCCGTCAGTCAGGCATGTTCTTTCGAAGGCCAATCGCGCTGGGCGCATTCTCGCTCTGAATGGCATTATGGCCACGTCTGAGATGGCTATCATCAAAGAGAAGCAGCTGCGGCGATCTACGTTAAAAGAAGGCACCCAAGTTGTTGCCCGCTTCGGCCCCCTAAGTGTCCACGATGCTCGGGTGCGGGTGGCTCGCGATGAATATAACCGGCGCGCTTCACAAGAAGATGAGGCGCGCCGGATACGAAAAAAGAGGTCTCGTGAAGAGGTTCCCTTCGTGAGAAGATGGATGCGCGATCTTAGAAGCGTTGCTCGGAATAGTGTCACGAAGTGGAGGTTATCGGAGATGCGGCGACGAGGCGGCCTTACGAAGGCGGACTTCCGCGCGTATTTAGATAACCCGGAACAGCTCTGCTTACATTATCGCCTTTTTCGCGAGCTCAAGCACAAAGGAAAGATCGTGAATAGTTTCACCTGGCCCGAGGAATATGACGTCGATATTATTGACGATGCGGTGCTATTGCTCGCCACAGAGTATCACGATCGCGTTAGCAGCCGTAAGGCGCTTTCTCTCGAGGTTGACGGCATTGAGATTACTCAAATCCATGATATAGAGGCAGAAGGCGATGAGAACGAGGTTATCAAAGTTGAAGATGCTAACGAGGCAGCCCCGAGTGCGGATGCCCTCATTTGATAATATTCTTGTAGATAATTAGGTTGACGGGGTGTATGCGCTTACGGGGGGAAAACGATACTTCAATCGCTCTATTTTTACTATGAGAAATTGGCTTTTTCTATGTACCCCGATTTTCCCGGTCAGCGCACCCTTTCCTGGTCAATTGACCCCCCGTGCTTGAGAATCAAGTGCGGGGGGCCGACTTTTAGGCCCCCCTAGTACCGAATCGTCACTTGGCCTGCCCGAGACCGAGGCACATGGCCGACGGACTTTTTCTCTGTCCGCCTGTCCGGCTGCAGTCCATGTGTTTGTTGACGTGCAGAGTCGACTGCCTGGCCGAGAATGCCACTGTCCGAAACATGCACGGCGGAATCCAGGCAGCGCGTCCGACTCCGAAATGCACGGCACGGCAATGGCGCCTTGACCAACAGTTTGCCAATCGTGTCGCGCGGCACTCGACCGAGCTGCAGACGCGGCAATTGGACTGCATGGGCATTCACACTCGCAAGTCTATTCGGTACGGAATCCGCCCGTACTCGACAGGTACAGCCTAGACGTGCTGGAGTGACGTGACGCCGGCGCCGAGTTTATCGCCTCGTCTGCGATTGATGAAGTCGAGACTGCTTCGGGTACCCCGTATTCTGTCAAATAACATTCAAGATGAGTTAGTATTCAAACGGCCGTCTCGAGGACGCCGTTGGTGGTGCAACCCTCGAGTCCGCACATTCCGTGCCGCCCAAACACGCCAAACACGCCGTCGAGTCGTCGACACATGCTTGCGCCCAGCTTCTCCTAGAGTTTGTGCCCTCGACAAATGTGTTGCCAGAGCTTCAGGCGCGCACCGAGGCACCAGAGTTGGACGATCCCGGCCGCCTCGAAAACGCCGCCCGCGCTCCAGACCTGCGCTCGTCATTCCGGTCCAAGGTTTCTTCGGCTGCCGCGATTGAATCCAGATCCGTCACCGCACAACACTCGGAGCCTATCGCCGTGGCTTTGTGTAGTTTTTCCGGCATGAATTCTCGTCTCACGAGCCCTTGCTCTCGCCAGCGTCGGTCGGGGAGAGTTTCGTTTCAGCCGGCGAGCGGGGCCGACGAGACCCTTGAAACTGCTTGTCCGCTTAGCTAAGCACGCTCCAGCAGCCAGCTAAAGGACCTGGGCTGCTCAAGTACAGTACGTACAGGTACCTGCAGAGGGATGAAGAAACCCAAACACCAGCGGCAGAGCTAGACAGCAACCACCAAGAAAAAAATCTCAGCCTCGTCCAAACATCACCGCCCGAGCGCTAGAAACGCCTACCCTCCTCACCTCTCCCGGCGGGCGTCCCCATCGCCCTGCCGCCCACCCCCCGGCTCGAAGTCATGCCCCGCCGCCAGCAACGCTCGACGCGATAAGCCGCAGACCAGGCCGCCTGTGCGACGAAACGAAAGGAGAAGCCATCCGACCGGATCTGGGCAACTCGTCTCCCGAGACGAGGAAGAAGAAAAACCATGCTCATCCGATACGTGCCCGCGCGCGACGAGCGCCACCGCACCGCTGTCGTCGCCCTCTACCGTCCGCCGCCGCTTCGCCGCCCACCGCGCCTACACCAGCCCGCGCCTGCTGTACGCCGCCATGGCCGCGGGCTACCGCTTCCTGACCATGTTTGAAAAGGCCCTCGCCGAGGGCTCGCCCGAGCACTTTCAGGTCTGTCGGCACATGCGGGAAGCGCTCGACGTCTCGGCCCAGGACCGTCGCCGCGCCTCCGAGGCCGCCAGGGAGCGCAGGAAATGGAAGACGCCGGCACCGCGGAAGCCCGCCGAGCCGCTGCTCGTCAACGTCGCTCCGCCCGGCGCCGCGCCCGTCTTCAAGTCCAACATCTTGCCGCGGCGTCCCGACCCGACATCGGCCGCCGGGCAGGCCGCCAAGCCCCCGAAGGTCCCGACCCTGTCCACGACGGCCAATGGGGAGCCCTTTATACGCCTCTGGAAACCCCAGCCGCGCGCTCTGTCCATGACAATCAAGCGCAATGAAGCTGCGTATTTGCGGCACCTCGACCAGGTCGTCCTCTGCCGGGAGGAGTTCAGGGTCGAGGCCGAGGCCGAGGACGCATGGGAAATCCTCATGACCAAGCTGGCCGCCAGCGAGGCTGGCTCGGGGGATTCTTACACCACGAACCTCCTCGCTACGCTGCGCGCCGACGCCCACGACCATACCGCCTCGTTTGCCCATTCGGTACGCATCGGCCGGCTCTGGAACGACTTCAAGTTTGAGCACCTCCGCCGCACCCGCGACGCCCGCGGCAAAGCCTTCACCGAAATCATCGAGGCCCAGCGCATCATCTCCGAGGCCTGGCCCGACCCGCCGCCAGAGGGGGGTGCCATCCCAGATGAAATTCAACACCTCATAGACTCGTCCAAGGAGCGGCACTTCTCCCGGAG
This sequence comes from Hirsutella minnesotensis 3608, assembly GCA_000956045.1. Taxonomy (NCBI): domain Eukaryota; kingdom Fungi; phylum Ascomycota; class Sordariomycetes; order Hypocreales; family Ophiocordycipitaceae; genus Hirsutella; species Hirsutella minnesotensis. The sequence continues at coordinate 267,004 of KQ030532.1, read as the reverse complement.
CAGACCTGAAGCCGGCCGCGGTCGTGGCCGCGACGACTCGCAGCGCCCCAGCGTGATGGTGAATAATCAACCCAAGTATCCAATGCACGACAAGCTCCAGGCCTGGGATCTCTTGGATCCTTGGACGGCGCCTTCTCGCGAGACGCATCCGCCGACAGATCCTTACAGCACGCCCGCCTGGACCGTCCTTGTCCGAGTATTTGGAAGAAAATAGAGCTCTCGCGACTCGGCAAGACTTTGAGTAAGCATCCATCCGGCGTTTTGAACCTTGGCATGTCATCCGGAGCCCGACGCGAGTCAGCTCGGCGGACAAGAACGGCTCGATATCTTGGCATTCTAGACCCTTCGGCGTGTTCTTTGTGTATTCTCAATTTCAACGGAAGCGAGTCAAGGGCCGAGACATGGATTCAACGTGTATTTGTCATGTACAAATTTCCAAAATAACCTTTCGGGGAATCGCTATGCTAGAACATCTGACAAACCAAGATCCGTCATGGTAATCATTGACAGATGCTTCAAGGTGCAAATAACCAAACGGCATGACCAAAGTCCACTTTTGATCTCCCATCCGCGCCAACTTTAGCTGCTTAACGTGAACATCAACCAGTTTCCATTTCTCCGTCGCCACGGCATAGTCCCGGTTCGGAGTCATTCTAGGGTTCGTCAGGGGGAAACATGGTGTCAGGCGCGGCCAGTCGAAGGACGCTGGTCCAGCTTGGCCACGTCCGCCCAGCTCTTGGTCGACTGCAGCGACGGCACGGCGGGCCTGGCGGGCCGCATGGTAGCCGCGGCGGCGCCCGCCAGGTCCGACATGAAGGCGGCGTCGGACAGCACGGATCCCGTCATGGACAGCACGGGGCTGCGCGGCGTCGAGGCGGGCGAGAGCCGCCTGGCGCGCTGCGGCTGCGGCTGCGGGCTGTGGTGCGCGGGCGTCGCGGCCGTCTCGATGCTGTGGCGCGAAAAGATGGACGACGACATGCTGCTGTCCGTCATGCTCTGGTCGAGCCCGAGCACCGGCGTCTCGCTCCGGCTCGGCGTCACGGGCAGCGGCAGCTTGGAGCCGGAGCCTCGCGACCTGAGCTGGTACTCGCTCCAGTTGGTCAGGCTGGGAGAGCGCTGGCTCAAGCTCTTGATTTCTTGGGCATTGTCGGCGTCTAACGGCGGTTCTGCATTCGATTGCTGCTGCGTCCCATACGCGTTGCCCCGTGCCGGTGGCTGACAAGGTCGGGATGGGGGCCTCTTGGGCTGCATCGCCGGTTGTGCCGCCGGCCTCGTTCCTGTCCCTGCCCGAGGCCTGGTCCAGCCGGGAACCGCTGGCGCCGGCGAGCCCATGACGGGGCCGGGACGCTTCAGGCCGGATGTGCCGGGTCCAGGAGCCTCTCTGCGCGCGTCCTGGCCGTGCAGTCTGCGACGGGCATTCTTCTCCATCTCCAAGCGCTGGCACTTATCCTCGGCCTCGCGGAGCAGGGCCTGCAGCCTGGCAACGTCATGCTCGTGGGCGCGGCGGGCATTCTCGATGCGCGCCTCGTACGTCTCGTCCTTGCCCTCGAGCTCCCTGATGCGCCGCCGCTGCTGCTCGCACTTGTCCTTGAGGCCGGCCAGGGCCGTCAGCTTGCGGTCCCAGCGATCCTCGACCCACGAGACCGGGCGCCGGCAGCACTCTGCGTGGTAGATCTGGTGGATGCCGCCGAGCATCGACAGCTTCTCGTCCACCTTGTCGGCACACGGCCTGCTGCGCGGGTTCGAGGCCACCATTTGGCTGACGAGGCCGACCACGGGGCGAGGCCGCACCGTCTCCTGCCCGTCGTGGGTAAACATGTGCCGCGGGACGACGAGGGCATGCGCGGTGAGCTTTTCGAGATGCTTTCTGATCCTGTCTTCGCGGCCGCGCAGTCGGTCTTCGAGGCACAGGCGGTGAGAGTAGGACAGGGCGTTCTCAAGGTCTGCCAAGCGCGCCTTGTAGAGAACGGTGGCAATGGCAAGATAGACGAGGCCGAGCGAGTACATGTCGGACAGCTGCATGCTCGAGCCGTGATCGCCGTAGAGCTCCGGGGCGCGCCATTTCTCGGTGCCGGGGAGGCCGTCCGTGGTTGTCTGGTCCTGCCCGCTGACGTCCTTGGAGATGCCAAAGTCTGCCAGATACACGCGGTCCGGGTTGAGGAGGATGTTGGAAGGCTTGATGTCAAGATGGCGAACGCCGTTGGCATGGCAGTAGGCCATGGCGCGAGCCACGCAGCCCAAGACGGTGCAGAGGAAGTCGAAGGGGGCCCTCCGCTCGCCGTCGTCAAACGAGCGCGACGACGCGGCAGCGCAGTCATCGCCGTCCTTGGACGCCAAGCCCAGCGCATCCAGCCGCTCGGCAATGTCCTCGCCGTCGCCGTCGCCCAGGCGCAGGGCCTCGAGGTCGTCCAGCAGCACGCTGAGGCTGCAGACGGCGGCGGGCCAGATGAGCAGGCACAGCTCGTGGGAGCGCGGCGCGTAGGTGGCGACGAGGCGGACGACGTGGCCGTGGTCCAGCTTGGCCATGGTCAGGCCTTCCTGGCGCAGGTCGTCGATGGTCAGGCCGCGCCGGCGCAGGATCCGCTTGCGGGCGAGGGCGACGGACCCGTACGAGACCTTGTCGACGCGGCCAAAGGCGCCGCTGCCCAGGTCGTCGAGCTTGATGAGGCGCGCGTCGAAGCGCTTGGCGTCGCCGCCGTTGAAGAGCGGCTTGCTCCTGCGGGCGTCCGTCAGCGGTTGTGACTCGAGGCTCGAGACTCGGGTCCTTCTTACAGGCCGGGCCAGTGCTCGTCCTTTTCCCAGGCGGCAATGGCCTCTCGCTCCTTGCGCTCGACGTCGGCCTGCCACGCGCGGCCGAGGCGCTGGCCCGACACTCGGGTCCCGACTGTCGTCCAGCCATGACCGCGATCGCCCATGTCGACGTCTGTCTATCGCGACGAGTCTTGGCCAAACGGTTCGCGTCTCGTTTCGTTCTGATGAGTCGTCGCAAAACCGGCCATGAGCTCAAGCCGTGTCGGCAGAGACGAGGCGAAACATGGACCGATGCCGATTGACGTCTGGCTCCGAGACATTCGACGAGCGAGAGCCATGTCCATGTTCCCGTCAGCCAATGGCTATGCGGATTCGCTTACGGGGGCCCATTTGCTGCACCAGGGCTGCTGCGCCCGTTCGGCTTATGGTTTGGGGGTGAAAAAGCACGTTTTGCGGGAGGATGAGATGCATAGCCAGCTTCGTGAGGGGGCAGTGCCTGGGCTTGTCCTCGAAAACATTGAATCAGCCAAGAAATAACAACGTTGTCATGTCTCTTGGCGTCCTATAAAGCATCTACAGTATTCACTTTGGGCAAAGCTGATCCAATAGCACCTCAGATAATCCTACGTTTCTCAACCCATCTGCGACTGCGTAGATAAAATACTTCGAACACCCGTTAAGTTGCCAATGCAAGAGGCTTAACGGCTGAATATCCAGCCCGAAGGGTGAATATCGTTTACCTGCATTCGACTTTCCCTAGAACCCCCCTTCCGCCTGCAGCGACCAACCAGCTGTATGAACCACTTCCTGGTAGGCCCAGTCTAACTATATACCCTATAGTACCTCCCTCTTCCCTGTAGCTTGTAGAAGACGACGTTTAGTCACAGTAGAGTGGTGGATACGGTGGATCGCTCAGCTGTTGACCCTGACGCCGTTGTTGGTCAGCGAGGCGCATCTTCATCCCTGTCTCATAGTTAGACGTGAATGCAGTACATAGGAAACGCAGGCGTATAACCTTCCGTCGGCGTGTGGTTATAGAGGCTCTGGCGATCGAATGGCGCCTCAAGGAGTAAGCCCTGGAGCGAGGTAACCCGTGAGACGGCAACATAGCTAATACCGGCCTGGAAGTCGCGTGTAGCGAGATCAGTAACTATTTTATCCTTCGTTAGGCTCTGGCATTTGTGAACAGTAATAGCAAACGCCACGATTAGGGGAAACTGCGTGCGAGCGCAGGTCTCGTCACCCACAAGGAAGTCTCGCCTGAGTGGGAGGATGGGCGAGATTTTCCTGCCCTCGTTAGTTAGATATGGCGGTCCATCGTAGCTATCAAAGTCCACCATAATAACGGCTGGGGGGTCTTCCAATGGATCGGCGCCGGCGCTCCAGGCGATATCGTATACAGTACCTTGAGCACCGTTAACTAGGCCAGCTGGTTGCCACAGATTAGTAGTGAGCATCACCCTGGTGCCCTTAGCAACAGGGAACTTGTTAGATAGATTGCCAGCATTGTCGCTTGATGCCTGCCCCGCGCCCTTGCCCTGATTCTTTGCCTCCACCTGTATTGCCGGGGCGTTGAGGTGCACCATATGCTCGTGGTTGTATTGGTTGACTCGGGCCTTTGTAGAATACACTCGCAAAGCGGTCCTGAAGCTGTCAACTTCGCTCTGCGTTAGCCTGGCCTGCACCCGATTGCTAAGGAGGTTCCAGGATGATATAGATAACTTGACATCGCGCAGTTCCTGCAACGCCTGACGGAACTGGGCCTGATCATCACCAGCCTGGCGCTGTACCGTGGTCAGGAACACGGTGCGGTCAAATAACTGGTAGGCCACCTGCCCTCTCCTTTCCAACGAAGACAGGCCGGTGCTAGTCGAATACAGGGGCTTCTGTCGGACTGGTGGTAATTGGAAGAAATCGCCCACCAGCAGGACGCTCACACCACCAAAGAACTCGAGGTTACGCTGCGGAAAGGCCTGCCGCAGACGGGAATCGATTCGCGCGAGCTGCTCAAGCCCTAGCATGCTCTTTTCATCGATAACGAGGTATTTAATGTGCCGTAGGCGGGACTGCAGGGCGGCTGCGTCGGCTGGGGGAAGGTCGGTAAAAGTACCTCCTACTGGGAGGCGTAGCAACGAATGAATGGTGCTGCCCTGTATCTGGTTACTCGCAACGCCTGTTGGCGCCACGCGGCAAATAGGGCTAAGATTCGGTAGGGCGGCTGCCTGGAGATGGGATGAAAGCACCTTGATAAGGAATGACTTGCCTGTACCACCACCACCATCAACGTGGAGAAGGATTTGAGTAGGATTTTGCGCCTGGAAGTGACCCATAAATGTGTCGTACACGAGCCGTTGTTGCGGATTCAGCGTATTACGCCAGTGAGGGCCAAGGACCTCCACATCGTTGGCCATGGGGTGGCTAGCGATAAGGTCTTTCCAGTAGCTGTCTCGAAGTTCCGGATATGTACCCACATGCCGTGTCCAGTCGTAATTGACGTCGATATCGCGGCGGCCAAGAAGGTCAAGGTCTTCCTGGGTAAGGGGGTTCCCAGGTAAAAGGGCGGCGAGGCGAATCCAGTCTTCGTCATCAAATTCTTCCTCCACAGGCAGAGCCTTGTATTGATCATCTTGGGGCTGTAATGGAGCATCTTTTGGGCGACCGTAATGGTCATCACCATGACTGTGGTGCTGCCAACAATAGGAGAAGGCCTCAGCGTGAGAACCAAAAAGCTGGCCGTCAATTGTGAGGAGATCATCAACCCGCCGATGTGGGTGGTTTAATGTTAGCTTTACACGACAGTAATCTGGCCACTGTTGACCTTCTGGATCGGCCTGATAGCGAGGAAAGTAAACCAGCACACGAGGCCTGCCGTTAATGTTGCCTGGCTGCCATAGCTTCCACTTGGAAGGGTCCCTAGGGCGGAAATTCCAACTTTTCAGGAAGGAGACATAGCTTAGGTCCGCTAGGGCTTCCGGGCGTTGAGTGTACTTTTCGTAAACGTTGGGGGCCTCGTCAACCTCATCGCCGTCAATACGGAGGGAGCGGGAATGCCTGTCAGGATTACGACAGTCGACGTACAGGCAGGTTCGTGAGCCTTCCTGTAACGGCAGGCCGAGGAGCAAGTGACTGACCTCCTGCTTCGAGTAGTCTCGCTCAGCAACCAGCTGATTTAGGAGCTTTGACGTGAAGGAAATTAGGGGGTTGTGGTCCTTGACCCGGGGCATCAGGGCCCTCCCGATCTGGGCAAAAGACTCGCTCTTCTTTTCCGACTTGGAGCAGTATTTGGCCGCGTAATCGATTACTTGCTGTAGACTCGTGCACGGCGAAACATCTGTGTTGGCTAGCCACGCAACGGTAAGCAAGCGGTTATAGTGGTTAATCTGGCCATCGTTCCGCTCGCCCCTAAAGCTCCAGTGTTTAGAGTGAGGAACCCTGTCAAGGGAGGCTAGTAGGCGCTGGCCGTGAGGAAATCCAAAGCGGCACTCCACCTGCTTGGTATGCTTATTGAGCTGCATGCAGTAGTTGTTGCAGTGGTGGCGTTGCACGCGGTTCAGTACCATCGACAGGAGCTGAACGGTAAGGGGATGCTCCAATAGACTAACAATCAGGGGATTCCCTTCTCCAGGAGCCTGTATTCGCTGTGGCTCTGGGTTAACGGCAGATACGTGATATCCCCAGATGCGGGCGAATTGCTCACGGGACTGATCGTTGTCGGGATCCAAGTCTGGGTGGCCACTTAGCCAATATAGGCCGTGGTGGTGACTGGAGCCCCTGCCCTGCCACTCGTAGCGGCCCCAAGAGTCCGTTAGGTTGAACTTCTGCTTCAGGACAATAGTTCTAAATAGCGTATAACGCTTATGGAAGTGGTAAGCAGCGATGTGGGCGTTGTCCCGCAGCAGTTGCCGGGATAGAGCCATCCGCGCCACCTCAGGAGCTGTTTGCCACTCGTCAAATCTAGGCATATGACGGTATAGGGATTCCCAGTGGTAATCGGCTGCACTTGCAGTAGCGAAAAGGCCAGGTTTTCCTAGATTATAGGCATATGCTTCCAATTCCTTCCTCTGCTTATACCAATACGGCCGGGTGCCCCTGATTACCGCGGCTTGGCGCGTGATTGACTGGATCAGAGCCTGAGCCTCCGGCTCGTCAGGCTCAGCCATGGCTTCCTCTAGGTCGGCGCGGGTAAGGGGTTGACGGCGGCTGTCGCGTTTCTTGACGAAGTAGTCACTTCGCTTTCGGACCTGCGCACGTAACATCGTGTTGAGGGCGACGAAAGGCCACGTCTTATGGCGGGCAAAGCGTCCGTCATGCCATCTCATCGCATGGCCAAGGTAGTCCTGGTACGTGATACTCCGTAAACGAGGCTCCACGAAGTCGGCCTTGCCGTCGGGGTAGAGGGTAGGGAAGGCGAGCGATAACAGCGGCTGGGAACGGTTGAATTCGTCAATAGGGGTCCTGCGAATGGAAGGCAGTGGCATCTGGTGGTGAGTCTGCGCGCTACGCGGCATATACTCCAGATCAGTCATGCGCTCAGGGTTAGGGGTCCCATCAAGAAATCGGGACTGCAGAGCGTTCAATTCGGTATCAGTGATCTGCAAATTCGGGATCGCTGATGCATCGGCATCGCTAGGGTCCTCTTCCACAACCTCCTCAACGGGGCCTTGGGGAACCTCGCCGTCAGGTATGTCAGCCACTTGGCTGGCAATGGAAGCAACTACGCTGCCATCAAGAGGAATCCGTTGCAGGCGATTCTGGCTCACAACGGTATCGCGATAGCCCGGGTGGTGACGCTGTAGGTAATGCAACCAGGCCGACAGGCATGAGCGACGTACCCGGAAATCGCGAGCAAACTGTTGCCGGAAGCGAGGGTCGCCCTCTGTATTAGGAGGCCGCAAGAGGACGATATCTAGCTCTTCAGGTAGGGCTGGGAGCTCTTCAAAAAGCCTACCAACATTGCGAAGGAAGTGGACAACGTGACCCCGATATTTATACTGAGCGCCACGCACCTGCAGGACTTTCACGTGTACGTGAACCCTAGCGATGAGCATCTCCTCGACCATCGTTAGATCAGGTAGATTGGTGGGGACTTCCCCAAAGTCAAGGTGATTCGCGGCGCTAAAGAAGTAGGGCTCGTTAGGGACTTTCTTCCTGTCTCGACCAACGCAGCGACTGCAGATTTTCAAGCTATTTCGCTTCATATCGAACCATCGCTCCCGGCAGCGGATGCAACTATGCATCTTGTCGTCATTCAGGGCAGTATAGAACTCCCGCACAAGCTCTTGATCTTCCTCACTAAGGGCGGGCAGATTAAGGTCCGCTGTAAAAGGTGGATCAACTATCCGATCAAACTGTCGCTCTTGAGGCTGTGGCCGTGGGTTGAAAGTGCCTTGACGGGTATAGCGGCCGCGACGATGATCCTGTGACAGTAAAGAAGTGGCAGGAAGAGTGTTTTGCGGAATCGGGGTTTGCGGAATCGGCGTGCCCAGAACTACTCTTGGCAGGCTAAGGGTAGAAGGGACAGGAGAAGGCCCCTCTGCAGCGCTTGGGATAGATGGCCTCAGCAGAGGTCTAGGCAGTCCCTGGAGTGCGGGGGCCAGGCCACAGAATAAGGCAGGCGTGGCAAGAGATTGTAAGCCGTTCACAGACGCAGGCGTTGGCGCAATCCGCCTTGGAGGCGTCAGGTTAGCTAGCGAATCAGTTCTCTTCGTGGCTTGGCGTGGTGGTAGCCTTGAGGCGATATTTCGCATCGCGGCAACGGCGGCTCTGGACTTGGTTACCCGTTCCTTTCGGTGTGCCCTACAGCTAGCACACTGTCCTGTAAACTTAGTGGTGTCCTTTACGCTTCGAAATTCGACTTCGGGCAGGTCTTGCTTGCAGGCACGGCAGTTGCGGACTGCCTGGGGTATATCGTGCTCCATGTGACCGTGTATATATCCACCTCTTAACACCTAGACCGTTAGGTATAGCTCGGAAAGTGAGGCTTTGTGAGGGCCAATGTCCAATACCGTGATAGATCTCGATAGGGCGGTTGTCTGAAGCAATTAGATCGGGTTTGAATGATCAGGAGGGAACTGAACTACTTCCCGGAAGCAGGGTAACCGGGGAATCTTGAGAGGTAGGCCAGCTGCGGTGATGATATGTGAACCTGGATACCTACAGCAAACTGGTGGGTTTGATGGATTCGACGGGAAAGGGAAGCAGCGGCCATCTGGGCTGGTGTAAGGAATACGGGGCACGTGGCTCATTGGGCCAGAATCGTGTTTAGAAGTTCGACAAATGAATTGATTCGAAGTAAAGAAGAACTGAAAGCTCTTGGAGAGCTTGCTAGTTATCTGGTTATCTGGTTATCTGGTCAACGCTCAGGGGTCTCAACGCTCAGGGGTCAGTGCCGAGGCCTTCATTTGGTGGCGTTCGCGGTCGACCAATTCCCGCACGAGTTGAGTACAGGGGAGGCCAATTAGCCAATCAGAGGAGGTTTTATGCTCGATTCTTTCTGACTGAGTAGAACGCCCTTCGGGCTGAATCAACTGCGATACGAAGTGAAATGGGAAAAGAAGGCACGGCGTAAACTTTGTGCCAGGAAAGTCAGAGTATAACAAAGGAAATCATGGGCGTGATGGATGTGGAAACGTCGATTCCTCATATAGGTGCCAACTGAGCGCGTCAGTGCTGTGGGCTGATTCCAACTCCAATAATTTCAAGATCCACGATCCTGTTCCACTTGTGGTAGGCCTAGATTATCCCAGATCCTTCTTCCGATGTGCAGAAACCCTTCAGTCGCAAGGGATATAATCGCTCCTTAGCAGTCCATCCTTCACTCACGGTAACCTACATCGCTTCCGTGCTCGACAGGAACCAGACATCGGAAGCAAAGACGCTCGTAATCAAGGATATTTCAATGTCGGATGTTTGGAATCTCAGTCCCAGAATCAGAGATGGGGGGTTCTACGAAATCAGCCCGGGTTACGCATGCGATAGGAGTGCTTTGACCTCGATAGCACCGACGTGGGCGAGATGGAAGTGCATATCCTCGGCGAGTCAAAGAATAACCTCAAATACCGGCTCAGGTAAAAGTTCATCTATCCAGCGATTCTCTATTCAACGCCTTGCAGCAGATACCAGGACCGGTTGTGTGCGCATAATTATGACATTACTCTGAACTGTTGTCACTGATGGCTAGTATAGTTGTCAACATTATCCAGACATGAACCCGTCATCCATCAAGGTCCCAGGCAAGCTTGTCAGCTTTTACCTTCAGATCCTTTGCCATGCATCCCCGACACTTCTCTCTCAAACCTCCCATCACCAAAAACTCATCGAGTCCGTCGACACGCCCTTACTTTGCACCTCCAGGGACGCCCGTCTCTTGCTGCCGTGATACTTGGGGGTTCCCAGCTCGTTTGGAACTCCACGTCGTCAACAGAGTTGAGAGCTCGCTCATGTAGGACACGGCACAACGACGACATCTCGTTCCCCACGGTTCCTTGTTTCCCTGTCACACTTTTGATACTCGACTATTCGACTTGAGATGACTCAACCACTCGCGTTTGTGAACTTGACCCGACATCATTGGTCCTTTCTCCTGACTTCATCTTCAGCGTCATCATCACCTCCAACCCATCCTCGAGCACGCACAGCCCAAAAACCATTTCCGCGCCTACAGCCTCTCAAAAGTAACCTCGCCCAACTCCCACAATCTCCCCAAAACACCAACGCACCTCCCAGACCCGTTGCCACTTCCTCCATACCCTCAACCCGAAGCGTCTTTTCCCCTGGCAAAGGGCCATCTGGCTCGGCCCGCGTTGGGTCCGTCCCCCGTGCTGCGTAGACAACAATTCCAGGGATACGCACAAAATGCACGCGCCACCAACAAGCCCGCCGGGCCGCTCCCTCTCTAATGAGACCTGCTTGTCCCTCCCCCGGTCTCCTCTCTCCCCTCCCTCCTTGGAGGGCTATGCCGTGGCCGTGGCCTTGCGTCGTCCTCGGGCTTTGGAAGGTAGCGGGCATCAAGAGGTCAATTAGACCTTGTTCGGGCTGTGTAGATTCAAAGACACGCGCATCAGACAGCGCCCCCCTTGTTCATCTTTTGCGTTGTCGTTGAGTCGTCAAAGACGAGCAGCACCATTTATACAGCCGTCCAGGGCATCGCCAAGCTTTCAAGGTAGGCGGTCGTCAAGAGTAGCGCGAATCTTGTGCAGACAATGGACGGCAGAGCTCCATGCTCGCCCGACAAGCGCCGTTGCTAAAGACTCGACGCCCGCAACGCTGGCACCATACTCTTGTCCCCAGCTCGGACTCCGGCTCGTTCAAAGGAAAGGGAGAAGACCTTCGATCCAAGCCATGGGATTCAAGCTGGGCAGAGTTTGGGTCGTCACTGTCCTCGGCGCGGGCAGCATGTCGAGGGCTTGTGACTCCTTGACCCAAAGAGTCCATAAGACAAGAGCATCTTGCTTGCACATCGGCTCATGTAACAGGCACCCGGGGCTCAAGCACGTGCATTGTCTCGTGAAGCAATACTCTTCCCCCCCCCGTTGCCCAGTCCCTGTCCCTCGTACGTGGCCCCGGTGCGCTGCCTGTCGCTGTTGGCTCTCCTCACGAGCCCGCTTCCCCGTCTGTGCGCGCCGGGCATATCCACATACCATCATGTCAGTCTCCCATCTCACTCTGCCCTGCCGTCCTTGCGCCCCGTAAACTCGTCTCCTTAGACGTCTCTCGTCCGCTGCAGCCCTTCGCATCGACACATCTCCATCCCTCGTTTCTCTTCCTCGCTCCTCGTGTCGGTGCTTCCCACAGGCTCTGCCGCTTCCCCCATCCATCCCTGTTCACCATCTGGATCTCTTGCTGCTCAGTCCGCCAGCCACCAGGACCAGGGCCCTCGACTTGGCAGAGCCGCAAGAGCAGGCGACCAATTGCCAGGATCTGTCTCAAAGGCCGGCCCGGGAATAAAATCGTGGCGTGAGAATCATTGGCTACCGAGCCAACCCTCCCAAGCGGCATGTTGCAGCAGTCGAGGGCAAGAGACTTGCGTGACACCATCACCTTTGCAAGACTCTCTCCGCCCCCTCTCCATCATCTCCTTTCCTCTCGCTCTGCGCACCGGCCGGGGGCTCGGGCCCCTTATAATTCTCCGGCGTTGGCCCTGCTCGCGAGCACTCTCCTCTGTCGCCGTCCCAAGCCCCAGGGAGGATCGATTCTCATGCAAGGCAGCTGGGTTCGACCACGTCTCGACTGAAATAAGGCCCACGACCTCCAAGTCCTCGACCGCCTCCCACGATCTGGCAGGATCCGAAATTTGTCGGCGGGCTGCGTGGCTTTGCCGGGATCCAACCCCGGCTGCGTGTGGTGCCTCATCACTGCGCCGTTGGCCGTCGACGCCCTCTGAATTCTTCCACCGCAAGTTGAGCCAGGGGGCACGACTGTGGTGATGGGAGTGGCGTCAGCCTAATGAAACGTGAAGCGTCCCCATTGACATGGCCGAGGACTTGTTGGTCGCGTCTCTGCCATTCTCCCGGGCTACACTCCTGCCCTCGAGTGCCCCGTGGGCTTGATACATACATGCCGTGGCCTTCACTTGCATGCCTTCCCTGGCTGGAGATCTGGCTTGGTATCGTCCTGACGCGCATCGTTACCCATCGCCAGACATTATAAGCATGAGTCCGGCCCAACATCCCCTCCGCTTTTCTGCCCGCATGACTGGGATCGCTGACGGATTCGCACCTGCTTCTTGGACGTTTGCCAGTTGAATCGAACAGGTAAGTGGCTTCATCCGTACGAACCTGGCACATCTCTCTCAGCGTTTGATTGATTCCTGGGCCGGTCAGAATGCGGCTGGGCTGAGATCGACGGCGTGGTCCAGCCAACCGTCCAGACAAGCAGGCGCCAGCTCCAAAAATGCGGCATCACTTCCCAAGATGGGTGTGCTGGCTGCGACGCGTTGCCTGCCGTATCTTGTCTCGTCTCCTCTTGTTTGGATTTCATCATCTGCCTTTTATCCCCGTCGCCATCCAGCCATCCCGACGGGCTGGTCTGCACTCCCAATGAGGTGCTGTTGAGAGCTAACAGCTTTCAGGGTTGATTGTCAGCCGGCGACCCTTACCCGAATTTTTAATGATGGGCAAGGTTTTGGATACTTATCAAGACGCACACAAGCGCGGAGAAGCGGCCGTTGATGCTGCGAGATCTCATCAAGACAGCCACGGCGCCGCCTCTACCAGGGGGGCAGCCCCTGATGCTGCTCAGCAGACAGGCGACTGCGAGGTCCTCGCAACCTTTAGTAACAGCCTGCATTACTATCAGCCCGGTGACTCCCAGTCGTTGTCAAACCAGGACCTCGCCCATCCCACCCAGTTGTCGGGCCGCCAACTCCGCCTTTGCACCTTTTCTCCGCCGCATCTGGGTGTCAAGCAGGGCGAATACGCGCAACAGAGTGCGAGTATTGAATCATTCACCACCTCAAACACTAGCCAACGGCACTTCTTGCAGCATTACCCCGAGGCCGAGCAACGTCGGCCCAGCTTTGACCAGTCGGTCTCCTCTTCGGCAACACTAAACGTGACTGCATGTCAACAACAGTCTCGAGCAAGTCTGTTGTCCGGGAACTGTGGCGAATCTTCGACTCCGTCTGCGGACTGTGGTGCAAACGAAGGCAGTGGTCCTGCCTCCTCTTCCAGGCAAGCTCGGCCATCCTCTGGCGGAAGCGACAGCATCTCTTTCCCCTCGAGCCAACAGCACGGGCAGATGACCTCGTCATCACTAAACATTACGTCTCGCCATGGGACTTCCCAGGGCTCGCGCCGTGATGCGGCTTCCGTTCATCCCTTGAATTCCCACGAAAACACGGAGAATGCCGACCCAGTCTGTTCTGCTAATCTATCCCGGCAGGTCAAGGCCGAAGGCGGCTCTGACAGGGCCGGCACCATTAGCACCTCTGCGTCGTCAAGGAGACCGAGAGGGAGACCTCGGCTAGAGACCAAGGACATAACGCCAGCAGATGTAAGTCGTCCAATCATCATTCAAAGCCAGATGCAAGGCTCACGCGTCCCAGCGTCGCCGTACCCAAGTGCGGGAGGCACAAAGAGGATTTCGCCAGCGCAAAGAACAGTATCTCCGGTCTTTGCAAAAGAAGGTCAAGGAACTCGAGAGCGCCAACGAAAGCATGACTGTGGAGTTCGGCCAGCTGTACGACTTTCTCATGTCGGAAAGGATATTCGACGCCAGTCCCCGTGCTGCCGAACGTCTGCAAATCATTGCCGACAAGTTCCTTGCGGCATCATCCTCGATCGCCAAGGAAGGCTGGGGAGGCAGCAGCGGGTCCCAGTCATCCGAGGTCGACCATGAGCCGTACTCTGCTCATACCATGAGCGGCAATACCGCGGCGAGCTCGGACTATTGCGGTGAGATGTATGGCTGGGTAGGCCCCAATAGTCGTTCGACAAGGTGCTCTGTCATGGGCGACTGCAACAGTACGCCCCTCGTCTCACCAACAGGACCGGAAATCCATTTTCCACTATCCCTCTCCTACGAGATTGTGGCCGCGCCTACTCTGGAAAATTCCAGTTTTCCCTTTTATTCTCCGATAGAATCAGTACCCCCTCACGTGGCCGGCCCGTATAGTGGCTACAGCCCGGGGTCGACTATGACAAGATGCTCGAGTTATGCTCGCGAAGCAGGATTCGGTCGACGTCTTCAACGGGCCAATTTTGAGACTGCTCTCCGGCTGCTGTCCATGCCGAACCCGCCAGCACATCAGTACGCGGCTGTTTTTGGATTGTGCCTGTTTTTTGAGCCTCGCGAAAAGATTCTGCGTCGTCTCAAGCTCCTTCTCTACCGCATCGAGCAAGAACTCGCGGGAGAGTGGAAAGCTGCCGCCTCCGGCATGAGCGGCGCAAGTATCTTTCAAGTTGAAGGCAGAGATGACATGGAACAGAGTGTCTCCTCTCAGTCCTTAAACGGTCAGGGGACTCGCGACGGCAGCAGGCAAACAAGTATCAGTGGTTGCTCTACTGGGCCTGCTGCACGTCGCGAAAGTGACGTTTTGCGGGAAGACAGGTTAGACCAGTGCATTCGAATGCTGCATCCCATGTTCCAGGGTGAACTCTTTGATGCCGAGGAAGTCGAGTCCTATCTTGGGCGTCTTGGGATTTCGATACCGCAGAGCGCCGACTTTGTTGAGGCCGAGGTCAATGTCGGTGATATCGACGAGGAAGCAACATCGTCACCGTGGTCCCAGATCTCTGGGGAATCTCAGGCCAAACAAGAGCCGTTTTCCGACTCACGCGTAGAGCAGTCGAGCTCCGGACTCGAAGGCGTTGGTGTTTCGTCTGCAGGAGGCTCATGGCCGACTAGTGGATTCACAAACGGAAAGCACAATGCAATGGTGGCGGCGCAGAGTAACAGCCATCGCCAAGCCAAGGCCTTTGCGCTCAGCAATGGAATCAACGCAGGAGATCCCGGGGCTGTCGGCAGATACAACTCGTCAATGTGCAACTCTGCCGATGCAGGAACATGGCCATGCCTCGCTCCCTGGCCCCGGACCAAGATTGCAATTGATGTCAAGGTCTTGATTGACGGTAGGCAGACCCCGGCGCATGAGCCTAGTTCAAGGGAGCCGCTGACCAGAATAGAAATGGCGCATAGATCGGTCTGTCTTGGTAGGACGGCCGGGGTGCGACGCCGAGATGTACATCGGGCCATCAGGCTCGCGGCCGGACTGGCGGCAAGGTAATGATGCTGGGTCCATCGAGCAGGAACTACGGTAGTGACGGATTTGTGACAAGAAAATGTCGAAAGATTCCGGGGCACGGCATGTCGAAAAAAAGACTCGGAGGCAAGAAGCGATTGTACTGTATGAGCAGGTTCAGCAATGGATTTGACGGGGCAAAATACCAAAGTCTGGAGCGCAATTCCTGCCCAAGCCTTGTGAATAAAGCGCCGTCCTCACTACAGAGGCCTCAACGGTTGGGAATTTTCAACTCGGCTTGTTGTTGAGGCCGGGAATACTTGGTAGAGGCGAGGCAGGTTGTCGCCTGCCGCTCCTTCCCGGCGGTGGGATCTGGCCCGCTTATTTGCGACTTTCCCGATTCGGCAGGTTGCTTCCCGTCTACGGCTGTCCGTCTCTCCCCCGCGCCCTACATTTTCTTCCCCGTGCTAATATAACCCTAGGATCGTAGACGATAACCTATAAGTATCTCCGCGGGAGCTCCTCCTATAGTCCCGTAGTAAGAGGTATTATACGTAAATTCGGCCAGTGGTAACTTATCTAATCAGTCCGACTACTCTTTATTATTCAGCCCGAAGGGCGTTCTATACAGTCAGAAGTTCGAGCATAAAACCTCTTCTGATTGGCTAATTGGCCTCCCCTGTGCTCAACTCGTGCGCGAATTGGTCGGTCGGCTGTTAAACGTCAAAAGAAAGCCTTCAAAAGAAAGCCTAGCACAACCCACCCCCTGAGCGTTGGCTTGGCAAGCTCTCCAACAGCTTCAGTGCTCCCCCTCTTCAATGCAATCAATTCGTTGGCATGATCCTGACTAGCACAACCCACCCCCTGAGCGTTGGCTTGGCAAGCTCTCCAACAGCTTCAGTGCTCCCCCTCTTCAATGCAATCAATTCGTTGGCATGATCCTGACTAGCACAACCCACCCCCTGAGCGTTGGCTTGGCAAGCTCTCCAACAGCTTCAGTGCTCCCCCTCTTCAATGCAATCAATTCGTTGGCATGATCCTGACTAGCACAACCCACCCCCTGAGCGTTGGCTTGGCAAGCTCTCCAACAGCTTCAGTGCTCCCCCTCTTCAATGCAATCAATTCGTTGGCATGATCCTGACTAGCACAACCCACCCCCTGAGCGTTGGCTTGGCAAGCTCTCCAACAGCTTCAGTGCTCCCCCTCTTCAATGCAATCAATTCGTTGGCATGATCCTGACTAGCACAACCCACCCCCTGAGCGTTGGCTTGGCAAGCTCTCCAACAGCTTCAGTGCTCCCCCTCTTCAATGCAATCAATTCGTTGGCATGATCCTGACTAGCACAACCCACCCCCTGAGCGTTGGCTTGGCAAGCTCTCCAACAGCTTCAGTGCTCCCCCTCTTCAATGCAATCAATTCGTTGGCATGATCCTGACTAGCACAACCCACCCCCTGAGCGTTGGCTTGGCAAGCTCTCCAACAGCTTCAGTGCTCCCCCTCTTCAATGCAATCAATTCGTTGGCATGATCCTGACTAGCACAACCCACCCCCTGAGCGTTGGCTTGGCAAGCTCTCCAACAGCTTCAGTGCTCCCCCTCTTCAATGCAATCAATTCGTTGGCATGATCCTGACTAGCACAACCCACCCCCTGAGCGTTGGCTTGGCAAGCTCTCCAACAGCTTCAGTGCTCCCCCTCTTCAATGCAATCAATTCGTTGGCATGATCCTGACTAGCACAACCCACCCCCTGAGCGTTGGCTTGGCAAGCTCTCCAACAGCTTCAGTGCTCCCCCTCTTCAATGCAATCAATTCGTTGGCATGATCCTGACTAGCACAACCCACCCCCTGAGCGTTGGCTTGGCAAGCTCTCCAACAGCTTCAGTGCTCCCCCTCTTCAATGCAATCAATTCGTTGGCATGATCCTGACTAGCACAACCCACCCCCTGAGCGTTGGCTTGGCAAGCTCTCCAACAGCTTCAGTGCTCCCCCTCTTCAATGCAATCAATTCGTTGGCATGATCCTGACTAGCACAACCCACCCCCTGAGCGTTGGCTTGGCAAGCTCTCCAACAGCTTCAGTGCTCCCCCTCTTCAATGCAATCAATTCGTTGGCATGATCCTGACTAGCACAACCCACCCCCTGAGCGTTGGCTTGGCAAGCTCTCCAACAGCTTCAGTGCTCCCCCTCTTCAATGCAATCAATTCGTTGGCATGATCCTGACTAGCACAACCCACCCCCTGAGCGTTGGCTTGGCAAGCTCTCCAACAGCTTCAGTGCTCCCCCTCTTCAATGCAATCAATTCGTTGGCATGATCCTGACTAGCACAACCCACCCCCTGAGCGTTGGCTTGGCAAGCTCTCCAACAGCTTCAGTGCTCCCCCTCTTCAATGCAATCAATTCGTTGGCATGATCCTGACTAGCACAACCCACCCCCTGAGCGTTGGCTTGGCAAGCTCTCCAACAGCTTCAGTGCTCCCCCTCTTCAATGCAATCAATTCGTTGGCATGATCCTGACTAGCACAACCCACCCCCTGAGCGTTGGCTTGGCAAGCTCTCCAACAGCTTCAGTGCTCCCCCTCTTCAATGCAATCAATTCGTTGGCATGATCCTGACTAGCACAACCCACCCCCTGAGCGTTGGCTTGGCAAGCTCTCCAACAGCTTCAGTGCTCCCCCTCTTCAATGCAATCAATTCGTTGGCATGATCCTGACTAGCACAACCCACCCCCTGAGCGTTGGCTTGGCAAGCTCTCCAACAGCTTCAGTGCTCCCCCTCTTCAATGCAATCAATTCGTTGGCATGATCCTGACTAGCACAACCCACCCCCTGAGCGTTGGCTTGGCAAGCTCTCCAACAGCTTCAGTGCTCCCCCTCTTCAATGCAATCAATTCGTTGGCATGATCCTGACTAGCACAACCCACCCCCTGAGCGTTGGCTTGGCAAGCTCTCCAACAGCTTCAGTGCTCCCCCTCTTCAATGCAATCAATTCGTTGGCATGATCCTGACTAGCACAACCCACCCCCTGAGCGTTGGCTTGGCAAGCTCTCCAACAGCTTCAGTGCTCCCCCTCTTCAATGCAATCAATTCGTTGGCATGATCCTGACTAGCACAACCCACCCCCTGAGCGTTGGCTTGGCAAGCTCTCCAACAGCTTCAGTGCTCCCCCTCTTCAATGCAATCAATTCGTTGGCATGATCCTGACTAGCACAACCCACCCCCTGAGCGTTGGCTTGGCAAGCTCTCCAACAGCTTCAGTGCTCCCCCTCTTCAATGCAATCAATTCGTTGGCATGATCCTGACTAGCACAACCCACCCCCTGAGCGTTGGCTTGGCAAGCTCTCCAACAGCTTCAGTGCTCCCCCTCTTCAATGCAATCAATTCGTTGGCATGATCCTGACTAGCACAACCCACCCCCTGAGCGTTGGCTTGGCAAGCTCTCCAACAGCTTCAGTGCTCCCCCTCTTCAATGCAATCAATTCGTTGGCATGATCCTGACTAGCACAACCCACCCCCTGAGCGTTGGCTTGGCAAGCTCTCCAACAGCTTCAGTGCTCCCCCTCTTCAATGCAATCAATTCGTTGGCATGATCCTGACTAGCACAACCCACCCCCTGAGCGTTGGCTTGGCAAGCTCTCCAACAGCTTCAGTGCTCCCCCTCTTCAATGCAATCAATTCGTTGGCATGATCCTGACTAGCACAACCCACCCCCTGAGCGTTGGCTTGGCAAGCTCTCCAACAGCTTCAGTGCTCCCCCTCTTCAATGCAATCAATTCGTTGGCATGATCCTGACTAGCACAACCCACCCCCTGAGCGTTGGCTTGGCAAGCTCTCCAACAGCTTCAGTGCTCCCCCTCTTCAATGCAATCAATTCGTTGGCATGATCCTGACTAGCACAACCCACCCCCTGAGCGTTGGCTTGGCAAGCTCTCCAACAGCTTCAGTGCTCCCCCTCTTCAATGCAATCAATTCGTTGGCATGATCCTGACTAGCACAACCCACCCCCTGAGCGTTGGCTTGGCAAGCTCTCCAACAGCTTCAGTGCTCCCCCTCTTCAATGCAATCAATTCGTTGGCATGATCCTGACTAGCACAACCCACCCCCTGAGCGTTGGCTTGGCAAGCTCTCCAACAGCTTCAGTGCTCCCCCTCTTCAATGCAATCAATTCGTTGGCATGATCCTGACTAGCACAACCCACCCCCTGAGCGTTGGCTTGGCAAGCTCTCCAACAGCTTCAGTGCTCCCCCTCTTCAATGCAATCAATTCGTTGGCATGATCCTGACTAGCACAACCCACCCCCTGAGCGTTGGCTTGGCAAGCTCTCCAACAGCTTCAGTGCTCCCCCTCTTCAATGCAATCAATTCGTTGGCATGATCCTGACTAGCACAACCCACCCCCTGAGCGTTGGCTTGGCAAGCTCTCCAACAGCTTCAGTGCTCCCCCTCTTCAATGCAATCAATTCGTTGGCATGATCCTGACTAGCACAACCCACCCCCTGAGCGTTGGCTTGGCAAGCTCTCCAACAGCTTCAGTGCTCCCCCTCTTCAATGCAATCAATTCGTTGGCATGATCCTGACTAGCACAACCCACCCCCTGAGCGTTGGCTTGGCAAGCTCTCCAACAGCTTCAGTGCTCCCCCTCTTCAATGCAATCAATTCGTTGGCATGATCCTGACTAGCACAACCCACCCCCTGAGCGTTGGCTTGGCAAGCTCTCCAACAGCTTCAGTGCTCCCCCTCTTCAATGCAATCAATTCGTTGGCATGATCCTGACTAGCACAACCCACCCCCTGAGCGTTGGCTTGGCAAGCTCTCCAACAGCTTCAGTGCTCCCCCTCTTCAATGCAATCAATTCGTTGGCATGATCCTGACTAGCACAACCCACCCCCTGAGCGTTGGCTTGGCAAGCTCTCCAACAGCTTCAGTGCTCCCCCTCTTCAATGCAATCAATTCGTTGGCATGATCCTGACTAGCACAACCCACCCCCTGAGCGTTGGCTTGGCAAGCTCTCCAACAGCTTCAGTGCTCCCCCTCTTCAATGCAATCAATTCGTTGGCATGATCCTGACTAGCACAACCCACCCCCTGAGCGTTGGCTTGGCAAGCTCTCCAACAGCTTCAGTGCTCCCCCTCTTCAATGCAATCAATTCGTTGGCATGATCCTGACTAGCACAACCCACCCCCTGAGCGTTGGCTTGGCAAGCTCTCCAACAGCTTCAGTGCTCCCCCTCTTCAATGCAATCAATTCGTTGGCATGATCCTGACTAGCACAACCCACCCCCTGAGCGTTGGCTTGGCAAGCTCTCCAACAGCTTCAGTGCTCCCCCTCTTCAATGCAATCAATTCGTTGGCATGATCCTGACTAGCACAACCCACCCCCTGAGCGTTGGCTTGGCAAGCTCTCCAACAGCTTCAGTGCTCCCCCTCTTCAATGCAATCAATTCGTTGGCATGATCCTGACTAGCACAACCCACCCCCTGAGCGTTGGCTTGGCAAGCTCTCCAACAGCTTCAGTGCTCCCCCTCTTCAATGCAATCAATTCGTTGGCATGATCCTGACTAGCACAACCCACCCCCTGAGCGTTGGCTTGGCAAGCTCTCCAACAGCTTCAGTGCTCCCCCTCTTCAATGCAATCAATTCGTTGGCATGATCCTGACTAGCACAACCCACCCCCTGAGCGTTGGCTTGGCAAGCTCTCCAACAGCTTCAGTGCTCCCCCTCTTCAATGCAATCAATTCGTTGGCATGATCCTGACTAGCACAACCCACCCCCTGAGCGTTGGCTTGGCAAGCTCTCCAACAGCTTCAGTGCTCCCCCTCTTCAATGCAATCAATTCGTTGGCATGATCCTGACTAGCACAACCCACCCCCTGAGCGTTGGCTTGGCAAGCTCTCCAACAGCTTCAGTGCTCAGTTGCGCCGCAGGCAAAAGAGTGGTGGAAAGGGTCGCTACTAAGAAATGAGAATTGCAGGCATACTCCGATACGGTATTCGCGGGGTATTCACCCCTTCGGGCTGGATATTCAGCCGTTAAGTCCCTTGCTTGGCAACTTAACGGGTGGTCGAAGTATTTTAGAAAGTTCGCAAGTACTATTCACCCGTCTAATTAATCCTCTCCAACCACTCTACTAAATCTATCTATCGATCCACTTAGTAGATTCGCAGCCTATTCCATTAGCTCGAGGGCTTAGTGGATTATGTTATCATTCCATTCCACTCGAGACGCTCGCGGGTATGAAGTGATCCACTAGACTGACAAACGTCATGGATTTGGGTCTATCCACGTCACTGAGGCCTGCAGTGAATTTAGTAGAGTGGCTGGAAATCCTGGGCTATCCTAGACCGTGTGATTCATACTAGACCGTCTCACTCATCCTAGACCGTCTGAAGCTTTCTAGTCGGGCGGTCTGACGATATAGCCAGTCGGTCGATCTGCAATGTGTTAGACCACCTTGCGACGGTCTATTAGGGGGTCAATTTTTAGTCACAATAAACTATAGGTTGCTTGGATAGACGCAAATCTCTGTACTTTAGCATTCTTAGTAGTCGTAGTTAGTCTAATTAAGTGCGCTTTGCAGCTTGGCTCTAATCGTATATAAGAAGCCTAAAGCCTAGCTGGACTTCTCAACTTCTATGCCACAGCCGTAAGCCCACCATTGCTCACTCACTCTATCTACACTACTTTCAGCTATCAACTACTATCAATTATTTTAAGAGTACCTTGTTATAGGGCTTAAAGCAAGACCTACAATGCACGGGCCCGCGACGTTGTCCCTGCTCTCCATCCTCTGCATAGCCGGTCTATCATGCGCTAGAGCTGTTGGACAGGTAGAGATGGGGCGGCGCGATGTTGGCGCAGTGCCTGGAAAATTTACGTTTCAGAGATATGTCGCTATGAATGCGGCACCGCCGAAGACGCCAAAGACGCCAAAGACGCGGGCAGGGGGGGCAGGGGGGGCAACGGCGCCAGGGGGAAAGCAGAAGTTGAAGGGATCGAAAAAAGAGTATGTTCAGGGATATGAAGATGACTGCAAAAAGAGGAAAGGAAAGAATTGTAAGCAGGAAGCGGAAGCGGGTTCGGCGAAATACGATTATACCGCGTGACCGACTGGTAAACGGACATGGTGGGCGCAGGATTAGGGCCTGGACAAACAGAATGCAATAGATTTATTCTTTACTAGCTTAAGTAGCTTGATTCTCAAGTTTTCGGAATTGCTTTTATTAATTTTAAGCTTTTATAAAAACATTTGATAAGTCTTGTTAAAAATACTTACACTTACCTCGACATAATCCGCCCTACCGTGCCCGCCGGACTACGAGGACAAGCGCCGGCCGGGCTCTCGGGCTAGTACGACGAGGGGAAGTAAAACTCCGAAGGCTGAAAACGCCTTTTCTGCAACGGCCCATGTGCATTGTCCGAATGCCCCTTTGATAGATTCTTCCCTCGCCGCTTCAACAACATCGAGTGCCCTAGGGATATCCGCATTCTAAATGGAATATGAGAAGCAGCAGCAGCCTTTGTCGGCTTGGTCCACCGGGATCAAGCCTCGAATCATCATCCACGGCGGTGCCGGCAACATCCAGAGGCGCAACTTTCCGCCAGAAAAGTATGAGCAGTATCGCGCAGCGCTGCTGGCCACGGTGCGTCCGACTCTTTTGAGCCGAGCCTCCCCTCTCGGTTGCTGCGCGGCGAGCTGACGGGTCGGTCGACGTGTGGCGGCACGGCGCGACACGACAGGTCCGGAGCACGCAAGACTTTATAGAGTCGGCCGTGCCCGAGAAATGTGGGGAGCTGGGGAAGCGACACCATTCGGCCCTCGACATTGCCTGCCACGCCATTGTTCGGCTCGAGGACAACCCCCTGTTCAACGCGGGCCGCGGCGCCGTCTTCACGCGCGACGGCATCAACCAGCTCGAGGCGTCGGTCGTCGTCTCGCGAGGCCGCGCCAAGCACTGCGCCGGCGTCTCGGGCCTGCGGCACGTCCGCAACCCCATCCTGCTCGCCAAGACGATGCTGGAGCGGGGCGACAAGGACCTGCGGCCCGAGGCCGGGCGTGGTGGCGCGGCCTCGTCCGCTTCCCCGGGGCTCGGCGACGAGGAGCTCGACGGAGCGGGGCGACAAGGACCGGCGGCCCGAGGCCGGGCGTGGTGGCGCGGCCTCGTCCGCTTCCCCGGGGCTCGGCGACGAGGAGCTCGACGTGCCGTCCGCGCAGGGCCACACGCTGGTCTGGGGCCGTGCGGCGGAGCAGCTGGCGCGCGACTACGGCCTCCAAATGGTCGACCCGAGCTACTTCTTCACGCAGCACCGCTGGGACGAGCATATCCGCGGCCTCGAGCGTGAGAAGCAGGGGCTCGGCTCCGCCACTTGGTCGGCCGACGAGTACGTCGCGCAGGGCACCGTCGGCGCCGTGGCCCTGGACCAGGATGGCATTGTCTGTGCGGCGACCAGCACCGGCGGCATGACGAATAAGCTCACCGGCCGCATCGGCGACACCCCGGTGCCCGGAGCCGGCTTCTGGGCCGAGGAGTGGACCGAGAGCGGGCACCCAACATCACGCGGCGGCTGGGAGAAGCTTACGGACGCGGCGGCGCGTTCGGGCCCGGGCGTCAGCATCTCTGGCCCGCTCCGAGGCCTTCTCGCCGACTGCCTCCCTACCCCCTTCACCTATGCCCCGTCACCGTCCTCCTCGCCTCACATGCCCCTGACGTTCGACGCGTCCTCGTCGCCCCGCACCGCCGTCTCGCGCTCTTTGGGCGTCTCGGGCACCGGGGGGCCGCACGGCGAGCTGCAGCGCAGCGCCGGAGACCGCTGGGGCCTCGCGGGCGAGGGCGAGGGGGGCATGGTGGGCGTCGAGTGTGTCGTGGAGCGCGACGCCGCCAGTGGACAGGTTGTGCGGGTGCGCAGCGACGTCGTCATGGACTTTAACTGCGGCGGCATGAATCGCGCCTGGATCGATGAGCACGGCCAGGCCATCATGAGCGTCTGGACCAACGGAGGACCGGATGCCGACAGACCTTGATGGAGTCTCGCGAAAGACGGTGGTTTTGCAGACATGTAACCTGTCTGGTGTTGTTCTGCAAGGCGTCGATAACGAGGCATCGGAGTGATGGGGAGGGAGTGTTGGGCTTGTGAGTTCAGGCAGCCCAAGATATCACGGTGTGTGCTGCTCTGCAATGCCACGACGAGGGCCCGTGCCAGAAGCTATACTGCCAAGATCGCTTACATTGCCATCGTCTACCAACTATCAACGGTGATATGGCCTCAGTCCTGCCGTACCCCTAGATTGTTTTTCTTGCCCAAGTCAAAACGCCAAACCTTGGCTTCATGTCTGCGTCCCACAGAGCGCCGCAGCTACGGCCGCGGGGGTAGCCCAATTCTAGCATATAATACAGTGTAACGCCGATGCAATGCGGCCACTTTGTCGGGGCCACCAGCGTGGTGAAACCGAACAACCCACTTGCCGCCATACTCGACCAATGCATTCGTATTCTCGCAACAACGTTCGCAACGAAATGCCGGTCCGCGCGCTGGTCCGTTATCCCGGCCTGAGCTGCCCGATGGTTCGCCATCCAAGAATCTGTCACTCTCCGAGAAATCGCCCGCATGTTTTGTAAAAAGCAAATGATGAAAAAAAGTCCTCAAAAGCACCCCGAGATTGTACACTGAGTTGGGAGATGCGGCATCGTCGTCGTAGCGATGATGGGGAGGGGGCGCTCTCTCGAGTCCCCCACGAGAGCAGAGGTCCTCCGTCAATTCCTCGCAGAGGTCGCCCACGCCGAGCCGGAAGGGGGTCATGAAAACGGGGCTTCGAAAAGTCCCGCCGTCTCATGCCGTGGCCATGTCGGGCGGCGGCTGGGGCACCTCGAGCTTGGTGGAGCCGGCGAGCAGCTTGGAGAAGCCGATGCCGACGCCCTCGATGACGGCGAGGAGGACGGCGCAGCCGATGGCGCCGTTGCGGGCCGACTTGAAGCCACCGCGGATGGCGAGGGAGCCGCCAGTGAAGAAGCCGGCGATGATGGCGTTGTAGGGGTCCTCCTTCTTGCGGACGCCCTTGACGGCGCAGTCAAAGGTGGAGAAGAGGCCGCCCCAGACGCCAAAGTTGCCGCCGAGGACGGGCGCGCGCATCTTGACGGCCGTGATGGCGCCGATGCGGCGCTCGCCGTAGGGCGAGTTTCGGAAGCCCTTGATGCCGTGCCAGATGGTGCCGCCAATGGCCTAGAGGACAAGGGAAAAGGTCAGCAAAGTGTCGTCGCCGAAGCGTCCACGTAGGAGCTGCGGTCGCTGCAGACTGGGCAGACGCACCCCCATGCAAAACGCGCCGCCAAAGTCATTGAGGATGACCCAGGGGCAGGGATCGCGGCCGTGATCCATGGCTGCTGTGGGATGATGGCTCGCTCGGGCTGTTCAGAGGGCGAGGGTCGCCGGGACGAGGGCGAGACGAGTTGACGCAGCCGGCGCGGACGTCGAAGGCGCAGCGGCAGTCGTGGTCGGGAGCGTCTCGTTGATTCCGCCGTGCGCGCAAGGTCGAGGAGAGCGGTGTCGAGGTGGATGGGGGGAGCTCCTTGTTGCGCCTCCCGATTTTTTTTCAATGTCGGCTGACGATGGCAACTTTTGGATGTCTCCGATTTTTCCGCTCGCCTTTTGCCAGCCTGGCGCACGGTACGTACCGCTGGCAGGGGGAGCAAGTGCTTAGTCAGCATGGCGAGGACCTCGAGGAGCTCAACGAATGGCGAGTCGGACTTTAGCTCTCTCTCCTTACGTAGCTCTTCAGCGCAAATGGTCCCAGAAGCGGCAGAAGCGCCCAAGTGCAAGGTGCCGCGACCAGCTTCGGCCAACTGACATGTCGAAATCGGGCTGTAGTGTCATGGCTGCACAAAGATGACTCGCAACGAAGCACCAGGTCATTGCGTTTGATGCAGACGAACCCTCCAAAAGTCGTCAAGAGCGTGTCAATCGTCACTGCTCCAACCGCAACTCTCGTGCCAAATGCAAGTCTCGCCATTCGCCATCCGTCCATGAATTCGGCCGAAGCTGTCTCCTCCTTGACCAGGAACAACAATCGGTTTCTGCGCGCCCTGCATCACCACTGCCCTCGGCCCATCAATCCACGCCCCCTAGGCCGCCCATCTTCGGCGCTCGGAAGGCGGCGTACGAGATGCCGGGGTCAACACCTCGGCGGCCTAGGGTAGCCCGTCTCCGCCACGTGCCGACCGGCGCCTGTCTCAGTCTCGCGCCGGCCACGAGTGCGAGGCTAGCAAACGTCGACGACATGGTACGGCCTCGATGAAGAAACTCGACGACATGGTACGGTCTCGATGAGGAAACTCGACGGCCGTGGGAGAGCATTCGAGGTGCTGGCCTGTATTGCCGCATCGATGGAGAAACTAGAGCCCAATCCATGTGCAATGCCACTCTTGATTCCTGTGTAACCTGACAAAGCCCGCCGTCACCAGACGGTGATATTTTAATCTATAGCAGAGACGGCTCGACCCAAGTCAAAATGCTCAAGACCCGAGTATCCCAGGTGCTTGCCAGTCAAGCTATCGGGTTACAACTTACAAGCCATCAAGTCGACAACTAGCATCGTATTCTCAATTTCTCATCCAACCAAATCAACCCAGCTTGGACGCAGCAATCATCCACGCACACCGACTTTGCACCGTTTTGAATTTCCTCATCTACAGAGCCCCCATGGTCATCGCCTATCCCCGCCCAAGCAGCCAACCACGCCTTGCCGCAGCACGTCTCTTTCTCTTTCGAACCCTTGTTCAACTGCCCCGCGCCTGCGTCAGCTCAGCTCAAAGCGAACAAGCAGCCGACTCGACCTTCCCCCCCGCCAAGGCACCAAGGAGGAGCCCGTAAGCACGCTTTCCCCCGTTCCACCTTGCCTTCCGCTCCCTTCCGCCCATCCAAGACCAGACTTCACTCTCTTTCGGCTGCTGGACCGTTTTTCTCTCTGCGCCTTATTCAATCTTCATTTCCCGCCCATCGCCCGTACATGCTTTACCTCGACAGCCGCGTCGCCCTTCATTGTCTGCAACCTCTCGCCGTCTCGACATACCATCTCCGCATCATCCCGGGCCGGCGTCTATTCTCCTCCACCATGCAAGCGTCCTCGTCAAAGTCAACGACGCTCGTCGTCCGTGAAGCCAAGTCTCAAGATGCTCTTCGGGCCACTGCCATTGAGCTAGCGGCGTACGCCACGGATCCCGTTGCGCCGGCACTCTTCCCAGGGCCCTTTGGCCCCGACACCAACGAGCAACGCATCAGCGAAATCGTCAAGAACCAGGAAACTAACCCCGCATGCCAGTGGGCCAAGGTTGTCGACACCGAGCTCGAGTCTGCTGGCAAAGAGCCCATGATTGCCTTTACCGAGTGGTACTTTTGGACAGGCGGCGATGCCTCGGAGCAGAGGCGTCTCACCCAATGGGGGGCCGGCACCAACAAGGAGGCTTGCGAGCTCTTACTTGGAGGTGCCCACAAGGAATGGGAAAAGTTGTTCAAGGGAAAGCCGCATGCTTGTGAGTCGCATTTCCCTGTCTTCTCGTCCAGAGCAGGTGCGCGCTAACCTTGGCTCCTGGGACGCCACCTAGTCCTTAAGATGCTGCATACGGATCCCGCCCATCAAAAGAGAGGCGCAGCCAGCCAGCTGATCGAATGGGGTACCAAGAAAGCCGACGACCTCGGTCTCGCATGCTACCTCGAAGCCTCGGATGTCTCACGAAAGCTCTACGAGCGGCACGGGTTCGAGGAGGTCGACAAGGTTGCGGTCGATCTGTCCCGGTGGAACGGTCCTGCGGACGCAAAGTTGACAGTCATGGTACGGCCAAAAAAGGATGCCGCCAAGAGTGTCGCATAATGAGGGCGTCTCCTTCCATGCCTGAAGAGGGATCTGATGCTCCCAGGTTTGTCGTCAAGGCCAGCACCGTCTGAGTCTTTTCAATAGGCAGGGCCGATATCAGGCCTCGACAGCCGCCAATTCTCATAGAAACGCATCGAGTAGACCATTGTTCTCGCCGAACATCGCCTCACGAGGCCAAGTCGACAATAGAAAATCAATATCTGCCTTGCTCTGCCACCTGGATCTTCAGCCCGCCTCTTGGCTCCATCTTGTCCAGTCGGGAGCTAATAGTAGTGTGCACCGGTAAAGTAATAACCATTGGTAGACAGAGGGATTCCCAGACCGGCGTTTCTCGAGGGAGTCGACGAGGTCGACGACGACATGGCATCTGCAGCCACGAGAAAGCTGGTGGGCGGGGCAGTACTGACGACACCGTGCAGGGTATCCATGTGTCCGAGGTCCGACACGGCGTAATTGTTCAGGGGCAAGTCCCGGTCGTACGAGGAGCGCTTGGTCTGGCGGTCGAGGAACTCGTCGGTGACATCGGTGACGCCCCGGCTGCGCTTACGGGCTGCCATGCCACTCGAGTCCTTGCGGAGGCGGACCTTGACTCCCTGGTTGCTAAAGGTACGCGTGAGCTGCGTCGAGTCGGCCATGCCGGGGAAGAGCTTTGTGGAGAAGACGGTGAAGACGTTTGTGACCAGCTCCGAGACGTAGTAGAAGCTGGGCGTCGAGGTGCTCTGGTCACGCTCGTAAAGCGTGAAGCGCAGGCGGAACCGACCCTCGCGCTTGACCGACAGATCGCCGAAGACGAAGAAGCCGCCCTCGACATTGTCCGTGTCCCGCAACCGGTGTATCGACGAGACGAGCGAGCCGACGAGGTAGTTGGATGGAAGCTCTTGGTCCTTGTTGGATGTCTCGTCGTAGTTTTCCGGTACCAGAGACGACGTCATGAAGAGGTAGGGACCTGCAGAGGTTGCGCCGAGGTTACTACCAGACTCTATTGAAATAATTGAGACCAAGATACGCAAAGACTTACTATCGTACAGACCGCTTTTGCCATTGTGTCTCTTGTCTAATAGCTGGACAATGGGCGGGGGATCTATTGGCTTGCGGTCTGATTCATATCACGTTAGCCACACCATTTCGCGTGGAGCGTCCTTGACGTTTACAGGAGCGGCGAACCTTTTTCTTTTCCAATGGCTACCCTAGCATGCATGGGCGCTTGACGAAGCGTCAATTGCCGTTGAGGATCGCCATAGGACTCGGCGTGGTGCGGCGGCGATTCCTCGCCAGAAAGAGGAAGCTCGCCTCCAGTCAGATACTGGAGGCTCGAGGAGTGTCGAGCGGACTGTAGAAAAGGCATGTCTAGGTATCCGCCGGTGCTCGCGGCCATGATGATGGGAGATGGAGAAGGGTAGTGATGTGTTGTGGTGATGGTGGTGCGCAGGCGCCTGGCGCCAGAAGCCAGTACGCGAGGAACGGCTGAAGAATCAGTGAGGGTCTGAAACGCGGTCCAGATGTCGCGCAGAACAAATGACGAACAGTCCGGGTCTTGGGCCTGGACTTCTCAGGGATGTGTTCCGAACAAGAACAACTCTGGAAGAGATCAAGCCACCTTTGAGAGGGATTCTTGGCTCAGACACGACCTCGAGGCTACACCACCGGCATGCGGGCGACCTGCAAGATGTGTTGTGCCGACCGGGTAGGATCAGGACTAATGAAGTCGGTAGTCTTTCCCGCCAAAGTCAGCAAAACCCACGATTGGTTGCGCGTTGAGGCCTATGCCTATCGTCTGATGGCCCCCTTGTCGGGGGGTGGGGGTGGCCGCGGAGCTTCGATGAAAGAAGGCCTGCAACGGCTCGTATGTACACAGCACGGTCGAGCTGGACACGGGAGCCCGGGGAGGTGATCCTGGAGCAAGATGGATGAGGATACTGGTAGAGATGTGGCGGTGGCGACAAGCCGATTGAAGAGGGGAGGGGAGGGGAGGGGTGTAAGGTGCCGACAAGGACGTGTCCAATCTGCGCGAAAGAGCGGTTTGAAGGTCGGAAAGCTCGCCGTGCTGGGGGGAAGAAAGGGTACCGGCAAGGGAAAACTGGCAAACGGCCTTGGGTCCCGGTGGTAAGGCGCGATTGGACGAGGGGTGGATGACGAAGATCTCCGGTAAGTCGAGGCCAAGAAGAAGACCGAGCAGACGCTCACTATGTATGCAATATGATGTCGAACAAAATCAGCCAGAGGAGGAGGGCGAGGAAACAAGAGTCAGTGGCCCAAGGCGGCGAGTTCGCCAAGATGACCCCCGAGGGCTGGTGTTTCGAGGTTTGCTATTTGGAAGGGGGAGGCGAGCAGAACGTTTGGACGCTGATTCAGGGGACTCGAGGTTGTCGACTTGAGGGCGTGTCTCTCTGACCTGGAGCGAGGGCGTCCTCACAGCACACATCGGGATCAGAACGGGGCAGCAAGGGACCCCCAGCAGGGGAGGGGGGGCGTATGGCCGGGAAGCAAGTGGTACTTCGTACATGGTCTGCATTAGACTCGGCGGCGGGAGGAGACCTGACGGGCCCAGCCGATGGCCACGGCGACAGCAAGGAGTCAGAAGGGCCACGGGCCAGTCGGGGTGAATGCCATACGTAGTAGCCACATAGGGCAGCGCCTCCTGGAGTCCTGGACAGTAGGGGCCAGCCCGTCCAGGGAGCAAGGCAAGGCTGTCCCAAGACGACAACCAAGACGGTTCGGTTGTTGTTCATCAACGGTTCCAGCAGCCGATGAAACTGGGCTGGGTATGCAGACTGCGTCTGGCTCAGAGCCGCGGATCAGCGGAGCCAGGAATCGGTCGGCAAAGGCCCTTGTTGCTTCCTCCCTTTTCATCCTGGCCTCGATATCACCAGTCAGTTCATCGAGTAGGGTTGCCATGAGGGTTCAAGTGAGCAGCTCTCCGGCTCGCCTGCACGCAATGCAGTCTACAGCTGCATCCCCCTGCCCCCCCTTCCCTTCCATCAGCTGGCCGTGAAGGCACGAAGGGCTGGGGCACCAGGGGGGCGAGGATGGCGGGGGAGAATCGCCAGCCGGATTGGAGACGGAGAAGGCAACCCGGGTTACATACGTACACCCAAAGGGAGGGACCATGTCGCGTCACTGGCGAGACCGGATGAGGACGGATTGGCTGGGGACGTCCCACGCGATGAATGACAGTTGGGTGGAGATGTGCAAAAGGCGGCAACGAGACGAGACTCAAAGTCAGCGCGCGCCGTGTCTGCGCTACAAAGTTCCCAAGGGCTCTCTCTAAAGAGGCATAGTCAGCGTGGCCCGAGCAGATTTCATATGTACAGTAGATGCGACGTACATAGGCCTAGCTCATACCGCCCATTGCCCGCGGGCCACGTTGGACTGTCGCGTCGCTCCATCGAGATAGAGGGGAGGTTATATCAGCGACGACATATCGACCAGGGGGGGGTTTGCTTTATGGGGCATGCGCGACGTCTCCAGTCAGGCGGGCGTAGGATTCCTCTTTGTTTCTTTTTGCGCTGGTTCCAATGAAGTGTTCGATGATTCAGTCTCTAGCCCTTTTCATTGTTCAGGGCTTGCGGCCGCAGCGGCTGACGATGAGCTCGCGACGTACGTGCTCTCGGTCTCAGATGTGCCCGCTGCCGGGGGCGGAGGGACAAGACCCCGGCATGTCTCCCGGGATAAGACCCGTCGTCTCTTGTCCCAGTCCCTTGAAGACAAGCGCGGGCGGGCGAATCGCGTCAGACGGCCGGTTGGAACCACAATGTCGGGTAACGGCGCGTGCGCTTTCGTCGTCTTGGCCCGGCGCTTGAGAGATGACAGCCGTGTTTCTCGGGCCGGCCCCGCCAGAGCGTCGACTATGGAAACAGACCGCGACGTCTGAGTGAACTGACGTGAAGTTCAGACCAGACCAGAGCTGTCAAAGAATCGGCGAACGTTGGTACCCTGATCCCGGCCCGCCATTGCGATTGGTCGGACGGCTGGGTGGAAAAGCAGGATGAAGAATAAAAAAGCCGACTAAAAATAACAGCTTGGGACGACTAAGGTCGACGACGGGCGCCGAAAACGCCGCTAGCGCACTAGCTCGACTTTGTATATGAACCTGTCTTGGGCTTGCGAGAACGCCTGTGGCCTGGCACAAGCATGTCAGAACTAGTCGTAGTAGTACAAGGGGCAGGCTGCAAGGCCAAAGCCACTGCCAATCGATACCTTGATCGGTACCTTTGCGGGCGACTGCGCCAACTCTCAAGGTGCTCAGCGGCGAGATGATGGCTTGCGTGCAAAAGCGCCGAAGGCAAGATGGACGGAGGGATCAATGTTTCAGGCCGGCGATGCCGCAGGAACCGACTCGCGAATTGTCATGACCGTGTGCGAATAGACTCGTCATGTTGCCGTCGCCCA
Source organism: Hirsutella minnesotensis 3608 (assembly GCA_000956045.1). Classification (NCBI taxonomy): domain Eukaryota; kingdom Fungi; phylum Ascomycota; class Sordariomycetes; order Hypocreales; family Ophiocordycipitaceae; genus Hirsutella; species Hirsutella minnesotensis. The sequence goes on along the minus strand of KQ030532.1, from coordinate 234,330 downwards.
GCCCCCCACCAGCCGGCCAGGGTGTAGCTGATGGTTTCCGTAGGCACTCGACCGGCTCGCGTGCAGCGCGATCCGGACTGCGGCAGCAATATGGCATACCTAAGGGGGGTTCCTCGGTGCATCGCAGTGGACGCGACAGTGGAGGCCGTTGCAAGGGGCGCCGTGCAGTCAACGCCTTGCGCTGAAAGAGGCCAAGGTCCGCGATGAGGCCTCTCGCCAAGGGCAGGACACCAGGTACTTTTCTCCTGGAACGTGACGCCCGAGAAATGACTTCGCTTTGCATCGGCAAGGTGAACTTGTTTGAGGGCAGTATCGTGTAGATGCGGGTGCAGTCCCTGTCATTGGCAGGGCATGCTCAGTTCTTGACGCGGGATATCGTTGGGCTCGATATGCCATTGCACGCTTCGTTGCCTCAAACTACACGGGCTGGTCGTAAATGCGACTCGGAGCCAAGTTTCTCGAATATTCGAATTGCGATGCTTGCTCATACGTAGGTGATGGTAATGCGGGAATCCTTCTCTGCTCAGATGCATCAAGGCATGTGGATGCCATCGGCTCCTATGCCTGGTAATGAGTAGGCCTGCCCACTGGGTCGGAAGGATGGCTTGGACGTATGTGCCGGTGAAGGGAGGGTTGCCATTTCCCCATTTCCACGAGGTCTTCCACTGATTCTTCCAGGGATCCTCTCGGCTCCAGCCCCGAGTGCTCCTGCCTCAGCTGTACGAAGTAGAGTCCAGAGCTGTCCGGGGTTGGTACCTAGGTACCTTAGGGCTCGGGCGTCGTGCCTCACACACCTCGAGCCAGCACGCAACTCGCGCCAGAACTCGCGATGTAACGTGAGCCCACTTCTCCAGCCGCCCAAACCGCAGCTCAAGCTGCCTACGGCTCACTCAAGCCTGTTGTTCAAGCAGCTAGACATTTGCTTCTGCCGCCCGGGCCCAAACGGGGATAGCCAGAAAGGGTCGCCGTGATGGCCAGGATGAAGACCAGCTTCCGTTTCAACTCGTTCTCTTGCGACATGCAAAGGCGTCCGAGGCATCTAGAATTCGGCAACGATGTGAGAGACTTGCTTGTACATACCCTGGAGGTAATTTGTGCCTACCATGATGGGACGTCACGCTGGCGACGGCATGTACATGGTCAGGTCAGGGCAGGTCATAGAGTCAGGTAGGTACGGATATCCGTACCCCCTTCTACCCATCTATATAACAAAAAGGAAACAGTAGGCCTAGCGCAAATGTCTCGCATGGACGGGACGTAGCGAGCGAATCGGGAAAGACTGGACGAGGCAGGACAACCGTCGAAGGCAGGCACGATTACCTAATGGACGCACACTGCTGAGCCACTGCTAGTCAACCCGGCCTTTCCAGTGCACCGGCGACGCGGCGCAACAGATCGCCCACAGCAGCATGTACCTGGTGTTGGGCGCTTGCCGTATGACGCACCAAGCCTAGAGTGCTTCTCACCTCGGGCACAATATAACAGCACCTATCGAACCGACAGCAGTTGGTCCCGTGACCGGCAACAACAAGCGCAGACAGGCCCATGATCACTGATCAGAGAGGAAGGTGCTTCCCTGATGGAGATGCCCGGGCCGCCAAAAGCGGTGAGGAGCAGCACAGACGTCGAGGAATGGCGGGATGAGCAGCAGGCGAGGAAAGAGCAGGCCGTCAGTTACGTACGGAACAGACAACGGTGCTCGCTTGAGTGTCCGGGGCCTGTTTCGACCCCTTTCCCTCCAACGCGACTGCTGCTGGCGACTTGTCAGACACAAATTGGCAGCTGCCCAGGGGAAGAAGGAAAACCCGACGAAATCACTCGACAGTGGCGCATGCACTTGCCGTACGTACATGATCCGCGGCCAATCTCCTCGCGGCATCTTTACTTTTCTCGACGCTCGAGCAAAGTACGTACAGTACTTGATGGGTATGAGCATTCGCGCACGCACCATAATTGACCTGCATGCCGCAGAGCAGCTCGTGGGCTTCGATTGGCGGACTGGCAGACAAGCCCGTCTTATTCTCGAAATACGTGCCGTTTTCACTGGCAGTCTTGGCTTACCTAGGGGATGCTTTACTCTGCCTTGCGCAACTCACTTTCACATGCACGTTGGCTCGGCCGAGAACCAAGTTCACGGTGCCCAGCCAAGTTCCGTGCATGACAAGTTGACAACCACACCCCCTCCCAGCAGAGAGATCGTCGAAGGAATGGCCATTAATCAATATCGTCGCTTTCCAAGATTGACAGACGAGGGATCCCGGATGCCCGCCTGTCAATGTAGCCTCACTACCGCTCTCGTGGACCACGATCCGTCGCCATGTGGCAATGAGATGCCGGACTGACAAGTGTGTGAGCGCGTGGACTGGAGCATGTATGCGCATGGTGTGGGTTGTGGCATCTCACCGAAGGACATTTACACTCATCGCAGTCCTCCACACCGATGGGCCGGGGACGTCGCAATCAGGCTGACTGCCCGACGGAGCAGACTCCGCTTAGGCACAGACGGCAAGCAAGCGAAAATCAATCCTCTGGTTCCTTGCCGGCATCAGACCCTGAACCTCTGCGTCTCCAGCTTCCCCGCCGGCCGATGCTCCATGTACGAGAGATGAGGACAAAAAGAAATACACCAAAAGAAATCAAGCTCATGCTGCGCTCATTTTCAATCCTGTCCTTTCTTTCCCCTTCTCCTTGATTTTTGCAACTTTCTTTTGGTCCCTGCCGGTCCCTGCCTCTTCCTCGTTCTGGGGGTTCCATCGGCATCTCATGAGTCTCCAAGAGGCACGACCATGCGCTAGACACGACGCCTTCGGCATCCCACGACGTTTCCAACCCTAGCCAAGGTACTTTTCTCGTCCCCTTATGGAACTTGCTTCATCGGACCCCAGCCAGAGGCAAGTGATAGCCAGAGGCCCTAAACAATGGCTCGCGCCAGAAAGGCGGCAAACTGCGTCCGACTCAGCCTCACAGAAACGCCCCAGCATCTCCGAGAGCCCATTGCCCCGAAGATCAAGACAGAACGACAGGGGGCGCCTGGCTGCGGGGAAGGTTGCGGTCAGACATCCCCGAATACAACGGCCCCCAAATCTCGCGATTCATCGACGCAAAAAACAAGTGAAACAATGCATGCGTGTGTTGCCTCATCGTCGTCACTAGCTCGACGTGTCCAACATCAGCAATTTCTCTACACCAATCGCGTCAGCTAAGCATCGGAGCATATCAATCGCTGATCAGTCCTGCTGGCATGTCCACACCGCTCGAGGCGGCCTGGTCAACCACGATGAGGACGATGGAACTTTTGATCCCGGATATCCCGAGTGCTGGTTCATATTGGATATTCAAGGCTCATGCCAGACGCCAGCCGCATCTTGTTCTCTTGAGTCGAGCTGATTTCCCGACGTCTTGGCTGACACCATCATGCACCGCCACCTGATTATTCCAATGCACTTTGCTTGGAACTAACTGCCAGACCTGTCACCAGGATAGAGTTGATCGCGGGCGGCCCCCAGCCTCCAAGATATGAAATGAACTGATGCGCAGAGGGTAGGAGTTGGTCGTGTTTACATGGGTCGGTCAAAGTACGCAACAAGAGTCAACAAGGGCCGGGTGGTGCTTGAGAGATGACGATGGACTTGCCTATATTTCGACCCAAGAACTGAGATGGATGACGTTGGGCACACGAGACGAGACGAGCGCCGATGGGTCAGTATGGGTTCCGGAAGCTACTGTCAACTGGGGATGAGGGATATTTCCAAGCAAACTTGAACACGGGAGCTCTGCCGACTCGACAAGTCAGCGCACCGACTGGCCAGTCGCGATGTTGGAACCTGAACAGCAATGTCAGTGCCTCGTAGCCAACCTCTGCCTAGCCAACCTCTGCCCTCCGCGATGCAAACCCCTAACCCCGAGCACCGTCTGGCACATACGCGCACCCATCTGCCATATCCCAACTCTACGTTTTAACCCTCAACGAAGACTTATCGAGTCACTCGCACTCTCCATGCCACGTCTCCCATGGCAGGCCCAACAGCACCTTTTAGAGCGACACCCTAGAGGATATTTCAACCACGTATCCTCCTCCGATGATTCCGTCAACCGATGTCGCCCATGATGGACAATGGCAGTCATGCGCGGCGGCTGATGTCGAGAAGAGCCCCTCCCCCCCTTCTGCTCGCGATGCTGTGAGGTCGAACGTGCAACTCCTCGGTTATGCCAGAGTTGAAAGCCGAACGGGCAGAGTGGCGCGAGGCTTTTGTGCAGAAGGTAAGGCTTCAAGAGATTGGCGATGCCGGGGGCGTGGGGAGATGGGCTGCTTCGTAGGGCTGAGCGGGTCTGCTTAGCCAAGTCGGCAATCGGCGACGATGGACTCGTGATGAGTGACGATGCCGCATCACGGCCGGCAAAACATAGGAGCGTCGCCCTCGGACAACTTCACGTCGACTCCTCTCTCCTGCTCACCATACACTACTTTATCATCATCACGCCATGGCCTGTCACGCACACAGTGAATCAACTGTACAAGCGTGCATCTTTATATATATATATATATATATCCCGATACCGAGGATAACGTAGAGCACGACAGGCTCAAAGGCACCGCGGCCCGCGCACAAAGCCATCAGGCATAACTGATTCGAGGATCCCATAAATGGACCGCGCTGTCCCTTTCGCCAGCCCACCTGAAAGACGCCGGCGCCGAGGCAACACCGAATCGACACGATTCCGCCGATCTTTGCCGAAATCAACAAATATCCAACCCGCTAAAAACTCCGTCGCTTGAAATTTCCCTGTATCGCGTAAAAAAGGTCCTCCGGTTCGGTATCTGACCCACCACATATATAGACATCAGATAGTATCCATCCTCGCAGCAATTTTCGTAAGGCTATATCTTTGCACTTTTCACAGTCGTCGAGGCCTAGTAGCTGAAGTCGACGTTGGCCATGACGGGTATCGATTTGTCTTCCTGCGTCGTGTTCGGCGTGCCTTCGACATCGTTATTGTGTATCGTCAGGGATGAAGAGGTGGAGTGGCCGAGGGTGGTGTCGGTGCTCGAGTGTGAGGTCGTGACCTGCAGCTCGTGCTCGTGGGGTGGCACGCCGCTTGGTGACCAGCCGTCGTTCAAAAGCTGCTGGAAGCTCCAGCTCGGCTCAAAGCTCTTGCTGTTCCACGCGTGGCTGACACGCTCGTACATTTCGTCAATTTGTTCCAGGCTAATCTTGCTGGTCTCGTACACCATACACCAGACAAAGAAGACGGCAACGATGCAAAAGGCACCCCAGATGAAGAAGATTTTGGGGCCAAACCCGGCAGTTCCGGGAGAGGTACCGACCATGAAGGGGGTGCTGTAGGCAATGCCAAAGTTTAGAAGCCAGTTGGATGCCGTCGATAGTGACATGGCCTTTGCTCGGACCTTGAGCGGATATATCTCCGACGTAACAACCCACACAACGGGACCCCAAGAGGCGGCAAAGAAAAAGATGTTGAATGAGCAAAAGACGACGAGAATGGTTTGAGACGCGTCAACCAGATCCTGGCCGGCAGCGGTGAAGAAGGAGGCCATGAAAAGCTGGCAAGCAGCCATGCCCAATGCGCCGACAATCAGCAGACGTCGGCGACCCCACGATTCGATTATGATGAGGCCAGGGACGGTCGAGACGACATTGATGACGTTGATGACGAGCGATTTTGTATGAGGGCTCGATATGCTCACGCCACTGAAGAAATAGGTACTGTAATACATTATAAAGTTGATGCCTGTGAGCTGCTGTAGCATCTGCAGCCCACAGCCGGTGAAAGTGCGCCGTCCCAGGTGAGGCGATCCGACAAAAACATCCTTATAGGTGTCGGGACCAAGAGTCAATTCGTATTGGTGGTTTGCAATAATCTCTTGCAGCTCCTCGATGAGCGCAGGATGCGTTATATCGAGACGTCGTAACCGACTGAGCGAAAGGCTTGCTGCCTCTTTGCGGCCCTTTTTGACAAGGAACCGGGGAGTCTCGGGCAAAACGAGGAGACCGGCAGTCAGAATGATGGCAGGGACAAGCTGAAGGCCGAGAGGAATCCGGTATGCGCCAGAATTGGTGAGACGAGAGGTGATGATGTTGACAATGGACGCCGTCAAGAGGCCAATCGTGATGGAGAGCTGGTAGGCGCACACCAAAGTGCCTCGTATCCATTTTGGAGCCATTTCTGACTGATATAGAGGGACAAGAACCGAGACGGCGCCGACACCGACGCCTGCCAACGCTCTGAGGCAAAGTCAGTATCCAACAATTCTCAACGTTTCTTCTGAGCCGTGAAGCGTCAAGGCTATCGACATACCTTCCGACAAGAAGAAGCGGAACGGCATCGGCGCAAACCTGGCATATAGCACCGACGCAGAAGACGCCGACGGAAATTAATAGGGTAATGCGACGACCAAGAGAATCGCCAGCCGGGGCGGCGAGGAGCGCACCAATTACGGTGCCGGCACTGAGAATGGCGACAATCGTGGACAGTTCGCGGGGACAGATTTCGGGTTTGCCTTCGGATCGGCATGTCGTCGAGAATTGTTCTTTGAACTCGGGCATTGCGAGGATACCATTAATTGCCCTAGAATGCGTAAGTCAGTCGCTAGTCCAGACGTCAAAGCCATGTAGCCCAAACACCACTGCCATCTGGCACGGCAGCGCTCAAGCTTCCGCCGATTCTTTGACGGTGACCATAGTCGAGGAATAATCGATCTCGCCCCTTCTCATCTTGGGCTAACGCTCTTGAGATGCGACTCATGATTACGAATGCGAAATGCTTGCAACGGGTTGTGCAGTCATGACTCACCCGGTGTCGTAGCCGAAAAGCAATCCGCCCGAAGCGACAAAGAGACCGACCATGATGGCAGGGGCCGACGAGCCGGCGACATTGTCGGGCTTATGCCATCCCATGGCAATAGCCATGGTTGCGGGCGGTGAGTCGTCAATCCAGGATCGCGGCGATGCGGGACGTCTTGGCTATTCGTCGAATCGTGGAGTTCGAGGGCGCGTCCCCGGCAAGGAGAGGAGCGCGTAGTAGAGAGCGGTCGGAATGACGAACGTCGTCGTGTGAAGAAGAAACGGAGATTGATGCTGGCGAGGTGGTCGTCTGGCGTCGGACTAGTCACACGGCGACATGAGGGTGGTGGTGATGCTGTCGCGATGAGCCAAGGTCTAGAGTCGAGTCGATGGTCGTGCAGGCGTCATGTGAGGAAAGTACGTGGCGGCAGCGGACGGGAGTCGCAAGCAAGGGAGGCAAGGGCGGGTAGGGCGGCGAGGGCGTGATGTAAAAGAGTATGTAGGTTATAAGACACAAAGAGGCCGATGGTGCGGAGATGGAAAGGTGGAGGGCGACGCATAGAGTGGAAAAAGGGAGAGAAAGAGCCTTGGAGACGGGGAAACTGGGGGACAGGGCCTAAATGGCATGGGATGGAACATGCAGAGGGAACATGATGAGCCGGTGGAGTTGAGGTTAGCCTTGATTGGGCGAGGTGAGGTGGGCGCTGACAGCCTGCTATACTTTGCAGCACTGTACTAGACTACAGGTATCTCCACTGTAGCCTGCGCAGCGCGTACCGTTCAAGTCTCTGGGAGATGTAATTTACAGAGCGCGGTACATATCTCGAGCCAAGAGAATGGCGACGAAAAAGACAAACGCATCGCGCGTTGGTTCTTCGAGGCCAAGCATATTAAAGCACTTTGCATGCAGTGGAAGAAAAGTTACATTGCATGTCGATAACCGCGTCGCATGCAATCGGCGAACTGCTACAGTAGAGGCAAGTTTAAAAACTGGACTGGCCCCAAAAGGAAAACGGAAACATGGATTCCATAATAAGACCTGTCTGTCGACCCTCCGGCAGAACCTTGTGGTACTTGTAGGTTGACGAGTCCAATCCCTGGACGTCTCGTGCAACAAGGTTTCTGGCAGCGATGTCCGGTTTTTCTTTTGACAGCACCGGCTGGATTGGATTGGATTGGATCGCCATTATCCAGCGGCCCCCAGAATATTGGCAAAGCTGAGAGGCACAGTGCGCACGACCTGGCACTGTAGGAGAGTCTGCTGCTGCCTAGCGTCGGCCAAGGGTCATCGTCACCCGCGAGTCCCTGGGACTCCGCAGCCTGTGACTCCATGTCCCTCCGTGGCGACCTGCCAGTCTACGGCGCCATGCCTCTTGCGCGCTGGCGTCTGGTCGCATCAGGAATGCCCGGTTCTTGTCGACAGCCAAGACAGGACATGGACCCCCGGCTCAGCTTTCTCCGCGCTCTCCCCGCTCAGCCAACGACCCACTCGCCAACGCGAGGTCTGGACCTCTACTCGACTCGTGCACCACCGTCTTCCGACTTTTCTCGCAGCCACAGACGAGACCGATACGTGGGCATCAGGCCAGGACGATACAGTACAGTCGGCGGGCTATCGCGGCATGCCCTCGTTTTCTCTCCTCGATGGCGCCGACGACCCAACATGCCCCGGGGGACCCTTTCCGCTCGCTCGTCGGGACAGCCCTCGACACCAATACCTTGGGGCGTGTGACGACTTGTCGCCGCTAGAGGACAGAGAGGAAAGACAGCAAGGCCGCCGATGCGTCTCAAAACAGCCGGCGCCCAGTGGCGCCCCTCCCTTTCGTCGCCGTCGTGCCGCACGAGGCCCAGGTGCCCGATCCCTTACTGCCTGTCTGGAAAAGTCAGAGCCTTGCCACACACCAAGCTTTCGTACTGTATTCCCCTCGCCCATCGAGGGGCCCCAGCCTTGGCTTCCCCAGGTTATTTCTGTTTCGGCCCCTCTTTCGACGCTGCCGAGTCGGCGAGTTTGGGGAATGCGAACAAGGGTCAAAGTATCTGCCCACACGCCGGCGCCGCAGAACCTGGCAGACGACAAGATAAACCGGCGACGTGACGGCGGTGACGGCGGCCTTCAGGTCGTTGGTCGGCTCCCCCAAATGAGTGTGCGCTCTTGCAGCAGACAGGCACAGGGTTGCCATGCGATTCAACGGCTGGAAGGGTTGGGTGCAGGACACACTGTGCAATGCGAGTGCGATACGCATCTGCGGCTGTTGCGATCCTCCAATGAGCCGACGGCCCCAAGGACCCTGTCCAACCAAGCTACAGTACACGACCACTCGCGACCCTGGCTTGACCCATGCCTCTGCCAAAACACATTGTCCGCTTCGGGTCCCTTCTCGACATATGCTGACATTGCCATGTGCAGCGTCATGCAGCGGCCGCTCCGGAATCCTGTTCCCTGCAGCCTGGGCTTTGTGGCCAATGGTGACCTCGTTGCGCCGAACGAAACGGCGAGTCCACCTCGTTCTTCTCCTCGGATCCAGGTCTTACAGTCTCGCCTCAAGGTAAGAGACGTTTGGAAAGACAAAAAAGGCAATAACCAGACTAGCCCAGCTGTGCAGACTAGATTGTACTGCCCGCAAACTATGGTAGAGTGGTCCCCGACGTGCTAGCTGTACCGCGGCATCTAGACGAGCATTGGCTGGCTAATGCATCTCCCATTTGACCATAACGCCATGACCGCTGGATGAACTTTCCGTCAAGAGTTATTCCTAGTGCGAGCACTTGAGTTACATGGGAAGTACTTGGCCAAAGCATAACAAGTTCCGGATTCAGCTCCACATACCAGACCTCCGCAACGAGAGGCAGGCCCTTTACACAATCTTCCCATCATGTACAAAGTTCCGAACCCAGCCAATGGTCATTCTAAGGTTACGGACGTCAGCTTTTAAACTCTGGAGATGAGGGGATTGGCGGCGTCCCACTTCGATCTCTTGGTATCGGCGAACTTGTCGTGGTCTGCGAAAATGATTTGCCAGTATTCGGGATCCGACTTGAGCGCTACGAATTGTTCTACCCGTTGAAACTGTATTTGAACGATGCAGTCATAGTCTGCTATGTTGGAAAACTGTGTGTCGGATATTTCACTCATAAGAGATCGAGTAGTGAGTGGATTGTGTGTCTGCCGATGAGAGTAATCAGTCTGGGTATCCGATGACCCAGTAGGGAACATTCAATTCCGCGTCGAGTTTTGCAGGACGAGGGATTTCGCTCACCATGCTGAACCTGTCAATGCCATGTCTAATCATGAGTCCCTGGACGAGTGGCGCGTGGACCTCTGTCATGTACTTTCGATACTCTTCCTCATCCATGCCTTGTCTGCGATAGGCACAGATCGTGAGGCAGAGCATCTGCTCTGTTGTCGCGCGCCGACCGTCCATATCTGAGCTTACAGGGAGAGAAGCATCCGCAACGTGACAAAATGTGGTGCGTAGCCTCTCGTTCACACTAATCTTGGACATAGATGATGAGGAAATATATCATAAAGGGTAGCTGCGGCAATCATCACACCGGGCTACCAGCCATGTCGGGGATCGGTGTTCGGCTTTCGACGACGGCCTGGGCTTCAAGCCACTCCCGACGGGCGAAGCTGCCATCGCCATGCGCTTGCAATTACATCCTATTCAGATATACAAAGATGGGCCGGCAAGCATCGCACCTCAGGAATTATTCCCGCAATGCTTTGACATTTCTCTCTTGGCTTTCCATTCTCTTCACTGGGATGGCACACAATGACGTCGCCGCCCCAAGATATACTGATTATTGGCGGTGGACTTGCCGGGCTTTGCTTCGCCCAGGGCCTCACAAAAGCCGGCATCCCGTTTCGCATATTCGAGCGTGACGCAAGCGCATCGTGGAGACCTCAGGGCTACCGTCTGCGTCTCAACGGCGAGGGCGCGAGCGCCCTGAGGGATGTTCTTTCGCCGGAGTTGTGGGAGCGGTTCGAAGCGACGTGCTGCTCTGTTGAGCTAGGCGAGACCGACATCAATGCCATCGATGGCTCCAGCATCGCATGTCGAGCCGGGGGCAGTCCCGCTATGAAGGGACTGAAGCCTTATACCTGCGATCGCCAGGTGCTCCGAGGTATCCTGTTAACTGACCTCGAGGACAAGATACACTACGGAAAGGAGCTGGTGAGCTATGAGATTGATACTGGAGGAGTCATCGCCAGCTTTCAAGACGGCACAACAGCCATGGGCCGCTTCATCGTCGGTGCCGACGGCAGAGGTTCTGCGACGAGGAGGCAGTTCCTCCCAGATCACCGGCCTCTAGACACCGAAGGAACATGCATATACGGCAAGACGCCCATCACCCCCGAGCTGATGGAGCGGTTTCCTACGCGCGCCATGCGATGGATGACGCTCGTCGTCGACCGCACGCCTATAACCCAGACGCTCGACGTGGACGATACGGCTGTCACTCTCCTCCTGGAGCCCATCCGTTTCTCCGACACAGCAAGTAGGCAAGGCGTAGAACTACCGGCAGATTACATATACTGGGTGCTCGTTGCACGCGAGCACATCTTTGACGTCTCTAGGGACGTGCCGCTGCCGAGACACAGCGGCAGAGATGTCGCAGCCCTATCACTCCGCATCACCGAGTGCTGGCACCCCGATATCCGATCCGTGTTGCACCTGCAGGACGAGACGCAGTCCAGCCTGCTCAGGGTCGTATCGTCCAGCCCAGAACTCCGTCCCTGGGCGCCATCGGACAGGGTGACGGTGATTGGAGACGCCATCCACGTCATGAGCCCCTGCGGAGGCGTGGGTGCCGTGACGGCGCTGGTGGACGGTGCCAATCTCGCCAAGACGATCGCAGCCGAGGGTATTTCGGCAGGCAGCATCGGGGAGTTTGAGCGAGCCATGCGCGAGTTCGCCGGGGCCAACATTCGCAGGAGTTTCGCGGGCGGAAGAAAGCTGTTTGGGCAGAGACCCTTTGAGGAATGCAAGCCGTACAATGGTTAGGACATGACAACGATGTCATTCGGCACAGGCGATGGGAGGGAACGCAGCTCCGAGTTCTAAAGACTCTCCGCTATGCTCCTGAGCCATATTTTGCCTTATTGCGTGCTAGTATATTCATGCTGACCAGACATCTGCGTTTAACTGTTTTTATACATGATCCCGCTTCGAAGCATATACGCCGCGGCACTTGGGCATATCAAGAAGGGATATAGTCAGTGCTCTTGGCAATTTCTAGGATCATTGAACGAGAGCATGTAGGCTGAAACTACGAAGTATTCGTGAAATAAGCCGATACTACGTAGTTATCAACGCCATAAGGCAAAGTCATTCGAATACATGAATGTCTTTCGCTACAGGTGGCAAGGGGCCTTGTGTATGTAAGTTCGTATATATCGACGTTCGGAGATGCGGTTTTCAAGCACGGTCCAGACGACGATTGAATTCTTTTCGACGGAGAACGTCCCGCGGCCAACCAGTAGAGGTGCGTAAGACTGTCTTGGAACCCCGGGATCCGCAGCTCGGGCATCGTCCAACACCGGCCCCCCGGTCGGCACTCGGGTTTCCCGTCGGAAATGCGCTTCTCTGCGCTATTGCCTGGCCTACTGTATAACGTCGCGCATACATCCAAGATATCATTTATGCGATGGCAAACCACTCGGGTGAAGGGTCATAGTATCTGGGTTTACACGAAACTTAGGCACGATCCTCCATACATGTAGGGGCGCCGTCTCTACCCTTCGCTACGTTATTTCGACTGCGGCATTTGCAACAGCTCAGACGTATAGAATAACAATTCACTGCACATTCCAACATGGGCAGTCTCGACTGTCCAAGCAGCAAGTCTCTCGATCAAATTCTGGACCGACAGGTCAGCGACGAGACCGGCACCAAGCTGCCAAATGCCTGCTTCAGTGTGATTGGCAAAAATGGTCAGTAAACGCCAACCGAGCCTTACTGAAAAGAAGTAGATATATGACGAATTCAGGCACGCTCTATTCCGCCGCTCGCGGCTCTCGAGATCTGGCGCGGTCACAGCCTGTTTCAATGGACTCCTGTTTCTGGATAGCCTCCCTCACCAAGCTCTCCACCGCAGTCGCGACGTTGATTGCGGTCGAGAGAGGCCTGGTGACGCTGGACCAGAATGTCAGAGACATAGTCCCGGAGCTATCTGAGATCGACGTGCTCGAAGGGTTTGACGACAGCGGCGCGCCTTGCCTGAGGAAGTGTACCTCCCCGATCTCTCTCCGGTATGAAACTCGCATGGTATCTAAGCCCGCACATTGGAGAGCTTCAGCTAAACGGGTTCCCTAGTCAACTCCTCTCTCATAGCAGCGGCTTCTGTTACGATAAGCAGCACGAAGGACTTCAGCGCTGGGCAGCGCACGTCGGAAAGAAGGAGGGCATTTTTACCGGTTCTTACGTGAGTGATTCTCACACCCGTGGTGCCTCTCAAAGCCTAAGCTACTGCTAATGCCATTGATCTTGTACAGGCGGGTTATCTGTTCCCGCTCGTGTTTGAGCCGGGACAGGGTTGGGCGTACGGCCCGGGCATGGACTGGGCAGGACGGACGGTAGGGTCTCCAATCTCTGCTCACCGCGACGCGGCGTACACGAACTGAGAACGTGGCGGCAGATCGAGATTGTCGCAAAGCAGGACCTTGAGTCGTTCATGCAAGACAACATATGGACACCGCTCAACATGAGATGCACAACCTTTCGACCCTGGACGCGCCCAGATCTCGAGGACAGGCTCGTCTCCATGGCCTTGCGCAAGCCAGACGGATCCCTCGCCGAGGGCAGGGTTCCCTACGCGTATCCGGCACCCGACTGCTGCGGCGGCGTCGGCCTGTACAGCACGCCAGCGGACCAGACGAAGCTCCTGTGCGCCCTTGTCGCTGGCGGCGCCGGCATCATCAGCCCGGCAAGCATCGACAGTCTGCTGCGACCGCAGACCGCGGACCCGGCGTTCTTCGTGTCCGAGGTGTGCGGTTCGAAGCGGGCCCATTTGGGCCAGACATGGCCAAAAGGCTCGACCGGCGACTTTGGCTTGAGCTCGTCCATCAACGCCCAGCGGTTCCCTGGCCGGAGGGCGGCGCACAGCGCCAACTGGCAAGGCATGCCGGGCATTCACGCTGTAAGTCGCTCGAAGCCGCCGCCTGCACCGCACGGGATATTTCAGACAGTTGCAGCTGCTTGCCGTGAGGGCTAAAGGCTCCTGGCGTGTTTGAAAACCTCACTTTGCAACCATCAATCAATATACCTCTAACGGTGTAGATCCTCGCTGACAATGGCGCAGTGGCTTGACCGCACGAGTGGCATAGCGGGACTTTTCTGCACGCAGATCATACCGCCGGGTGATGAGGCGGCGACGGATTGTTTCTGTACTCTGGAAGAGGAGGCGTATCGCTTATATGGGCCGGGATATGCGGACGCGACCCAGCTGGAGTGATTTTGCAGGCCCTGCGCAATAGAAAGTAGATATAAACTTAGAGCAATCGACAATCCGGCCGACGCTTGAAATACTGGAAGGATTCTCAACTGCTATGACTGGCTGTGCTTTTGGTTCATGTTGCCAAAGTAAGGACGGCTCGGAATTTTTCATCTCATACAGGTAAAGAAGCGAGGGAAGGGTGAAGCCTCGGCGCCTATCGTGCCAATATAAATGTATATTTTGGTGTCAGGCTTGATCTTGACTTGGAGTCCACAAAAGAGGGCTTCTGGTATAAGAACCCAAAGTCAAATTATCGTTATTGCCTCAGAATAACCGACCTTCAGGTCTGGCCCTGAGCATTCAATGTCATTCTATTCATCAAGGGCTGCGTCGCCCGTGGTCCTTGGCGCGATATTCAAACCCCAAACACCTTCATCCTATCCTCGGCAGGCTCGTACTCCTTTGGGGTGATCCGTGGTCCCGCCGGCTTCCCAAACACCATTTGGGCCTTGAGGCTCCAGTCGTCGGGTATGCCCCATTGCTTAGCCACGGCAGCGTCCACCATGGGATTATAATGCTGCAGGTTGACTCCAAGCCCCTCGGCAGTCAGCATTAACCAGACGGCGTATTGGAGCATCCCGCTCGCGTGTTCCGACCCTGAGGACTAGACGTTAACGATGGTCTCATTGCGGGACTGCCGGAGTGCTGGCTCACACTGGGGGATCTTGTCCTTGAGGATGGGCATCTTTGCCCCTATCGTCTCGAGCGCATCGGCACTCTCGTAAAACAGGATCTGGTCCAGGCACGTCAGGACCGGCGGCCGAACCCGGCTACTGCGGCCACGCGTTACTCACCGTTCCGTACGCGCCGCGAAACATCTTGATGCGCGGCTCAAAGGCCTTTTCGAACATGGGAGCCGGGACGCTGGCCTTGGCGACCTGATGGGCCAGATCCCAGAACTTGGTGTGCTCGTCCTTGAGGAGCACCACGGCCCGGCCGGCCTGGCAATTGAAGGGCGTGGGCGAGTGGAGGATGGCGTCGCGGACAATGTCGCGTACTCGGGCGTCTGGAATCTGAACATCGTTCGAGAGGACGTGCAGCGAGCCGCGGTTCTTGATGGCATCCGCGAGGGTGAGGGAGGATTCTGACATTGTGGGCGAGGGCGAGTGTAGGGCGAGAACTGACGGCGCGACAGTCTATGGAAAAGTCCAAAGCGATCGAGAGGTGCAGAAAACTGCGGAGTCTTGTGCACCGTCACCGACGTTGATGTAGAAAGGGCTCGTCGGGGTTCGGGCTTCGGGACTCAGCCGGGCCTCGTCAACCTGGACGCCCTTGTAGCAAAAGCATCGCCATCCAACCCGACACCCGAGCGCCGATGCCTCAATGGGTACCGAGGTGCTGGCCCAAGCTTTGGCTCATCAGCCAATGGTGAGAGAAACCCCGAGCCTCGTGTGGCATGAGAATATTGTGTGTGCTTTTCAAAACCATGAACCGTCCAAGGGGTTCGTGTTGTGGAAATGCTCGTATATCATCACGTCGGCCTCCTCAGGGCCTGGCCGATTCACGACTGTTCTCAATACTCCATCCCTTAGAATATCTTGTCAGTCGCCAAACAACTGTCCGGACAGAAAATGCATGCAACGCCCGACCTCGCAGCGCCGGCGGCGGCCAAGCGGCCCCGAGCAACGTCACGTCTACTGCAAGGCAACGCCCACACGTCTGTTAGCAACCTGTTCCTGTTTCCGGGGGAGTTCGGCACGTTCGACTTCTTCCGCTCGGCGTTCTTGATCGATCCCAACTCGGTTGCCGTCTTTGAACTAGCCAGCATCCTTCCCGACGCGACGGAGCAGCTGGCCAACGTCGGCATCCCCGAACTGGCAGGCATGTATCTGGAAGAGGTCCGTCGCCGGCAGCCCCACGGGCCTTACTCGTTGTTGGGGCATTCGGCCGGCGGCATCATCGCGTACGAGGCGGCGCAGCAGCTGCTAGCGGTCGGGGAGGCCGTGGAGAGAATCTATCTCGTCGACTCCCCCTGTCCGCTGGCCTTTCGTCCGATGCCGTCCAGTGTATTGGGGCTCATGGTCGACACGCAGGCCGATGGGGCTTTCTCAGACACTCGTCTGACTATGCCTGAGAAGCAGTCGGCCTCCATCGGCCAAGGTAGAGCAACCTTTGGCCTCGAGAGCTACACGCCAAAACGGCTTTGCCCGAGTCCAGGTCATCCGATTCCAAGAACTACCTACTATGTCTCCAAGCAAGGTTTCAATCCCCGCCACGTAAACGACCCATCTGTTGGTCTTGACGGTGGAGGCAAAGCCATTATCCCATGGCTATTCGACACCCGTGAGGGCGTTGGAGCCTCTGGAGATGGGTGGGAGCAGTTGGTGGATAGGACAAAGTTAAAAATCGTCCCCATAGACGGACATCATACAAGTATCATGCAAGATCCAAATGTAGGACGCCTTTATTACTGACGGTATCAGCTGCTGACTTTCATCCTCCCTCTCCCACAGATTAGGACCTGGGCAGCGGAACTGCAGTCTTCCTACTGGGACTCGGCTTTTCCTTTCAAGACGCGAAGCACTCGAAGACGCTTGTAATGAGAGTGCCCCTTTGCATTGTACGTTGGAGCATTATTCAAGGTAGGCAATCACTTTGTGGAGGTTCAATGTCGCGGCAACAGCTTGACGGGGCACCAACACGGCCGAGCATGTCAACGCACAATGCATATAGTGCGATGGAGGGTGCCCGCTTCCGGCGATTCATGTTGCTTCCGGTATTGTGAGACTTGACTGAATCATTACAGTCCCTCCTTGCAGGTAGCACGACGTGTATAATTATGGACTGGAGCGGCCAAGTGGCTTTGCAAACGTCTGTTCTGAAAGGGGAGCCTTATACATGAGCAGGCAGCTTTCCATCTTTCATGTCCCAAGGGATGGCGATTTCTTCCTATGCTCACATGCCGTCTTGGTTGCGGCGTAACGCTGTTTGATGAACTGGCCAAGCGCCGAATAGATGGTCCTCTCGTTTGATTTTGGGTCCTCCCCGTAGTAGCAATATTTCTCCTCAAACAGCTGCAGCACCCATTCGACCTTGGAAAGCTCATGCAGCACCAGCTGCACTCTCAGAGCCCCCTCGAGCTCACTGTCTACATCATACGCTCCGAGCCGAAGCGGGACCGACGCAAAGGCGGCCTGCTGCTGCCGTTGTTGCCGCGACCGCTCCTTGTTCCTCTCTTGGTGGATGTTGAGCTTGCTGCCAAAGCCAAAGAGCGTCGATTCGTCCACCTTGGCGATGGCGCCGTACGTTGCCAGCAGCTTGGAAATGATGACGGTGATGAGAAACGGCAGGTAGGCATCTGCCTCGCATCTACACTGCAGAATCTCGGTCAGCTGCTTGCTGATGCTCGAGCACGTCAGCAGCGCCTGGTCGGTGGTTGTTATGGGTTGCGCATTGGCTACTATGCCATGGTCGCGATGCGTCGTCTCGTCTCTGCATGTCATCATGACGACGGACTGCTGGAGTGCCTTTGTGGTGCGCAGGCAGCTATGCTCAAGGCCACTCTTGGCATCGAGGTCGGTGCTGCTGGCGGACTGTTGAGCGGAATAGTTCAAGTCCATGGCCGTCTGAGCCGGCAAGGGGAAGCCGGGCGATGCCGAGCCATGTCTGGGCAAATCGAGGACATCTACACCCGTCGAAAAGTACTCCATGATGTTGGAGAGGTCGATGGGATTATACGGGTAGGCGGCAGAGCAGGCGTCATGTCCCAGGCGCCCATCCAGGTCGCCGTCGAGCGTCGTCTGCCCCGGCTCATGTGGAGAAGGTAAGCCGGACAAGACGGGCCCCAGATCCAACCTCATATCCTGGCCCAGGTCTAGGTCCGGGGGAGCAGGGGGGGTAACCACGTTCGACGGAGATGGTGTTGGGGATTCGGACTCGGCCGGGCCGCCCGGTGGTGCGCTCCGCCGGACTCTTGGGAGCGCCTCGGGATACTGATCGGAGCCCGACGGAGTGGCACCGCGACTGGCCCTCTGGCCAACACGGGGAGAGGACATGGACAGGGTGTCGTCCCCGAGGGCCTTGATGAGGTCCATGGTGGTCTTGCCCGTCCTCATCGAGACGCTGTAGTGACAGGTGCCCCCCGTGCGGATGCAGCGGCCGCATCGCGGATGCTGCTTGTCACAACGCACCTTGGCCTCGGAGCACTGGTCGCAGGATCTGTCGACAGCGTGAGTTGGTGGATACAAGACACGAGACAATTGCTGGTGACTGACGAGCGAAACTTGACGTTGGACAGCACCGGCTGCTGTCGAAAGGCGCGAGCCTGTCTCCTGAGGCTCTCTGATGGCGCCATGTCCTCGTCGCGGCTTATGCTTACCGTTCCCAATGACTCAATGAGGGCGACGGCAGGATGATGTGACAGTCTGGTCTGACGCCTTGCATTTATTGCAGATGCCGCCGGCCTGCTCCCCAATGCGACCCAGATCACCCGCTTCTACGCCGCAACTGCAGATGCTCGGTCTGGGGGAGTCTGTTGGTCCACGGTCCGGGAGGGACTCGCACAGCCCGTGACGCAGCCGAATAGCAGCCGAGATTGTATGGCTCGTTGCCTTTGACATGACTCTTGCCTCTGCTCTGCACGCTCGACGGTTTTTGTGCCAATACCACAAGGCATTTTCCAAGAGCCTGGCCGGCTGAGCTCCCGTGCGAGGATTTGATCAAGATGTCAACGGCATTCTTTGCACAACATTCACGAACCACGTTGGGGTCCAAGGGCTGAATATATTACTTGGCTGTCCAATAAAACCATGGCTTTGCACTCCCAGCCGCATGTCGTGACCATCAACCAACCAGCCCCCAAGTGAACTGTCAACAAGGCGCACGCGGCGAGGGTCCAGAAAGATGCCGGCCAGGGCTGGTGCCTGCGTCGGAGGATGCCCTTCCTGGATGTCGGAACGACCAAGGTTGGTCTCTTTATACTTGTATTGATCCAATCCGTGGCTTCCCAGGCGGTGGTGATGCTGCCTCGATGGCGCAGAGGACCCGACTCGTACGACCAAGCGTCAAAGACGTTATCTTGCTGTACCTACTCTGCCAAAGAATGAGGACAAGTACAAGAACAGCTAGAGAAATGACTTGCTTGGCCCCCCAGCTCGAGACGGAGACTCTGCCTTGTATAAAATGCCTCACGACCCACCCCTATACGACATCGCTGCATCCAACACACAGTCGTCGAGGCCCCGAGTCGCAGCCGAGCCTATGCCCACGTGGCGACCGCCGTCATGTGGGGGACGATAGACTACCCATCGCTTCTTGGCTGATGCTCAAGTCCAAGATGAGCTCGGGAACGTATTGCCGAAGGATTCTGGAACTTTGTCGAGGGTCCGTCCGTGTCTCAATTTGATGTTTCAATAATGACTGGACCCTTGGCGCATGTACTGGCAAATAAATGATAGCCGCCCAGAGCGGACCCGTCTAGTAATGCTTGCAGTTAACTGTCCTTTGCGGCTTGCCCAACTGGCCTTTTACAAGTAGCGTGTGACGGTGAGTTGTGGACTCGGGCTGGCACACGACAATACTCTCGTCAAGACGCTTCGAGTCCATGCTGAAATCACTTTCAAAAGAGAGTCATACCACAAGGCCTCGAGGTACTCTTGCAAGAGACTCATGCGTACGTGTAGCCGAGACTCATCTCATGTTTTCTTCAGTGTTTCGCTCCTTCAAACTTTATATATTTGCCAGAAGTATAAGACTTGCGTCAAAGCTATATGATGAAGTGGTCTGCTCGTATGTAAGCCCGTCAGGTCGCTTCATGTTGCGTTGTGACGTGAGAATAGGCGTCGGTGATGGACTTTGTAAGAGAGAGCCCAAGACCGACATCATGAATTCCATCCCGATCACATTATACGTGCTACATGTCCTTTGATTGGCTTCAAGGAATCGCAACCGGGGCTCAGGGACCTCGCTGACCCGACGCAGCAACAGTCGGGCTTCGGCTCGGGGCTCGTGCATCGTCGTCGGGTTATGAACCACAGGCCGCGACGTCTAGTTCGGAAGAACAAAACATGAACAAGTGTCATAAAACACGGTTTTCCTGTGAACTCGATTAACTCTTGGACGCCGGTAACGATTTCAATCTCAAACACATAACGTTGCTTTCATTCTCACCTCCCCTACCGTTGACGCTGATCTCCAATAAACAACCATGGCGGCTGTTGTCGATTCTCCAAGTCCAAGCAGCTTCGACTCGTCACGATTCTTGTTGGATTACAAGAAGACGGCAGATTCCCTCGGAGCTCCCTACTCCGAGTCCACGGTGCAGGGAACACTTGACGGTTTCCCTGGCTGCTTCGATGAGGGAACCGTCATCTGGCGTTCCACGAGCCGTCAGGGGGACAAGCTGAATTATAGATTCTATCTTTGCAACCGTGTGGATACCGTCGCCCTGGGCGTCAAGGCCGGCTATCTTGACGCGGACAAGCCCATGTCGCGGCTGGCGACAAGCTGGAGCGGCCTGTTTGACGGCGACTCGGTGCAGTGGTGCGACCTAGATCCCGAGGAGGGCGTCGCCAAGACGTGGGTGTTCTTGAAGGGCCAGAGGTCCGTCGACGATATCCTAGACGCCTCAGAGGTCCCCGAAACCGCCCGGGCACATCGGGCCACCTTCCACCGCCTCGGCCTGAAGCTCGTGCACTTCGTCGCCGTCGACCACCACGGCGGCACCATGAACATCTACTTCACCGTCCCGGGGCCCATCTCCGAGGCCCAGGCCGCCGCCTACACCGAGCTGGCCGGGTGCCAGCCGCCGACGCGGGCCGAGTTCGACGACCTGCTCAAGTTCCTCCCCTCGCGGCGCTTCGTCTTCGCCGCCACCATCGACTACGACACGGGCAAGATCAAGCGCGTCGCCTTTTACGCGCTCAACATCCCCGCGGGTGAGCTGCCGGCCACTGCCAACGACAGGCTTCGCAAGTTCTTCCAGGAGGCGCCGTCGTACGACAAGGTGCAGACCAGGAACGTCGCGTGGTCTTACGGCAATGGGGACAGCAAGTACATGAAGGGCGAGGCTAGCTACACCGGGGATCTTCAGAACTGGGTGCAAAATGTCAGAGGGCCCGTTCCCGAAAAGATGGCTCTGCTCTTGGAGGACGCGAGGTCGTCAATGTCTTTTGTGCTGATGGGCAAGTGATTCCTGCTGCCCCGAAGGGTCTTGACCGGAGGAGGACGGTGTTGAATCATGTAAACCGATGCTGTAACGTCACAGGCTTTTTACAGGATCAGCAGTTGAGATGACGAGAGGGCACCTTTACTCATTTAATGGATGCAAGAGACCAAGGCTTGTCGCTCCTTAGGATAGAGAATCAAGAATTCTTTTCTTCTTTGATTGTAATTTGGACGGCTTGGTCCACCGTAAGCCTCTGAGCAGCTGGTAATCAAATCTGATGATTGCTAAAATAGCGATCAGTGTTCAATGTTCTGATATTTTGATCTGGGACGCAGCGGCACGACGGTCCATAATACTGACCCTGGCCGCAGATTCACTTGGACCTTGAGAACCTGGCCATTTGGTATATATATTGAGGCGGCTTAACAATATGAACCATTTATCTTATTTATTATAACTTCTACCTGCGAAGCAAAGCCGGTCGGCCCCTTGCCACCTTCTCATCCATGCGTACATGTATCTCTCTATTCATACATGCCAGTAGCCGAAGTTCATACAGGTCTAAGAAGTAATCCTTCTCCCCCAGCCATGCTCGTTGAAAGAGAAAATCAGGGACTGCGTACATGTATTGATGAAATGATCAACCCCAGCCTCAGCTACTCAAGACAAAAACACTCCTGCGTCGATCAGTCTGCAAGGAACCTAATTAGCGACGGTCTGGTCCAGCCATGCCATACGCTTCTTACACCAAATTCCACAAGACGGCTGTGCCAATGCGAAAGCGACTCTTCAGACCCCCATGGACCTGGCAAGGAACTCGCTCAGTTTGCGACCTTGCGAACCGTTCATCATGGTGAAGTGGTTAGCACCTTCCAAGACTTCAATGGAAAGATTGTCCGCCCCGACCAACTTATCCCATCCGTTGGGTCCGCGGTCAAGGCGATCGTTCAACAGCCACTTCATCGCAGCCGTATCGTCTGGCATCTCCTCCAGCCGCTTCCCCCCAGTGGACCGGTAGACACCATCCGCAGCCCACATCACATGTGTTTTCGGTGCCGTTCCCGTCTCAAAGGGAATCGGATCCCAGAGGTCCAGTGCATCGATGAATGCGAGGAAATGGGGCAGCAGCCACTCCGGAGGGTTGTCGCCGGCTCCAAACATGCCCACACTGTTGAGGAAGTGGTATAGCCGAACGGGCAGCTTTTCGAGACACAGAGGATTCGGCGAGTCGATTAGCACCAACGCGTCGACTTTCTCGCCGCATCCCATCAACTTGGCGGCCGCATCATAGGCGCAAATACCGCCTGCTGACCAGCCGCCTAAATAGTACGGACCGTGAGCTTGTCTTCGGCGTATCTCGCTCAGGTATGGGCCTGTAAGTTCCTGCAGCGAGCACTTCAAGTCTTGAGGTTGCTTCATATATGGGCAGTTTAGGCCAACGACGGCAACGTCTGGTGCGACCCGCGGCAGAGTCGCGTATGAGGTTGCGGAACCAGAGCCGTCGGGAAACAAAAATAGAATCTTTCCTGCTGTCGCAATATTTCCCTGAAGAACGACAGAACTTGCGGGCGGCATGTTGGCACGAGTTTCCGCGCCGATGTTCGATTTTGCTGGGGCTGCCGCCAACTCGGACACCCCTTGCTTGGGAGAGTCTTGGAGAAACCTCCCGCGAATCGTAGCCATGTTGTCGTCTACGAATAAATCAGCCGGGAAATCGAGGTCGAGCTCCTCTCTCAGTCTGCCGAGCACGGCGAGAGACATGAGGGAGTCGAGGCCCATCTCGGCAAGGGACGGCGCTCCCCACACGTCTTCCACGCTGACACCGATCTCGTCTGCCAGAACATTGCATATTGCAGATATCACGGACGGCTTTCCATGTGTCGACAAGGGTAGCCGGTCGTCGGAATCCAAGTCGGTCACATCGCTGGATCTCTCGGTACTGGGGTTAGCAGAAACTCGGGATGTCAGCGTTGAAGACTTGGAGCTGCACTCTGCGATGCCGGAGCCGAGATATCTCTTGAGATCTCTGAAAGTAGTGCAATCTGAGAACAGATTCGAAGCAACATCCATGTTCAGGTCCTCCCGAAACCTGCCGCAAATAGCCAATGACAAAAGCGAGTCAATGCCGATATCAGAAAAGGCAACGTCGTTTTTCATTTCGGCCACGTTGATTCCCGTTTCTTCGGAAATAATTCCAAGTGCTTGAGCAATCCGGAAAGATTCGGGAACATCACTTCTCTGCGCTGGAAGATTCGTATGCTGTGTTTGGGTGACGACACCGCTCTTCGATGACGTTGAATCGTCGCCGGACGCATGTACTGCTTCTTTTGCCAGCTTCTTTTTTGCAGGATCGGGAAGAAGAAGATCGAGGACCTTTCGTGGCACAGCTTGGAACTGTAAGACATTAGCATAAGGTCAACCTCAATGAGCCATTATTGATCCGTATCCTTACCGCGACACCTTGGTTGACCCCGACAATAGAGTCGCCGCAAAGCACGAACACGTCTCCAACATACTTGTTGCCATCAGAAGACTGCATCTTGACATAAGTATGGTACGTGTCTTGGTCAGAAGGCTTCACCGTGCTTCGAATCGATTTCCAGCCATGGTTGATGAACACTTGCGACTTGTAGTCAAAGGACTCGGTGGCATTCATGACGAAGCCCGAAATATGGCCAAGGCTGTCGATGTGATAGGGGTTTGCGAAGAAACAGATGCTCTTGTCCTTGAAGGAGACTCGGGCGGTCGCTTCGTGGCCCCTGCTATCGAGGCACACCTCGTCGATACCCTGAAACTTTTCCCCATATTCGACGCAGTTCTCGAACAACTTGTAGGCCATGCCGCGCTTGATCAAGTGGCAACTTCCGTTGTGCGTGGCATCGCGCAAACTCTGCATCCGGGATTCAACGAGATGCGATATGTGTTTCCACTCGCGCAGCCATGCGTCTGGGTCTCCAAAAACGAGTGTGCAAGTTGCATGCTCGACCGTGCTTTCGCCACGGGAGTCGACGCTGTAGAACTTGACGCTGGCAGTTTGTGAGCTCCAATCGGCGTCGACAAAGGTACGGAACAGCTCCGGCTTGCCCGGCGTCTGCATGAGAAGAGGCTTGGACGTGACCATGTCGGCTACTTCGATGCCTCTATTGGTCTTCTGCGGATTGTCAGCGAGCAGATAATTCCCCGCCGTCATGGCAACGTCGGCATAGACAGAAGAAGGACACAGTATTGCACCATTGACCCTGTGTGCTTCAAAGACAGCCCGGAGGTCAGGGTAGCTCAGATCAGACTCAATGAGCACGGTTGATCTCGTCGGCCCATGCTCAGCCTCTAAAACCTTCTGGCATGTGGCCGAGAGGAAGATTGGCGGAGGGATCGATGCTGTAGAAGTCTCTGCTTTGCCAACGGGTGCGTTTCCCTTGCTCAAGCACCAGTCATGTCTGTACTGAATCCAGTGATTCGTGTAGTCCCATTGATAGGCGGGTAGGGAGATGACCTTGTTGAGCTCTTCAGAGTCTCCGTAGTATCCGTCCCAATGCACATTCGAGCCCGCTTGATGCAAAACTGAAAGTGACTTTGCTGTTGTCGTCCATATATCCTCGCCCTTGCAGACAGAGGCAAGAGTTCGCAGGCTCGACCCGATGCTGGCCTTCAGCATAGCTGTCACAAGAGGGCCCGGGCCGATCTCTACGCAGATGGTGTCTTCAGACAAGCAGTTCTGGGTAAGAGCGGACTGCACAGCACCCGCGATGTTAACCGTCTCTCGGCAATGGCGGGCAATGTAGTTGTGGTCAAATCGGCCTTGGTCGGTTACAACATCTGCCAACAGAGGTGAGATGACAGGGATCGTAGGCTTTCCGAAGGCGATGCCCGAACTGAGTTTCTCGAATTCCTTGAGCACTGGCTCGACCTGATGACTGTGAAATGCGAACTCGGTCCTGAGTCTGCTCGTTGTAATGCCAGACAGCCGCAACGCTTGTTGGGCGGCGTCGATATCGGCCTCGAGACCAGCGAGAACGGTCTGGGCAGGGCCATTGATGCACGCGACCTCCACGTTACAGCTCTGCACGATGTCTTTGAGTGCGCTCAAGGGCGCCTTGACGGCCAACATTCCATGGGTCCCGGCAGAGCACACGTCTTGCATGATGCGAGCTCGCGTCCCGACGAGGAACACGACGTCGCGCGCCGTGAGCACACCTGCAACGTGCAGAGCCGCGTATTCGCCAAGGCTGTGGCCGACCACGACACTAGGAAGAACTCCCAGCGATTTCCAGAGTCGAGTCAGAGCAATCTGAAAGCACGTCAGGGCCAGTTGCGTTGCCTGCGGAGTAGCAACAGGAACGGGAGAGTCCAAGAGCAGGGACATGAATGAATCAAAGCCAAAACTATCACATATTCCTTGCAGGTGCTGGAGTTCCTCCCGAAAGACTCGAAGGGAGGAGAACAGTTGTTTTCCCACTCCCTCGAAGAGGGAACCTTGTCCAGTGAATGCAAAAGCAATTTTCGAGGGTTTTCGTGGCACAGGCCGGATTTCCAGCTCAGTAGACTTCTCCAGAGCCCTCTGCACACCATATATCGTCTTTTCAGTTACCGAGAAGCGATACTCGTGATGGACTCGTCTCGCCGTTGTCGTGTAAGCCAAGCTCCGAAGAGATATATCAGGGCTGCTTGCAAGGTGCTCGGCAAGACGCTTGATGTTCTGGCGAAGCGATTTTGCAGTTCGCGCTGACACGGTAACTACATGCGTACTTCTCGAGTCGTCCAACGCTCGAGACTTGCGAGCGGCAGGAGGATCCTCGATCAGAAGAGCCGAGTTCCCTCCGGCCGCGCTGAAGTTATTGAGGAATGCCAGCCGACGGCCCTCGACGGGTCGCTGCCAGTGAGTAGCCTTCATGGCGATGCGGATTCCTCGGGTCTCCAAGTCGGCCGGGAACCCGGTGTTGAGTTTGCTCTTGATACCGCAGTGTGGCGGGATCTCGTTGTTCCTCAACATCATGATGATTTTGATGAGCGACGTTACTCCAGATCCAGACTCGGCATGGCCGACGTTGGCCTTGACAGACCCAAGGTGTAGGGGTCTCTCTGCAGAGCGGCCGGACTTGATGCCCGTGAAGACATCCAAGACCGACCGCATCTCCGTTGCGTCTCCGGCTTGTGTCTATGAAAGGAGTCAGCTTTCAGTATTGATACATGCGCTCAAGGGCCTACTTACTCCCGTGCCATGCATCTCAATGTAGCCCACATCCAGAGGGTCGTGACCTG
Source organism: Hirsutella minnesotensis 3608 (assembly GCA_000956045.1). Taxonomy (NCBI): domain Eukaryota; kingdom Fungi; phylum Ascomycota; class Sordariomycetes; order Hypocreales; family Ophiocordycipitaceae; genus Hirsutella; species Hirsutella minnesotensis. The sequence goes on along the minus strand of KQ030532.1, from coordinate 207,666 downwards.
CATCGCTAAGGATGCGGCGGAAAATGGCCGACTGTGCCCCGACATGTGGGCGCGTGATGGACTCGGCCTCGGCGGAATGGTTGGTGTAAGCTCCGCAGATTACGGCCTGTATGGGATCTCCATCGGCCAGCGCGTCTTCTAGTCTCTTCAGAACGACCGTCCCAACGGCATCCGCCCGGCAGTATCCGTCGGCGCCGTCATCGAAGGTCTTACAGCCGCCTGTTCGAGACAAGAAGTGGCCCCTATCCAAGCCAGCAAAGTTGTCCGGGTTCGTCATGACATTGGTGCCCCCAGCAATGGCCGTGTCGCAGTCGTTTCTCCAGAGCGAATTGCACGCCATGTGAATGGCAGCGGCGCTAGATGAACATGCCGTATCGACGCTGACGCTCGGCCCGGAAAACTTGAAGTGGTAGTTGATGCGTCCTGGCGTGAAGGCGCGGTTACCGCCTGGGATGAAATACGTGCCAACGTCCTGTCCACTATTGACTTCGCGCCAGTCGTCGCTGGTCATGCCGTAGAAGATGCCTATGCGATCTCTCTGCGTAGATGGAGTCCGGTCGGGGACGATCCCGGCCATCTCGAGGGCCTCGCAGGCCGTCATGAGCGCGAGTCGCTGCGCAGGATCAGACTGGTCTGCTTCCTTGGGAGACAGGTTGAAGAAGCGACAGTCAAAGAGACCGGGCTCGTTGATGAAGCACCCGTGTCTTACTTGCGACGTGTTCTTCTGCTTCCCGCTGGCGTCAAAGTGCGTGTTGACATCGAAACGGTCTGGCGGAATCTCGCGGTGCACATCCCGGCCTTCGTGAAGGAGTTGCCAAAGGCTGTCCGGGTCTGCGGCTTCTGGGAATCTCCCCGAGAATCCAATGATGGCAATTTTGGATTGCTCCGGCCGTCCGCCCTGGCCCGCGTACGATTCCTGTGTGCAAGATTTTGACGAACCCGCCAAGTTCTCCATCTCGACCGAGACGCCCTTGATGCCGCCGACAGCGGTAGCCAGAACCTGAGAGGCGTTGGCGCCAATGGAATAGATGATCCAACTGCTACATGAGGAGCTTCGACATGATCTCTGGAGAAAATCAACCATCATATCTAGTCGCAGAGGCTCCCTGAGCATCTCCGTAAGCGAGGCTTGCAGGAGAAGTCGGTAGTTGGCAGCTCCTATCAACTCCCCTGTAACACTGGAGATTACAGGAAGCTTCGCTGTGGTCTTGGATGGGGCGTCAGAAAGACCTTTGAGGATGTCTTGGACGTCGGATTCGGTATAAAGATGTGGCTCATGATATGGAGCGAAGACCGGTACCGACACAAACTTGGCATCGGCCATGATGGGTGAGCTGAAGAAGTCCCTTAAGACGTCAGGGCGCCCAAAGATTGTTATACTGGACGGAGCCACGGCGCCTATGTAAGGTCTTGAACCTGCGGGTAGATTCTGCCGGCCGTTAGCTCATAATTCATCATATGTCAAGCCATGGCTCAGGGGAGGACGAGTGAACTTGCCGCATGCCTGGAGAACTGCTCGATTCTCGATTTCGCGACATCCTCCTGCAGCCCGGGGACTATCGAAGACCAACTCCTGCTTTCTTGAGCCTGGTTGTCCAGAGATCTGCGGGCTCGCGCGACATGGAGCCCCGTGCGAAACGCAACCACGACAGCCTCGACGGCCAGAGGCACAAGGTGGCTCACAGTCGAGGCCGATGCGACGGCACAAGCGGCCAGCTGACCCGTACACATTCCCAGCACCATGTGGCTCTGGCCGCAAGGGTACAATCTGGAACCGTCTTCATAGTAGCTGGTGCGGTGTAAGCGCGGACGTGGGACAAGGCAGCGTCCACCGAAGAGGGCTTCAGGGCTCAAGCATACCGGATGAAACTGCCGAGCTGGTAGATGATGGTCAGCGTGCTTGCGAGCACAGGTGCCGAGGGCAGGTCTGGCGAATAAGCAGACAGGAGGTCGGCCACGCTGGAGAAGCGTGGCAGGAAGTCGAGCGTCTCGCAGCCCCGGTGGGTGTCGTCCCTTCGCAGTGCAGCGTGCGCCCTCTCGAGGAACGACAGTAGCAGAGGGCTGTTTTTGATCCGCAGCAGCTGGCGTAGTCCGGGCACAAAGTCGTTTGTTTGGTCCCCAAAGAGATGAAGACGCTTTGCGTCTGCCATGCCGTCTGGTTCTGGAGAACCCGCACGATGGAATCTCGGCGACGGGCTGGGCAAAGCCACGGTTGAATCAAGCGAGACCATGAAGTCGAGGCAGACCGATACGTGTCGTCGATCCTGTTACCCTGGGGGGACCCAAAGATGAGGTTATTCTATATTTACGTGTAATCTATACCAACCGCGTGGCAGCTTTTGGTGCCATCACCAATACCGAGTTCCGACTGCATATGCCCTGCCAGTGGAGCACGTCAAGTCAGAGCAGCAGCAAGATTCAACATTCTTGGATCCCGACCTACCAATACGAAATGGGAGGCAGGGGTCCGGAATCCGGAGGGCCGGGGATCCACCGCGTCGGGCTTCGGACGCCGGGCCCCGGGTCATCCTCCGGCCCCCATTTCCGTGAGCCGTGAAACCGATAGTGCACGATTCAAAAGTCGCAACGAGCATGACTGCCTGTCCCACGGCAATGCCACTGTGCGGTATGCCGCCCTGATCATTACGTGAGTTGACCATGTCACTTATAAAGCGGCATCTTCGATCCTCACGGCCGCCGCCGAGAATCATGACATGCAAGCCGGCAAAATGGAACCTGAAAATGGAAGCCAACAGCCGCCACTGCCCACAGGCCCCCGACTGGCTCTGACGGTCTGTTTCGCGTGCATCGTGCTGCTTCTGCAGGCCCTGGTATCTCCCCATTGCTCCTCGCCAGACGTTGAGCTGCTCATGGCGCAAAACAGGACACGACCATCGTCTCGACCGCCATCCCGGCCATCTCGGACGAGTTCAAGCGGCCCCAGGACATTGGCTGGTATGGATCCGCGTACTTCCTGACCATGTGCGCCTTTCAAATCTTTTGGGGGCGCGTGTACACCTTCTACGACCTCAAAACCACGTACGTCGTCGCCATCGCCCTGTTTGAGCTCGGCAGCACCCTGTGCGCCGTCGCTCCCAACTCATCCGCCTTCATCACCGGGCGCGCCTTTGCCGGCTTGGGCGCCGGAGGCATCTTCACGGGGAGCTTCGTCACCATCGCGTTCAGCGTCCCGTTGGTGAAACGACCCATGTATGCCAGTTTCCTTGGCACCGTGTACGGCCTGGCCAGCGTTTTGGGGTGAGAAGTCCCTGCTCGTCCCTCAGCTTCATGTACTGACGGTGCCAATCTTGTAGACCGCCTATAGGAGGCGCATTCACCAGCCGGCTGAGCTGGCGCGGCTGTTTTTACATGAACCTGCCACTCGGTATCATTGTGGTTGCCGGTTTGCTTGCTTTCTTCCAATCTCCGCCGGCAGCCGCCCGGCTTGCCAGCTTGCGCCCCAGAGAGAAGCTTAAGCGGATGGATCCTATAGGAACATTGATCTTTGTCGGAGCAGTTGCCTCCTTACTCCTTGCCTTGCAGTGGGGTGGCCAAACCTATCCGTGGTCGAATGGCCGAATCGTCGCCCTGCTGTCCGTCTTTGGAGTCGCGATGATTGCGTGGGCCGTCTGGCAGATACGCCTTGGTCCAGTAGCAACCATTCCTCGTAACATCATCACACAGCGGAGCATGTCTTTTGCCTGTTTCTACTCCTTTACGCAGGGCGGTGTCAACTTTTGCATACTCTACTACGCGCCTCTCTGGTTCCAGGCAGTCAAGGGTCACGACGCCGTGCAGAGTGGCCTCGATATCCTGACATTCATCATCGGCATGACGGTTGCGATGCTTGCAACGGGCTACCTCCTCACCAAGGGCGGATACTCGGCGCCCTTCATGGTCTTGTGCGTCTGCATGGTGAGCGTAGCTTGCGGTCTGCTCACGACCTGGACTCCCCAGACTGGCCGCGACAAGACTTTTGGTTACTTGACGCTCTACGGCCTCGGACAAGGCTTTGGCTGGCAGCAGCCCATCCTGATTGCGCAGACCATGCTTCCGGCAGTCGACATAGCCACGGGGACGTCGCTGACGACCGTGTGCAAGCTGCTCGGCGGCACCATCTTCGTGTCCATCAGCCAGACGCTCTTCAGCAACGGGCTGCGAGAGCTCTTGATCCAGCGCCTCACACAGGTGAATACGGACACCTTGATGGAGATCGGCGCCACTGAGCTTCGTTCAAAGCTGGACGCGAGGCTCCTCCCGACAGTCGTCTCATGTTACAACGACGCCCTCAAGCGCGTCTGGTGGATGCTACTAGCCCTCAGCCTGTGTAGTCTTGTCGGCGCAGCGGGCGTTGAATGGAGAAATGTGACCGACAAAGTCGCGGCAAGCAACCCGTCGGTTGGAGGTGTAAACCAAGCACCGTTTTCTTCCTCGAGGTCGCTGGTAGAACCTAGACTGCCGAGTGCTACGCATTCACTGACGAGCGAGGGTACGGTCTCGGAGCTTGAACTGCACCGGGTCAGCGAGGCCAAGCCTTGATTTCGTTATGGAAATGGAGATTGTGTCGAGGTGTATTCGAGGGAATTCGGTAAAGGAGTTAATGGACGGATTCAATGTTTGAAGCTTCACAGCAGCCCAATCTCGAGTGCATTGCCACGATGAAGATGAATCACGGACTCATCGGTTAGCTCTACTGGCTGGACAATACATATACATGTAAGGTTGAACAACGCGGTGACACCAGTCACTACGTGTAGGTAAACGGCAAGAGTCTTTCCTCGGCTGATGTCGGTCTCTCGGTGAAGAGGATCAGGGACCAAAGCAGGGTACAAGTATGTACGCAGTTCATCAATCCTCCGGAACTAGAAATAGCCCTACATGATACACTAATGTGGTGAGTCCCGGCTCACACCGGGAGGCGAGGAGGCAAAGGGGTGGACAGGGTTATCAAGGAAGCGACAGGTTGACTTGCGGAGAGGACGGCCCAGCTCTACTCTCTCCAGCCGCCGAATACCGACCTCCACGAGTAGAATGAGTGGCTGTAACACTGCATGACGCCTGCCTCTCCAAGTCCCATAGCGAAAGCGGGCCGGCCACCTAGCTCATGATGCCTCTGACCGGTAATGGGGTCAGGAATAAAGCAGAGCCTATGCAATTCTGGATAACGGTTTGCTTCACGGACTGGGGTATGGGAACCTGGACGTGGTGGAGATGGCTCGTGGCCATGACCTTGACTCGTAACCGAGGCATCTTTATTACCTTCTTTCGGGAAACGCCACAATGTGGACTTCTGGGCCATGCCGAGAAACGTAAACTTGAATTGATACTGATATGGACACTCCTCTTCGGGTATTGTGCCCTCGTCGGCGACTGTACGGCATTGGGGGCCAAACGCCGGGTGTCGCTTGTCGGGGATCAAGTTTGATAGCCCGGCCAGCCTTACAATTCCTCGCTGCCGGATAAAGAAGCATGCAAGCGTGGCTCTTGGGAAGGTGTAGGTAGGCGCCACCATCGGCCTTCGGGTATCGATGGCGGTATGCCGTGAATAGGCCAGAGTATATAGACGCATCCCGTACTGGTCGCATGCAACATATCGGCCAACATTCAGGCTGTTTCCCACTCGCAAGCACCAGGAGAGACGAGCATTCACAAGATGCTGCCAAAAGTCGTTTCGGCCGTCGCCTGGGCCGCGGTCGTGCCCTTGTCGCTGGGCCTGACTTCTCCCCTTGCGCCCGTCAATGGCCCGCGCCGGTTCGATCTCACCGTCACCTGGGAGGAGCACGCGCCAGACGGGCTGAGTCGGGACATGATTTTGATCAACGGCGAGTTCCCGGGCCCCGTGCTGGAGATGAACGAGGGGGAAGAGGCATGGGTAGCCGTCCACAACCGCATGCCTTTCAACACGACCATGCACTACCACGGTATGTTCTCCGTCCAGCACTGAGCCGCCCACGTTACCTGCCATGCTGACTTTCAAGGCATCGAAATGAGTGATACTCCCTGGTCGGATGGGGTCCCCGGCGTCTCTCAGCGTGAGATACCTCCAGGGGAATCCTTCACGTACAAGTGGACCGCCACCCAGTGCGGCGAGTACTGGTATCACGCCCATCATCGAGGCCAGGTTGAAGACGGCCAGTTCGGTGCCATTATCATTCATCCGAGGGAGGACAGATCCACTCCATTCGGCCTCATATCGCGAGATGAGCGAACCATTCAGGCCATCGAGGAAGCTGTCGCGGCTGTCCGGCCCCTGATGCTCAGCGACTGGCGACACATGACGTCGGCCGAGGCCTGGGACGTCGAGGTCCGCTCCAACATGGAGATTCCCTGCTATGACTCTCTTCTCATCAACGGGCAAGGCAAGGTCGACTGCTTGCCTGCCAAAAAGATGGCCTCCCTACTCAGCCCTGCGCAGAAGAAACTCCTCAAGATTGGCGGAGCGAGCGCCATGACACCAAAGGGGTTCGTTTTCCCAACCAGGCCATTGTAAACCCTCTCTCGTTCGAGACGCATGCTGACACCAGTCCTCTAGCTGTCTCCCGAAAGAGGTCCAGGCCAAGGTGATTGCTGGAGGAAGACCGACAAACGTCTCGGCGATTCCTCCGGACGTATTCGACGTCTGCACCCCGACCCAGGGCTCCAACGCCGTCGTCCAAGTCCACAGAGACGAACACGATGACAGCGGAACGTGGGTCGCGCTCGAAATTGTCGGAGCCTACAGCACCTTGACGACGGCCTTCTCCATTGACCGGCTGCCAATGTGGGTATACGCCGTCGACGGCGAGTATATCGAGCCGCAACACGTAAACGCCATCTCCATCACCAACGGCGATAGGTACTCTGTCCTGGTGCACCTGAAAGAACCCGGAGACTACACGATCCGACACGCGTGCACCTTTCCCGTGCAAATCCTCAGCGGACAGGCCACGCTGTCGTACCGCGTCAAACACGAGTATCCAGCCGTCCGCCGCTCAACTCCGTACATCAACGACGTCGGCATGCCGGTGAGCGCCGACGTCGTCTTCTTCAACCACACGGCCCAGAGAGGGTATCCGGCTCGGCCCGTCGGGCAAAGGGCCCATCAGACCTTCATCCTGGACATGGGCATCACGGGCGCCGCGTACCAATGGGGCCTCAACGGCACTTCGCGGCCGCCGTCGGTCGACGCCAACGACCCGGTGCTCTTCAAGCCGCAGCCCAACGCCCTGAATAACCTCACCATCACGACGCGCAACGGCACCTGGGTCGACCTCGTCTTCGTCGCCGCGCAGCCGCCGCAGCCGCCGCACCCCATCCACAAGCACGGCAACAAGATGTGGCTCATTGGCGCGGGCCACGCCCCCTGGAAGTGGAAGAGCGTCGACGAGGCCGTGCGCGACGTGCCGCAGAGCTTCAACCTGGTCGACCCGCCGCGGCGCGACGGCTTCGCGACGCTCGATGCGCCGAAGGAACCATCCTGGACGGCGGTGCGATATCACGTCACGAACCCGGGCGCCTGGCTCCTCCACTGCCACGTCCAGACTCACCTGGAGGGAGGCATGAGCATGGTGATTCAAGACGGCATTGACCGGTGGCCAACGGTGCCACCAGAGTACTTGCACTACGGAGAATAGTCCAGAGTGGGCTGTGGAAGCTGGGGTCTGCTTTACCACGTGTGTATACGCTGCTGCAAAGATGGCAGCATTGTTTAATCATGTTTTTCGTTCTGCCGGATCGTATCGTGCCACACCTCGTCTTGAGGCTACCTGTAACCACAAGAAGCAGCCATCTAACGAGGCAAAGACGGGAGTCAACCCGGTCTGTCAGCGAGATGTACGCGGGACAGCAAAACTGCCGCCGATGCTCACTGCAATCGTTGGAAGCACTTTATCCTTGGTCAAGGCTCCGGGATCTTGGCCAGCCGGCGGCCGAGTTGGGCAAAGGCGGACGTCACTGGCGGCTGCAAAGTTGAGCCAGGAGATTTCAAGAAAGTTTGGAAAGTATCCAATTGACAATAACTAGCTATCAATACATGCGACATGTTGGCATGCGCCCCATTTGTAAACAAAAATTGACAATCCCTATGCGCCTTGATATGTAAGCCCAAAAGCTCCGGCCGCCGCACCGTTGAGCGGACCGCGAGCGTCGGATAGGTTGCTCGCTCGGCCGTAGTACGGAGTCAGTCCGGGACGTAGAAAGGTCCGGTAGACTTGGCACTCAGGATCACCGCGCTTCGGCGACTGCTCCGCGTGGGGGGCTTGTAGCTTGCCCCGGTCAATCCGGAAAGTCCATCCCGGATGTCTGCCTCATGAATGCGCTCCCGCAACAGGGAGACGCATACGAGAGACGAGGAATGAGAGACATGTGCATCAATGTCTCATCCCTTACAGCTCGAGGGTGGGAGTCTGGCCCTTGACGCGACCAATGACCTGCTCCGGGGCGTACTTGGGGATGACCTCGTCGTCGTGGAGCATCTCAAACTCCTCGGTCGCGTCGCGGCCCATGAAGTTCATGATGGCCTGGGGACCGCCAGGGTGCTCGTCGAGCCAGTTGCTGAGGTCCATGACGACGCCCTTGACAACAACCCACAGGTCGTCCTTCTTGTTGTGCTTGGCAACCTCCTCCATCGTGTACTCCTTCTCAGGAATCTTGAATGACTTGGGGTCGTTGGGCTTGGAACCGCCCTCGGCAGGAGCACCAACGGCCGACGTCGAGGCGGGAGCTTGCTGCTGCTGGCCGGAGCCGCCGGTGGAGGCGCCGCCGTTGGCCCACTCGACCGTCAGCTTGCCAGGAGACGCGGGGTCGAGGTGCAGGGAGATCTGGCCCAGGCGCTGGGTGGCAGAGCCGGCAGCGGTACCCTGGAGAGCCTGCTGGAACAGGTAGTTGCTGGCGGTGTCACCAGCGACACGGCCGTAGACGACGCAGCCGAGCAGCGAAGAACCACCAAGACGGTTGGCACCGTGGACACCACCAGCCAGCTCACCGCAGGCGTAGAGACCATCGAAAGGCTTCTTGTCCTGGTTGAGAACCTGGGCCTTGTCGTTGATCTCGATACCACCCATGGTGAAGTGGAGAACGGGCTCCATGAGGGCGACGTGGAAGTCGTCGTTGATGTCGAGTGGCATGTTGTGGAAGAACTTCTTGCCCCAAGGATCCTTCTGCTTGCCATCGGCAATGGCATTGTACGTCTTGAAGGTGCTCTGGAGGTGGTCGGGGGTGCAACCAATCTCCTTGGCAAGCTCCTTGCCCGTCATCTTGCGCATCAGGCCACGGCCAGAGTAGTGGCGGGTGTGGAAGTCGAGGGTCTTGGAGGCCTTGGAGTTGAGGACAAGGCGGATGGGGAACTTGCTCTTGTCCTTTTCCTTCCACATCATACCGGAGACGTAGTCACGGTGACCGAGCTCGTCGCAGAAGCGGTCGCCGTCAGCGTTGAGGAGAAGACCGCCCTCACCACGGAGAGCCTCGGCAGCCAGGAACTTCCACTTGGAGCCGGGGTCCTTGGGGTCGACGAGACCAGTGGGGTGGACTTGGACCTTGTCCATGTCGATGCCGTTGCCGCCAATGGCCATGACCATCTTCTGGCCATCACCGGTGGCGTGGGTACCGTTGGTGGTGGCGAGGCCGTAGGTGTCTGGACGGTGCTGCTTGAGAAGAGAGCCCTCGCCAAAGTCGGCAGCGTAGCCGCCAGTAGCCAAGACGACGGGACCCTCGACGGTAGCCTGTTGGCCGTTGTGCTCGTAGTTGACACCGGTGATGGTGTTGCCGTCCTTGTTGAGACCAGTGACGCGGGCCTTCTTGATAATCTCAACGCGGTGGGGCTCGTTCTCGGCGAGCTCCTCCAGGCGCTGCATCAGGGCATAGGTGATGGCCATGCCGGGAAACTTGGCATCGTGGCCACGGTGCGTACGAGGATGAGAGTGACCACTGCAGCAAGTCAGTATTGCTTGGTTTGAAAGGGAGGAAATGTAGACATACCCTAACCGCGAGACCAGAGTCAGGTCAAGGTTGAAGACATCTTGGAGCCACTCGATGGAGGCGGCTGACTTGTAGGTGAGAACCTTGATGAGGTCCGGACGGGCCTTGTCGCGGGCAGACTTCAAGGTGTCGTCGTAGAACTGCTTCACGCTGTCGGCAATGTTGTGGTCGACCTGCGTCCGGGTCAGGGCGCCGTTGATGCCGGACGTGGCCTTTGTGGAGTTGCCGCCGAAGAAGCCTGATGGGTGTCTGTTAGCATGTGAATTCGTAGGCGCATCGTCATCCGCTGATTGATCGGCCGCAGTCTTGGCAGCGCGAGAATCACCGGTCGGAGCATACGTACCCTGCTTGTCGAGAACGACGACGTTGCCGCCAGCGAGGTAAATGGTGTGAGCAGCGCTCAGGCCAGACACTGGTTCAGAGAATTAGCACGTGAATGTCACAAATGGGCGAACCGAGCCGAACGCCGGCGCAAATCCAATAGCATCTGCGAGACGACTCGAATGCCAACGGGACTTGAGAGTGGAGGGATCGACTTACGGCCACCACCAACGACAATCACTCTGGGAGCCATTGTTGCCGAGGCTTTAAATATGACGGGAGTAGACGCCGCGTGAGGGACGACGAAGATGGTCGAAATCGGAATAAAGGACTATTATGCTCGCACCAGACCAGGGCGAACGAGCGATGCAGAAGCAGTCGAGATGTGAGCGAAGAGGAGGAGGAGGAGGAGGAAGAATGGAAAAGGAGGGAGAGATGAGGGATGGAGAAGGGGGACAAGCGAGGCAGAAGCCGAGAGGCCCGAGGATCTGGAGTCTTAAAGAATTCAGCGGCCGTGCCTGAGCAACGCGCACGCCGAGGGACCGGGGGTGCGAGTCGCATGGGGAGGGCATAGGCCACCACCCGCTGAGTTAGGGAAGTGCCCCCGCCCTTTCTCTCGCTGTCTCCTGCCCGCCCCAGAAGAGGCGCCAGCCCACCGAGGCCAGACAGCCGAGGTCAAGTCAGCGAGGGCCGCTTGGCCTGGCAGGTGCTTGAATTACCGACGCCGCCATAGGCCCGGGGCCCCAGAGAATTATGGGGCCAGCCCCCCCGTGCTAGGGGTGCGAAGCGGCACGGTGCCCCCATACCTCGATGCAGAAATCCAGAGCCGTCGCTGGTACTTGCTCCGCTCCGCTAGAATGCGCGGGCAGCGGGGTACCTAGCCGGGTCTGGGGGACGATGCCCACCCCGGGGTACATGGGCGTGCCGGACGTGTACCTGCTTATAGCCTGTATCGCTTGAGGCTGTTTACACTGTACTGTGGTGCGCAGCGGCGCCTCAACTTGTGGTCCGTCATCGGCGCGTACACGGTGCCGTACTGTATGCAATTAGCGATTGCCGCTTCTAGACAAGGCGAGGCGAGCAACAGTCTCCGCCGTGGCCACGCCGATTCGCACACTGGCTTTGTTTTTTGGGATTGGAGAATATGGAATTCGAGGGAGGCCCTCGCCTTGTTACTTGCTAGTAATGAATATGAGGGAGTTTGACCTAGCTAATTGGTTGTCAGACATGGGCTCTACAAAGTAGGACTTGGTTCTCATTCGGAGACCAGCAGCAGCGTCTAGACCTCAATACTCGATATGAACATGCCCTGAATGAAGTAGAGAAAGGATCGAAAAGGCAACCAGGGTCGATGATCTCACAGCTTGCCACTCTGCAGTGCGTTTGTCGGCTGCCCCGACTCGGGTGCTTGTCGTCTTATGTGGAGATGGCGCCGGGAATCGCTTGGACTCGCCCGGTCATCTGTTTACTCTGCTTATTGCGTCGAAATCGTCAATGAGCCGCGACTGTGTAATGGCTGAAACGCCTCGTCTTCTACCGTCTTGATGCAGCGCTGCATGAAACGTCGCCAAAACTACCATGCATACATTTCCTACAGTACATACATACGGCACATGCGCAACACCGCCCAAGCGAGCAACGATTGGCAAACAGGGCATCTCGCTCGATTATCTGCTCGTCATCATTGGTGGTGCACGTGCTGCTTACCCCCTTGTCCTGCTCTATTCGACAGCAAATTCCGTGCCTGGCACTCTCGAATCTGGGTGGGCGAAGAAGTACAGTAAAGACGTGACGCCCATGTTTTGACATGTGAAATCAAGCTTCCCTCCAAGGGTCGTCGGTACAGTGTCCGCTGCAGCAGCGCTACGGGTCTGGCGTGCATGCAGCGCACTGTGCTTCATTATGCACCTCGCAGCGCAATAGGTGTGTTCGGTTGCGCCTGCCGGTCACTGGACTGTACTCTACTTAAATAAGCCATCAGGTGACGAGCTGACCTGCAGAATGGCACTTTACCGTCCTGTCGGTTCTGCATGCGGACAGACGGTGGACATTTGGCAAATCTTGGCTCCTTTCACATGCTGTTCTCTTTGCCTATTCCTCCGCAGCATCCTTCTGGAAGCATCACGCTACCTTTTCCGCCGCCATCCTTCGGCTCTCTCTGCCCCCAACCGCGGATGTGCCCAAAACTTTTAGGCCAAGGAACACAAAGTCCCCATCTCTGATTCATCACTCCATCGCCCCATGACTCTCTGCACACTACCTTGCTTCGTACAGTATCCATCGCCACGCGCCCGCGTGACAGCACAGCAGGGTTCCCCGTCTTTTCCGTCCCTCATTGAAGCCTCTCCTTCTCTAGGCGACGACGACGACCAAAGGCAAGCAATTCCCCGCGGGGTAAGTGGCCCCGTGCTGGATGCCTCGTCCCTCGTGACCAGGCACCCCTGTGGGGAGGTACCGGTCTTCGTGTTCTGCCGAGGCAACTCTCGCCGTCCATTGCCGATTTGAAGCCGCCGCCAAACCCTCCTTGTCCCTGCCTGTCCCCCTCACCCCACACTAGTGACGTCGCAGCCATTAGCCATCCTCATCGTGTAGACGCCCGCGATCCTTGCCAAAACACCATCTGCACGGGGTAAACGGATGAGACGATGCGGTAATTGAAAGCCGCCGTCTCCACATCATCAAGCAACCGTCATCTTCACCAGTCGCTCCCCGGCGCTCCGATCCGGGATGCCGTCCCCAACATCCCCGGACTCCGGCCCCGCCTCCTCCTCCTCCTCCGTCGCCCTCTCCGACATCCTCGGCACCCACCGCTCCATTACTTCCTTTTGCTCGCTCCATCAACACCGCCGCCGCGACCACCGTCCTCGCGCCCCTCAACTCCGCCGTCGACGCCCTGCCGCGCAAGCCCTGGGAGGACCCGCGCGAGATCGACGCCCTCGGCGACGCAGCCTACGACGGCTCCCCGGACGCCCAGAAGCGCGCCGACGCCAACCTGCGCCGCTTCGTCGAGGCCCACCTCGTCCCCGAGTCCCCCTGGCCCGAGGGCCGTCGCGCCCAGAACATGGCCGGCCGCGAGCTCTGGTGGGAGGCCCGCCCCGGCGGCGAGCGCGTCATTATGCCAGACGGCGTCGAGGTCGACCGCGTCGCCAGCCGCGTCGCCAACGGCGAGGTTGTAAGTTCATGCCATCCTCTTACTCCTCCAGCCATCTCACCCTCCACTCCCTCTGCTCGCTCATCAGCTCTGAACACTCAACTGCCCACAGTGCTCCGGGCTAATCCCTGGCATTATGCTGACATGGCCTTCTACGCAGTGGTTCCTCAATGGCGTCTTGGGTCAAACCCCCCCAAAATCGTCGTAAAAGGCCTCGATGCTCCGCCCTCGTGCGAGTTCTTTACACTTTGCAAGCGCATAATTGGTGAATCTGTTCCTCCAGTCTTCAAACTCCTGTATATTCTATCAAATTGCATTCAGCCGCCCGCCAGGTAGCCCCAGCTCCCTGCCTGATCCTCGTCGTGACTCCCGCCCACCAAACGCCCATTACAACATGCGCAACCACCGTGCCGTCACCGTTTCATCGTAAAGCCCAACTATAGCAGATATGCTTGATACAATGTGCGTAGAATTGAGTACACGAGATCAAGTGCGTCTTCAATGACACACATAAGTAAAAGTAAAGTGAAAGCCGACCAGCATGCTCCGCAAAACACCGCAAAGGAGCTCCTTTGTGGTCCCCATTCCGCCAGTTTTTATATATCTGGATATCAAGTTCAAGTAAAAAGGTAGTCTCACATTTTTGATCCAAGCCTTGATGAAGCCGCCTGAAGCGAGCACTGCGTCGCGATCCTTGGCATGCTGGCTCTGCCTGCAATCAGAAGCGCGCCAAGCAAGGCTAGAAGAAATAGACGGGGTATCTGGTATCTGCAAACCGTAACTGCATGATCCACTGACAAGGAAAGAAAAGGTCCAAATGAGTAGAGCCGTCTCGTGGCTTCCATCTGCCTCACGCCTTAGGCATATTCGACCTTGACCCTCTTAGTCTCGGCCGGCGCCCCGCGGCCTTCTGACGAGTGATCGGGCGACTTGCGCTTCATCGAGCTCGATGGCAAGTTTGACGCGCCGTTGCTGCTGCTCGAGGTTGCGCTGACAGCCGCGTTGCTCGTGTTGCTGTGGCTTGTGGCGGAACTCGCGTGGTTGTCGTCCCGCAAGAAACTCGGTCCGGAACCAACAACGGGAGTGGCAAAGTTCAGCGGGCTTGGGAGAGTATTGTTATCGTTGGGGCGAAAGTTCCAATCGGGATAGAAGCTGCTCGGACTGGGGAGCAGCTCGTTATTCAAGAAGCGAGAAGGCAAGGCCGATACTGGAGTCTCGTTGACGTTCTGCTGAGGCGGTGGTCGGGCAAAGGGATTCGGCGGACCACTGGCTCCCGCCGACAGTAGCGCCGAAGCCGAAGGGGATGGTGGCGGGAGCACGACGGATGAGTGCGAGTTTTGCCTCTGCGGCGCAGTAGGCGTGATGCCCGGGTTTTGTGGCGAATTGGACTCGGCGCCGGCGCTCTCGTGCTCCGACCCGCCATCCGGGATCTGTACGGTGAGCCGGGGTCCTCGGGGACGCGCGCCACCAGCAGTCGCATTGGTGGCGAGACTATTGTTCCTCGACGGTGGTGTAAAGGCTGCTTCTGGGCCGGACGAGAGCGATGGCTTTCGGGAGTTGTCTATGCTGCCTTGCGTGTTTGTCCTTTTCAGCTTGGGTGACGCCGTCGCTGTCTCATCGCGGGACCCTGGCGTGTCGACAGACTGGGACCGGCTCTTTGACGGTGCGGCGGCCTCAGCCTTGACGGCATGCGGTTCGGCAGCAAATGAAGCCAAGTGTTGCGAAAGAATGGATCGATTCTCTTCGATTGGCGTGAAAATGCTGTGCGACTTGCGCTGGGGCATCTTCCTGATGGCCGAGTCCGTATTTAACAATAGTGGCTGCGGTGGTTGCGGTCGCTCCATGGGTTCCATCTTGAGCTCGACGGGTGGCGCCTGGGGTTGTGTTTCTTGCGGCGGCTGTCCAGGAACTGGTTGAGGCGTAGGCGGAGAGACGTACGGCATAGGATGAGGAGGCAAATGTTGGGGATTCGGCTGGGGCGGTGACGGTTCAGTTCGAGCAGGCATCTGAGCAGTGTGAGGCGGCGGCGGAGGCGGCGGCGGAGGATGTTGCGTCGCGTAGCCCGGAGGCGCCGATGGTCGCCGTTCTTCCATGTAGGGCTGGTGAGCTGGCGGATAGGGGTAATGACCCGCATGCTGCGGCATCATGCCGGGCTGACTCGCCGGAGGGTTGTAGATAGGCGGTGTCGGCATGTACGCAATGCCAGGGTGCGGGCCCTGAGGGCCAGGGACGGGCTGAGGCACCATGTTGGGGCCCATTCGGGGGCCATCGTTTCTGGAACTCGGTCGCGAGCCCATGGGCGGTTGCGGCATGGGCGGCTGCGGTGTGCCTCCTCGGGGATGATGGCCTGGGTGATGAGCGTGATACGGAACGCCATTGGCAACGGGGGGAGACGCCGACGGCGTGTGGTGGCGGAGGATCTGAGAAAAGGGCGGCTGCTGCCCGTGGAACTGAGGGGGCATCATCTGGGGCTCGACGCCTTCGGGGGCGTGCGGAGGAGTGCCGTCTGCGTCTTCTTCGTCTTCCTCGTCATTGTTCCCACCGTTGAAATCAGAGGGACCCTTGTGCTCGTTTATCGTGCCGTGCTATTGCAGGTTAGCCAAGAGGGACAGCGGGGTGTGCGGACGGCTATATGAAGCACGCTCGTCGGGTCGCGACGCACCAAAGAATATCTGTGGATCAGCTCTCGCATGTCCGAAGACGAATATTCGTAAAGCTTCTTGTTATTGCCGAAGATGAAGACGGCGACATCGACAGAGCACAGGACGGAGAGCTCATGTGCCTTTTTGAACAGACCGCCTTTACGCTTGAGAAATGTGCTGAGGACAGACCATCAGTAAGCAAGTCGTTGGAGCGGGGAGGGCCGAGGGACCGGACAGGGCACCTACACGGAACGGTTGCGGTCGTCCTTGATGGCCTTGATCTCAATCTTTCTACGCCCCATGGTGAAGTTGGATTCGCCGTTGAGGTGGCTGCCGAGTCAACGGGATGGTGCAGGAGCAGTGTCCGCTACGGACGGGCCAGAGAGGCGGCGTCGAGATCGGGAACGGACGCGCGGCAATGGGCAAACGGACGAATTGGCCAAGAGTCGGGCGGCTCGTCGGTCGGGTGGCGTGTGGCCGTCGAATGGTGGCAGACGGGCGCACAGTCGACAAGCAGATGTTGGAGGTTTCCGAGTGCGTCGTCGTAGGGGATGGAGGGATTCGGGTCGCAGAGAGGCGGCGGTCGTGGCCTGTGTGACCTGAGTTGCGAGTAGCTGCCGCGTGCCAGGGTAGGCGAATGGCGATGGATCAAGACAAGGGACCAAATAGGGCGAGGGCGGGAGGGAGGATCCGAAGGGTGTTTTTAAAGATGAAGACGTCGCAGGGCGCGTGTAGCAGCAATGGCCGACGGGTCGAAAGGAGCGGCAGTGTCAGCAACGGCAGCGAAGCGGCAGTGCAAGGTTATGGCGGCCGATGACCTCTCTTTTTCCCCTCTCGCGGCGTCTTGACAAGGAGAATTAAGAAAAGGCAAAGAGGGTGGTGAAAAAGGCGGAGGTGGCTCAGGCGACGCAGCTGTCGCGGTGCAGTAGCGGTGGTGGTAGTGGAAGTAGTGGAGGCAGTAGCAGCAACGGGCGGCAAAAGGGCGGCGTAAGCGCACGAGAAACGCGGTTTGGGACTTGAGGGGAGGCGCCTAAAACCGCCTGGGGTGGAGGAGGGGGGGATAGGTAAGAAGTTGAGGGGAGCAGAGAAGGAAGGGGCCGGGGGGCTTGGAGGAGAGAAAGATTTCGGTACAAAGAGGTACGGAATACACACGGCCAAGTACACTCGAGCACAGATACCGGAGCCGCACCAGCCAAGAAGCCGCAGGACAAGGAGCCGGCGCCGGCAGACGCAAGGCCGACGAAATGCACGGCAATCCACGCGAATAGAAAAGGCCGTTGACCTTGTTCCTCGTCGTCGAAGCCTGGTGTGCGGTGCAGATGCTGGGCGCAGGACGGGGCTGGATCTGGCGTTGGACGCTTCTAATAATAGGAGCAAAATGGTACTTGGGCGTGGGAATCAGGGTAGGTGGGAAAGGGGGGGCGTAAAAGGCACCAGTGGTGCACGCAGACTGAGGGTTTGGGGAAGAGGATGGGGAAGAGAGAAAAACCCCGAGGCAAGGAGAAGATGAGTCGGAAATAGGGACGCGTGGGATCATCGGCCTGTTCCAATTGTTCATGCCCGTCTGCTCCTCTGACTGGTGGCCTCCCCACCCTTTGGTTATCTGCCCTACTCCAAAGCTGGGTTCAATCTCTCGCATTCTCTCCTTTTTCCCCCATCATGCAGGCCTTACAGATGTATCTTGTCTCTGTCGAGTACTTGGTGCTTACCAGCGGCGTCCTCCAGAATATGCGCCCTAAGCAAGCGTGTCCATGTACTCTTTCCGTCCTGCTCCCTCCATGTCTACACATCGACTTGGTGCTGGCTTTGTAGCTTGTCCATGAGCACGAGCGCAAACAAATAGGGACTCTCTCATGGGATACAGTACATGCCCTTCTGCGGTGAATGTGCGCTCTGCAACAGTAACGGGCACGGCGCGTGCATGGGGTGTGCAGGGGCCCAGGCACCCGGAGCCCTGACTTTGGTCGACTCGAATTGTCTGGAGCTCCCTCGAGAGGGACCCCAGAGTTCCAGACAGCAATTTGGCCGCAAAGCAGTATGCCAGTCGGCGTGCCTCTAAGGTACGGGACTCTTGTCAAATTGCCAGTCGACTTCACCTGAGAGTGACTCTTTCCTCGTCAGAGCCCCCTCTTGTTAATAACGAAATAATCATACGGTCGTTCCTTCCGCATTGAAATGCAGAAAAGGGTCTGGGTAGGTGCAAAGTCTCCACTCTGCCGCTCGAGCACCAGTCCGCCTGCCCAACGGGTACCTGGCCTGGCTGACCTAGGTACCTACCTAGACACGCGCCAGTGCCTGATACTGCTCCCGCGTTTCCAACGCCAAAACACGGGCTCCCGAAACAAAGGCCTTCTACGGATATTGGCACTGCTGTCCGTGCAGACGAAACGAATAGGCCCGGTTCGCACCGCGCGCCGCAGCCCGGGAAGAGACAGCCATCGACGCGGAAAGAAGCAGCATTCCAACATCATGTACAGTATGTCGTGCAAGCCCAAAACAAAACCGCCACTTCCTGGCCTCACCGCCAGACCTTGCACAAATGGCTGTGTCTTCGGAATGGACACGGAAGCTGCTTCCAGCCGGGGCCAAGTCACATCGTTCACGATTTCGTCTCGCACACAGGCAGCTGACGAGCGAGCATCTTCACATATCAATCGACGTCAAAGTCTAGACACGAGATGCCCCTCTCGCCCGGTAGGGCTGTCCCCGTCACCCAGCGCGGGATGGATCGGGATGGGGATGGGTACGGGGTTTTGCCCTGCGTATGTGAGTTTTTTTCGAGACTGGAGCGCGACGTCGCAGCCGTGCGCCTAGAAAGCACGCCTGGTCAGTGCCCTCAAATCGATAAGCCCTGCGTCTGATCGAGTCAGTTATTCTTCTTGAGGTGTCGTCGGCTTGCATGGAGACTGGCGCGACTCTGCCCTGCGTTTTTCCCCGTGTCTTGGAGGCCATTGTCTCTTGGGCCATTTCTTGCATGCCAAGATTGAGCAAGGCGCTCGACCAATCGTAACGCCGGCATCCTTGCAGTCCCCAGCTTGGGCGAGCGAATGGCAGACTTTGCCCTACGTGCCCCTTGGGTGCAGACGTCTGATGGCATACGAGCTGCCGGCAGCCAGGATGTGGTGGTTTTTCGGTGCGCCCTCGGTCCCTTGACTTGCAATGCCTCCCGTCGGTCGCCGTGTCGTCGGGGTCTGTTGGCCGGATTGACCTGCCAACCATGGCCGCTGCTCCAAGCGTGACCCTCGAGGTGGCACCACAACATTCGGCTCTAATTACCGCTCCGTCTCTGTGATTGAGTAGGTTGCAGCCTCGCAGGGCGTTCACTACTCGTGACGGAAGAAAGGGCGCCTGTCATGCTCGACAAGGCGCATCGCATCAGGTTGCATATGGACGAGAGACGAGACGAGAAACGAGTCGACGCAATACTTCCGGCTTGACGGTGCATCACGCAGCCCTGCCAGGGCCTTGGGTCCCACGTGGTGTTTATTTCCAGACGCTGCCGCTGCAACGGGCTGCAAACCATGACGGGGGCAGATCTGCTTGCAGCCTTGCTGGGCGTACGGGCCGCCTTGCTCGACGGAGTCCTCGCATTCCGGCGGTCCAGGTGCGTCGCCGACAAACCATGACACTCGATGACAGTCGGCGGCGACTATCGCGCTTCGCACGTCTCGCAGCGGCTCGAAGCGGCAAGCGACTCATCCGGACTTGCTTTTCCGCCGACCGCTCCGCCCGCTATCGTCAGCATTGCAAGCACGTATCAAGCCGCACGCGGTAACTCGACGGCGAGCATGGCGGGGCACCTCGCAGCCAAGTCGAGTGACACGGCATCGATCCATCTGCCTGTACAGCACGAGTTGCTTGGCGCCACCCGCACGTCGACATTGCACTCGGTTCGATGCCAAGAGGTCTTGCTCTTATTTTCCGCATTCTGCAGCGACGTCACTGCATTGAAGTGCTTGAAAGACGGCAATATCATGCGTCGACCGCCAGACAACATGACATTTCGCGTCCTACACTCAATCGAGTCAAATCAGCATCCCAAATTGGCTAGACCTGCAACGTTGAGATGCACATGAATGCATGATGCTCAAGAGTCATCTGGCCTGACAGCGGTCCAGCGTCATGCCCCTCGGGCCGGCCTGCTCCACGTCTGGACCCCGATTGGCGCCGCTCCATGCCCTCCAATTCGTGCCGTTTCTAAAAATAACGGCTGCAGCCCGGCCGCCTTCCCGGCCAACTCCACGTCGCCGGATTATTGTGCATAGGACGTCCACTGATACTGACATGAGTTCTTTTTACAGATGCTCACCGGACGCTTCATGTCATACCTGCAGGAGCCTTGGATTGCAAGAAATAGAAACTGACATGACCAGCCGAGGTTCAACGGCGGGTAATTGAGCGAATCAACCGAGCCCGCGGCGGCTCGCCAGCCAACACACGGATCCTCCCGCCTATGCAACATATACCTTGCCAAGAGAAAGTGGATGCAGGCTCGGTGGCTCTCTAAGCTTTTGTGTACAAGAATAGAATTCCATTCAATGCCATCGAGCTGCAATCTACTCCTGCAAGACACCATGGATCAGATATAGTGGGTTGATTCGCGTCAGGCCGAATGTAAAGCGCTCCCCCGCAAAGGCGTCGTATAGTAGCATAAGTAGACCGAAGTAACTTCTAATGCTTACCAGAGGGTCCTTAGTCCTCGTGTCTTTCTTAAGGTGCGAAGCTTCGCTATTTTGTTCCAAGCATGGAACCTGTGTCTCAGTGGGCATGAGCCTTGCCCGGCAGCCGCACGCCTCGACGAGTGAGGAGGGCCTCAGGGTTAACGTTGTAAATAGAGAGAATAAAATACGTTGTTCGATGTTAACTTTATAATGGCAGGACCTCAAGGGGCAAAGGGTGGTTGTGGGCATTGATTTGGCAGGTATGACGTTGCTCCTGAGGCCATTTCGTGGCATTGCTGAAATTGTTCCAGGTCTAGGCTATTAAAGCTACAAATCTGGTGCTGCGGCATCAGTATATATCTTGGCGGAAATACGAGGGTTCCTGACTCAATAATCGGGCTTTTGCTCGTCCACAACGTAGTTGGACGGGGGAAGTACGAGGTAATGGGGAAGAATCGGCGCAGAAATGCTCGCGATTTCTATACTCCTCGAAATACCGCGCGTCATTCAGGTTCACATACTGTCTTTTGTAGTCTTGGCTGCCTGTGGGCGTATTCGCAGCAGCGCGTATCGAGGACCAAACTCATTCATCATAACCCGTTCAGATCTTCATTGCGGAAACACACCGTGCTTGACTCTCAAGAGGCTCGAGTCCACCAACTGCTTCGCGTCGCCTCACCATTCGCATACTTCAATCAAGAGGATTACTCGAACTCTCTCCCCTCACGTCCTCACCTCAATTGTGATGAAGTTTCTGGTTCCCTTTGTCGGTACCTCGCGTCCGGTCCGGTGAATTGCGGCAGCATCTCGGCTCCCTGCTTCAGGCCGGTGATATCAAGCTGGATGAATACAAAGGCAGAGGGAGAGCCGACATCGAGGACTGTCGTCAAACCAAGAGGAATTGTAGAATGAGGTCCTGGGCGCTCCAATGCATCCCAATAGCAACTACGATGTGAAGAGTCGGCTTGCCAAGACCCAGGATGTCAGGGCGCTGACGGATCTGCCCGATTTTTATGCTGATCGGCGTCCTTATTCGCGTGTCCTGCTCGATAACCTAGACTAGTTGAACGGAGTAATGTTTGAAGAGCGCCTCCTGCGTGGCGGTAATCATGATGGACAGTTGGTCAAGTTCAGTCGCGAGTGGCCATCGTGGCCAAGACGCCATATGTAGCGCTTTTCTCCGATACAGCTGCAGTTCTAGGGTTGCTTCTTTGTTGCGAGAAATCCCCCAGATCCACGTCGGAAAATAGGAAGCTATTTAGGGTTGATGATGACACCGTGATGCTTCAAACGGGTCCGCAAGCTTGAGGAGGGCAGAACAATGTGAAGCGCGCGGACTGTCGCCATGTGTATTCAGGAACCTGGTTACTCGGACAACAGAATCAATCAAAGGAAACAAATTTGATGGACCAAGGCGTCAAAGCCCCAGTATTTAATGCAAGGTGCTGCGTGGTTGCGAATTCAAGATGTAGAGCGTGCAGGGTAGCCGCGCCGGATGCCGAAACCCGATGTGAATAAAGAGGGGCAACGGACACGGAGCCGAGACTCTGCATCCCCGGCACGGCGGGCAGCTTTCCGGAAGCACAGCACAAAGCCCGACCTTGTCATTCACTCGGTTGGAAACCCACAGGACAGTCCACATGGCCAGAGCAAGGACGACGCATTCATCCTTATTGTTGGCGAAACTCAATGTGCATTGGGGCTCGTCAAGGAATTGGATGCGGTTTGGCTGCAAGAGATTGTCATTTGGTATAGCGGGTCGAGGCAGATATAAAGACGTCGTTTGGTGTCTAGACGATGAGATTGGATATTGAATGGGTCGGACGTAGAGATGCGGCAACTCTTGGACTCGGTTAGACGTGCATCATGCTTCTTTCTTTTGCGCTTGTCGAGGGATGTGAGCCGTGCCGTGTGCCACGTGGGAGTGCACTTCTAGGGCATGCATTCAATGAAGCTCGTCCGAGGAACATCGTCAATGTCGCGACTGCGTTTGTGGCCGTTTCACTTTTACTGGCATCATCTTAGAGCATTTGGAGCATTGGATCACGTAACAGGACTCCCTGTACTTCAATGTCAAGTCTGGACAGGTTCGCGGCTCATGCACGTGATCGCGATCGGCTCCCGCTTTGCAGCGGCACTTCTGAAACGCACTGGGGGCCGAGGAATGTGGGGCTCATAGCAGTACTTGCGTCCCACACGGAGCCACGCGCCAAAGAGCATGTACCGCCCAGCGTCCTGCGTCTGCCTCCCTGCACCTCGTCGTAATTTACAGGCGGCACGACGGAAGCATTGCGTCACGCCGCGCGACGGCAAGCTGGCACGCAGTCGTGATTGTGTGGCCCTTGTTTCCCTGCTTCCAGACCACACCGGCTGGGCCTCGATGCCGAGCACAATTGGCCATGCCTATCCGCCGAAACATCAACAAGACGTCGTCGCATTTCCCGACTCTGCCTTTGCCGTTCCCCGCCGCTCCTCCACTCGTACTAATCGAGTCCCACTCTGGCCGAGCGGACGTTTGAATTCTCATCTCCATTGTCGACCTTGAGAACATCATCGACCAAGCTTCTAGTCATCCGCCATCATGGCCGACGCCGGCCTCGTCCACACCAGCCTCATCTGGGTCACGTACGCCGTCGCCGTGTGCCTGTGCCTGCTCGCCGCCATCATCACCACCTTCACCTGGCAGACGCCTCGCGACCGCTCCGCCATTGTCAGCACCGTCGCCATCGTCTCCCTCACGGCCCTGCTCGCCACCGTGCTGCTGCTGCCCGTCGACATCGCCCTCGTCTCCGCCACCGCGTCGCCTGCCTACGGCGCCAAGAAGGACTGGGCCACCCCCGAGCGCGTCGAGAACATCCTCTTGACCCTCAAGATCGTCTACTACTCCCTCTACAGCCTCGACGCCCTGCTGTGCCTCATCGTCATACCCTTTGTCTACTTTTGGTACGAGGAATATGACGAGGTCGAGTTTGAGGAGGAGGGCCGCACCTGGAAGAGCCGCTTCTGGGCCGCCGCAAAGTACACCCTCTTCTTCGTCGCATTCGTCGTCGTCCTCTTCCTGCTCGGCTTCTTCGTGCCCGCCGCCGGAGATGCCTCGCGCGACCACTGGGATCTCGACTACTTTAAGCGGCTCGTTGCGCAGAATCACGGCGAAAAGGCCCTCACCTTCGCGCTTGGCCTGCTCATGACACTCGGCACGCTGCTCTACGTCGTCTACACTGGCTCCGGCCTCGCTCTCATGCCCATTTCCTTGATCCGGTCTGCGCCAGCCATCTCCGCTCCGCAGCTCTCCGCCACGACGGCATCTCAGCTCGAACAGAATCGCGAGCGCCAGCGCCAGCTCGAGATGCGCAATGCCGGCCGCGAGGAGGGCATCTCGCGCAAGGACAGGCGCGAACTCGATGCGCTCATCCGCGAAGAGCAGACTCTGGTCCGGCGCGCGCGTCTGGCCGCAGAGGCGCAAGGCGAGGGCAGGAGTCGCGTCTACCAGGCGTGGCTAAAAATATGTGCCCTGTTTCGGCCCATCAAGATGCTCGGCGGCATTCTCCTCCTTCTCGTCGCGCTCCTCATCTGGGTCTCCATGTTCATCACCGGCATCGACAAGGCCAAAAACTCCATTTGCAAGGGTCGCTGCGGCTACATCCTCGGCAGCATCCACGTCTTTCAGCCCGTAAACTGGATCTTTGTCCAGTCGGCAAGGGTGTTTCCCGTCGACTACGTCTTGATGGCACTTCTTGTCCTCTTCCTGTTTAGCAGCTCCATCTCGGGCATTGCAGCCGTCGGCATCCGATTCCTCTGGATCCAGATATTCCAAATCAGACGCGGCCGCACCGCCCCGCAGGCACTCCTCACTGCCACGGTAATGATGGCACTGGCAATCCTGGCAATCAACTATGCCGTCGCCATGATTATCGCTCCGCAGTACTCCATCTACGGCACCCAGACTTTCTGCACCAATTCTCCCGAGCATCCCGGCGACCAGCCTATCTGTGACCGCAACTCGGACATGATTCGGCCGTGTTCGGAGGTGCTGGACAACAAGCACGCCAACGACGTCTGTACTCCATCCGTCATGTCCACGTTCCTAAATCGCATCAACATTACATGGCCCTTCTTCGGCATCGTCGACTTCTGGGCTCAGTTTGTCTTTCTGGGCATCTTCCTGATCGTCTTCATCACCGCCCTGTTCCGAACGCCCAGGGTCAACATGGCCGACATGGATGAGGATGCCGAAGCCGACGAGGAAGAGAGCCTGCTCGCCACCACTGGGCGGCGCTTCGGCGCGACCTGGCAGGACCTGAGGGGAAAGCCGAGCAGGACGAACCGCACGGGTGGCGATGCGAGGAACGGCGGAGGTTCCTCTGATGCATATTAATCGCGGGAGCTTGTGAAGCTGAGAGTGAAAATTGACAGAGGTGATGCCTTGGAATGGCCTTGCGATGAAGCGAAGAACGGCTATGATGGAAAATGACTATACCAGGATACAGGGTTTTCATGTAATGCATTTGGCAGGCACGTCTTGGTTTATCTCTCTTTACTGATTTATTATTGCGTCATCTTACGGGCTTCCGCTACGTGCTGCCGAGACAAGTCTACTACATACAATGCTGGACGGGCGAGGAGGAAACGTCGGGGTATACACGGAAGAAGCGCACTCCCCTTTAAATTAAACATGACTTTACGACGCCCCGAGCGCCCTCTTGACCTTGCTCTCGCCCTCGTCGGGCGGGCGCGCAAACTCGACGGCCCGGTGCGTAGCCTCGTCGAAGCCGGCGGCCGGCCCGCGGTGCATCTCGTCACCACGAGTCGACGTCGTCGTCGGTGTAGGCGGTGCGGCTGGTGAGCAGGCTGCGGCGGGCAGGACGGGCGCTCGGGACGGACGGCAGCGAGACGTCGGCAGGGATGCCGTCTTTCTGGGCGGATGGGGAGGAGGAGGAAGGGGCGCGGAGGGCCGCGAGGCGCGTGGTGATATCTTGGTGTAGAGCGTTGGATGGAGCGGCTGGTGGTAAGGGGGCGAGGTTTGGTGGGAGGGATGGGAGGCTGAGATTGGGGTCCTGAGCGGTGGCGTCGTCGGGTTGCTCGTTGGACATGTCGCCTGGTTCTCGTGGCTTATGGGACGGTGGTGAAGATGAGTCCGCGTCTTGATACGTGTCTAGAGCAGAGTCGAGCTCGACTTCGTCCTTGAATCGCGCCACGACTTCGTCGACCTCTTTGGCCATGTGCTCTCCATCTGAATCATCTGAACCACCTCGTTCTACAGAGTCCCCCTCTGTCCTCCCCCCCTGCGCGTCGTCGTCCCTGGGCACAGCGGCGGCCAGCTCCTCGAGCAAAGCCCTGACGTCCTGTTCGCGCGGTTCCAGCGGGGCACTTGCGCCGCCGTCGTCGTCGGATTCGCCGAGGAGAAGCTCCTCGAGCGTGCGGTCGTCGGTGCGGAACAGGGCGTCGGCCTCGTCGTCGGCCAGGTCCGGCGGCGCGCGTGGCGTGTCTCGAGATGGAGACGTGCCGTCGCGCGAGCGAGATGCAAGCGTGGGAGGCGCCTGGGAGGATTTGGCGGGTGGTGAAGATGAGGCTGGCGATGGGGCGGCGGCCTGCTCCCGGAGGCGCTTGAGGCGATCGGCCAGGGCGTCTTCGCGGGTTGGCGTCTTGGCGCGCTCGATTGTGTCAATGTTGATTCTTGCGGGACAGAGTTAGCTTAGTGAAGCACTCTATTTACGGCGTCATACCGTGGTGCGGATGGGCGCTCGGGGGTGGCGCTCGAGGCGCGGAGGGCGGCGAGGCGAGTGAGGAGTGACTGGTCAATGTCGTCGGCCATGGAGGCGGGCGGCGGTGGCACTGGACATGCGATGACGAAGTTGAACGGTAGGAGGAGGGAATGAGTCTGCTGGTTGTGAGTCTTGGAGGTTGGGCATCAGGGTAAGTGCTGGCTGGAGGTGCGACGTTGGATGTGGAGACGTTGCTTGAGTGAGGTGAGGGGAAGTGACATTTTCATCTCATCTACGAATACAAAACACGACATAAAACGAGAGTCTAGCGGATGCATTATTTTTGATTTGTAGTCTTGAAGAATTTGGAATCCAGCCACTGTGCCACTGTTCAGAGTTGCGGCGTTTAATTGTGCCTTGATTTCTCATGGCATGATGAGAAGCGGCAACTCGTGGTGAATATCGCAGGAGGCGTCCGAACCACATCCATCACTTTTTGCAGACCATGACTGTGCAGAGTGTGGCTGACGCGCAGGCTGTGCCATACCTTGGCCGAGCATTTCAGAACAGCTTCTCCGAATGTAGCTTCGAGATATCGCAGAACAAGCGAAGCTCAGCCGCATGGAGCTCAGGTCACAGGATCCGCCCTTCTGCCTGACTGACCCAAGAGGATACTTTTCTAGGCAGCCGCAGAGCTCAGCCACAACTTCTAGAAGAGCCATGGCTAGGCAGGCAACGGATTTGGGGTCGGCTTATTCCCGACGAGTTCCTTGACCGGGGTAAGCCGGCGACGTCATTGCCGGACTGACCAAACTGAGGCTCTCAGGCTCTTTCAGACTCTCTGTTGGTGGTGGGCCATCGTCAGCAGCCACTTGCTCAGCCATGGGGCGAGTCTTGGCAGCGGGTCCCCTGGATTGCGGTTTGCAGTGAAGCATCATGTGCGCTCGATGAATGCTTTCATATCTGTTGACGAGTAGGGAACATTCGTTGCAACATCTACTCGACTTTATTCTCCTCTTCTAAAATAAAAACGCATCATTTAGTACTGTACGAATACTCTCAACTTCATCTGGCATCATCTCATCTCCCGCGCGCCGGCATCATCCCCGGACCTCGCCAAGCTCTTCTCCACCCGGAGCCAGGCGGATCCGGTGCGCAAAGGGGCGACGCTACTGCAATCTTACATGGATTGTTTGCGCCGCTGTGCCGCCGTTTCCTGGAGGTGACCTCTTGAGTTGTGCCGCATTCGAGTGGCGTGCAAGATGCAAATATCCCCATGCTTGGGCACTTGTTTCTCCGGACAATGAGCCACGTTGCGCTAGCCGAACTGTCAGAGTACCTATCTAGGTAATAAGAAGCTTGGCTGTCCATTCCCAGTCCGCCTGCTCCACCGTCAAAAAAATTACTTCGCCCTTGTTGCACTCGACGCCTCGCGGTCACACGGACCACATTCTATCCATCGCCCTGCCGACCGCCTCCCTCCTCGGTCATTCGTTATAAGACTTGCGCGACCCCGGATAGCCCCCGCAGTCTCTGACCTCCTGTCGCACCTTTGTCGATCCATAGACCCCGTGTCTCGCAAACATCAAGTACGGCATCGACTCTCAGAACCTGAGAACCATCATCCATCCGAGACCTGTGTCTTACCCAAAGCCGTATTCGCTCGCGACAATAGCATCGACTCCGTTCTCGTTGGCATCATCCTTCATCCTCGACCATGCGGTTAGACTGCGTCTTGTTGGCCGTGACGCTCCTCAGCCATGCCTCTGCCGCAGTCATTGGCGGCCCTCATTCGGACGCGACCCTGATTGCCCAGCATGATCTCTTCAAGCGCAAGGGCGGCGGAGGCGGCGGAGCTCGAGGAGGCGGCGGCGGCGGGAGCAGCAGCGGAGGATCTCGGGGGAGCGGCAGCTCCGGCTCTGGATCGTGGGTTCCCTCCAGTCCTGGCTCTCATTCTGGTTCACGCTCTGGTTCCGGTTCCGGTTCCGGTTCCGGTTCCGGTTCCCGTTCGGGCTCTCCGCGCACTGTCGGAATCGGCATGGCACCCTCGTCATGGTCTCTCATTGCATTATACTCATATCTGGCTTCCATGCTAACTCAACCTCGCAGGCGTGCCAACACGGGAGCAGGTTCCAGCGTCGGCGGCACTTCTCGCGGTGGCTCCGGTCCGACTCCTCAATTCGGCGGAGGCCGTTTCTACGGCGGCGGCGGATCGCGACCCTTCAGCGCCGGTCGCATCAGCCCCCTAGGCATCGCGCCTTTCCTGCTCGTCGGCGCCGCGCTGGCCTTTTGGCCTGGCGTCTGGCTCTACGGCGCGCACCTGTATCCCTACAACTACGTCCATCGCTTCCACAACGCCACCACCGACAAGGATGAGACCATCCGAGTCGTCTGCGCGTGCGCCCAATTTGCCGAGTGCGGCTGTGACGAGAACAACAGCACGGCATACTACAATGACCTCATCGGTAACGGCAGCTACGAGGCCCTCAACAAGAGCGTCGTCAACGTCGGCCAGTACAAGGGCCAAAAGACGCTCCTCATCAACGGCACGCTGCCCAACGGCACGACGGCCGACGGCCCCGACGAAGGGTCCGCGGCTGCCGGCCTCAGACATTTGCTCGAGGCTGCCGGCTACTGGCCTGCCGTTGCTGCCGCCGTGGCCACCGTGTTCCTCGCTTGATGAGAACAATGCTGTGCTAATGGCTTCACTTTCTTTCACTGTACATGGCGAGAGCATATTCATGATATTATTTT
The DNA here is from genome assembly GCA_000956045.1 of Hirsutella minnesotensis 3608. Classification (NCBI taxonomy): domain Eukaryota; kingdom Fungi; phylum Ascomycota; class Sordariomycetes; order Hypocreales; family Ophiocordycipitaceae; genus Hirsutella; species Hirsutella minnesotensis. The sequence continues at coordinate 178,481 of KQ030532.1, read as the reverse complement.
TACGAACACTCACTCACGAGGCGCATGATACCCCGAGGTATGGATAGAAGAAGGGCTCGGGTATTGAGAATGGGAAAGGCCAAAGTGGCCTGGGTTAACTTGAGAGGCAACAGATACGCCGGTCGGGAGGAACTGGCTGCTGAGACGAAAGGTTGGCGCTGACAAGAGTAGCGTAGTTGATGGAGCATCAAATCATGTTTGGCTCAACATGGTTCCCCTAGGGGACTAGAAGTCCTACCAAACCAGTCGAATCCATGACACCGATCCGCCATAATGTGCAACAGACGGCCACTGCGGCTCTTTGACTTTGAACTGCAAAATGTTACTTCAAGAGCCGCGCAGATTACAGCCATCGATGAAAGCTGAAGTCTGCGTACTGTACTTTGTAGATTGGTGGCTACTCTTCTCGCATTCAGCATGTATCAGCGTTCTCGTGCACTTTTCGCTCTATTGTGTTTTCCCCAGCCTATTGTCTCCAAAAAGCTACAGCAACAGTATTTGGTGCAAGAAATCGCACCGCACTCTTTGATCCTGCACTCTTCTCACTCCTCCAACTATGTTGCCGAATTTATCCCTTTTACACTTCAAGACACTCCTCGCATCTCATCTTGACACCACACTAGGTGACACGTTTTAACAACCAATTCAAGCGAACCGTCTGCATCGATATAAAACCAGTCTTCAGCATTGATTTGACCATCTGCAAAGAATCGCAGCAGATTTCCACGTCAAGGTACCAAAAATTAACCTTTTGAAGCCATCACGGCTGCTCTGACCCCCCCAAGGCAGTTACGTGATGGAGGTGCGATTGCATGTCACTGAAACTATGCTGACTCATCGCTCCACCTTAGCTTCCATCCAGCAGCGCGCGCTCAACTCCGTTTCTCCTCACCAGGCAGACGAACCCGTCGCCAGCCACGATTCCGCCCCTTCGCCCGTCGCGCTGGCGCTCAAATCGCTACAGTCACATCGGCGACTTGGATAATGATTTAAAAGCCTCCGATTTCGCCCTGCCCGGGACAAACTGGACGCAGGCGATCGGATAGCACGACATCATGGCCGACGACAACGAATTCTCGTCGTTTGACGAGACTGCCTGGAAGGCGCAGGACGCGGCCGACGAGCGCGAGATTGCTCGCCTCCTGGAACAGAGTCAGGAAGGCGGCAATAACGGACTGACCATCGACGACACGCCCTTTGACCAGACGAACAAGGCCGACGACGCGCAAGATTTCGAGGATATTAGCGACGACGATCTCCCGGACGAGGAGGAGCCCAGCGCGGGCAACTCGATAGAGCTCCCTGGTCTGACCGATGACGGCGGCACCAGCAACGACGCAGACGATCTCTTTGGAGAGGGCCCCTCATCGCCCGACCCGATCCTCGGGCCTTCATCTCCCGCGCCCCAAGTTCACGATGTCGACGCGGCCGACGATTCGCACCCAGCAGAGCCCGGCATCAACTTTGCAAGTATCAACTTTGATCCCGATCCGCACCTCAACGGCGCCGCCAATCAGGACCCCGACATCCCCGCGCCCGCCGAGACTGTCGAAGACCTGCTCAAAGCCGCTTGGCCGGCCTTCAAGAAGGGTCACATTCTCACGTGGAGCGAGCTACTGCCCCCGAAAAAAGCGCTGTGGAAGGAGAAGAAGCCGCTTAAGAAGCCCAAGCGACTGGTCACCAGCAAGCAAACGCTCGAAATCGCAGCCGATCAAGAAAAGCAGTTTCGTATCCCCGGCACGGCCACCATCACCAAGCACCGGACGCACGAGTCTCTCGTTGCGACGCTGGTGCATTGCAGTACGAACCAAGATGAGGGCGACGACGACGTCGTTAGAATCGATATCGACCACGACTCAGACTCTGAAGTCGTTCATGGCTTCACCCTCCGCGACATTGAGTTGGCGTGTGAGGATTGGAACGCTCGCATCGAGGCTGTAGAGGCCGACTTCCAGGCTCGCCAGGCCGCCGAAAAGGAACTTCTCTCTCAAAAGCGACGGTTGGAAGAAGAGGAAGACTCTGACTGGGACGCCGAGTTTCTCGCCGATGCGCCAGACGAGGTTCAGCCTAGAGTCAAGCGGCCCAGGACCATCAAGTTTGGCCTTCCAGAGATTCCTCGCTACACGGCACCGTCTTTTGATGATTTCGAAGAAGTCACTCGGCGAGGTTCGAAGCGCGTGCATCTCGACATGTCGGACCCCTACCTTTTGCTGGAAACAGAGACGGCGCATCCCGCGAAACGACCGCGCCTCGACGCCCTGGCCAAGCGCATGTCCAACGGCAAGGTTGTTCGCGACCTTTCACAGCGCTTCAACCTTTCCAATGATGACTCATATGAGCTCCTAAAGGAGAACCATCAGAGCAAGGTCCGCGCGACGCTTGGAAATATTTCGGTCGAACACAGCATGCCGGCCATCAAACTCACCTGGCCGTACTACAAGGTCAAGTTGAACGGCACGACCGATGAGTATCATCGACCTCGCTTCCGCTACAAGAAGTTTTCTGGGCACTCCATCAAGTTCGACAAGCCCAACCACCACAAGAGAAAGCTAATGAAGGGCAAGGCTCATGAGGTCTTTCTTCATTCAAAAGATCTCAGTCTGGGTGACAACTCGACGGCTGTCCTCTTTGAGTACTGTGAGCCGAGACCAAGGGTCCTCAACAACTTTGGCATGGGAAACAAGCTCATCAACTACTATCGACGCAAGGACAATAAAGAGGAAGAGCAGCTGCCAAAGCAAGACTTGGGTGAATACCGCATGCTTCTACCCGAGGACCGGTCGCCTTTCTCGCTTTTCGGCACTGTCGACACAGGCGAGACGGTCCCCACGCTGCACAATGAAATGTATCGAGCGCCAGTCTTCAAGCACACCCCAAGAGGCACAGATTTTCTCGTCGTCCGCTGCACTACTGGCATAGAAGGATCGCGATGGTACCTTCACAAGATTGATCATCTTCACGTTGTTGGACAGACGTTCCCATCCGTCGACGTACCCGGCCCTCACAGCAGAAAGGTCACCAACGCATCAAAGAACCGCATGAAGATGCTTGCGTTCCGCATGATTCGTCACAGCAAGAGCGACAACTGCCAGCTCTCGGACATCACGAAGCACATTGCCGACTCGACCGACACCCAGAATCGGCAAAAGCTCAAGGAGTTCCTCCAGTACGATCGCGACAGCGGAGAAAAGGGAATGTGGCGCCTCAAGCCTGGAGAGATTCTGCCGGACGAGAATGCCATTCGCGCAATGATCAAGCCAGAAGAGGTCAGCTTACTCGATGCCATGCAACTCGGCATTAAGGAACTCGAGGACGCCGGATACGACCCCAGGAACGCAAACATCGACGACGATCAAGTTGCCGAGGCCGAAGGCGAGGAAGAAGATGTGGAAGACGAAGGAAGCAAGATCATAAAGGGCGCCAAGAAGGCAGCAGAGAAGCAAGAGGAAACGTTGGCCGACAAGATGGCTCCATGGAAGACGACAAAGGCATTCATTGACGCCTGCGCCCAAAAGGCAATGCTGCAGCTCCACGGCGAGGGCGATCCCACCGGTCACGGTCTCGGTTTCAGTTTTATCCGCACGTCCATGAAGGGCGGATACATCGAGGCGGTGCAGGGCCCATTGGCGACCTCTGCCGATGCCATGGAACGCGAGAAGCGCGCTAATGGCGGGCATGCGTACAATGTCAAGAAGCAACAGGCCATGTATGAGGAAGGCATCCGAGAGATTTGGGAGAAGCAAAAGTCGACGCTGTCAGACCCGAAGGAGCACGACGACAAGGACGTTGCCGTCACGGAAGACGAGGACGATCGATTCAACGTAAACGCCGCCGCAACCCCGGCGCAGTTCGACGAGGGCGTCAGTCAGATTAGCGGCATGACGTCGTCAAGTCGACATCAGAAGCGCGCGATTCGCATCACGAGACAGGTTCAGATGGCCGACGGCACCACGCAGCCCCGAGTCGAAATCGTTTACGACCCCGTCATCATTTCGCAGTACATGAAGCGCCGAACCGAGGCCGATTTGGAACTCAGAGAGTACGTCGCCCTCTCCCTCCGCTCTCCCAACTGTCACCGGCCTGCGCCTCGGATCTGGGTTCGTCTGCCGCCCATGGCCCGAGCGCTGCACAGATGGGCCTACCACGCAAAGACCTATCTTTCGCGGAGCCCGCTGAGTGACGCGTTGTCCCCTGGCGCGGTGACAGATTTCGTGGGAATCAATATCAAAGCGCCTGCTTACGTATATCTCTCTACAGCATATACAGCTCCAGGCCTACGGGTAATGCCGACCATGACCGTCTTGCAACTCTTAGGTATGTATTTGTGCGCTCGCCGTTCTGGCGACAGTGTGACTAACGAGGCGACCACAGAATCAAGAAGGAACTCGAACGACTTGAAAAGAATAAAGCAAGACGACAGGCCCGAGAGCAGCAAAAGGAGCTACACCAGAAAGCAAACACCGGAGATGCCGGATCGCCCGGTCCCAATGGAGCGGATAAGATTGCAACAGGGACCACTCGCAAGTGTGCCAACTGCGGCCAGGTCGGACACATTAAAACGAACAAGAAGTATGGATGCCCCCGTCTCCCCTCCTTCTCGCGATTCGTTCGACTGGTGGCGTGCACTTGAAGCGGAGGACGAAGAGGCAACCGAGAAGCGACGCAAGCCGAAGCGTGGGCGGAAAGCGCACAGTGTGCTCTCCCGTCTGATGCGAGACTCAGATAAGCAGGCGCAAGCAAAGGAGAAGAAGCGCGTCTCGCGCGAAAAGGCCACTGCGAAGCAACTCGAAAGAGCCGCCCGGCAAGCAGAAATAGCGCAAGCGCGCGAAGAACGACAAGAAAAGGCGGAGCAGCTTCGCAGAGAAAAACAGGTCCAAGAGGCCCAGCGACGCTTGATGGAAGCACAACAGCGCAACGTTTTTCAAGGAAGAACAGGTCGACGATGAAAATGGAAACCGAGAAGAGTGTGTTAGTGGCACATGGGTTTCCCGCGCTTCTGGCAGTATTTGAACGGCCGGAGGGTTCTCGACTGTGACAGTGCACGCCACCATCCTCGGACCAGTGTCGACAAATCTGCGCCCTTCTTTATGCTGCACTTTTCTACTTCTAAACCTGCTAACTCGCTTGTTCCAGGTTATGCCCCCTGCTCAACGGCACCTGGAAAGCGGACAGTGGCGCGGCGGAGCACGGCGGCTTTGGTAACTACAATGCGCCGACCGGCACGGCAGGATCGCCAGGTGCATAATATACCCAGAGACGCAATGTCATATTCAAACAAGGAGGATGAAGCGGTGAATCAGCGAGATGCTGCAACAAGCGTATCTTTTGTGGAGTGCAAAGGGACGAAAAAACATGATCTCGGTCGAGTGTGGCTCTGGAATGGCTATGACGGACAGAGGTCATTGACAGCAATGCAGACCAATAGGGCTAATTGCTTTCGGCATTTTAGGAGCGACACTCGGTCATCTTTTGATGATGCGCCTTCCTGGGGAAGGCTTGGGTTGGGGATGAATGAAGGGTGCAAGGGAGCAGAGCTCATGTTTCCGAGCAAGCATGCCGCAATGATGGTTGGCCGTCCAAGTTCCGGCAGAGACAGGGAGTTTACATTGACCGCCGGACTTTCAAGTGCTGAAAGCAACAGGTTCACAAAAGTGCTGCGGTGGCACGTCGGCCGTCCGGAACCAAGGTTGCCGTACCGGAGAAGAATATATCCAGCTTGCTTGAGCGTGCTTTTCATTTGCAGGAGTAGACTATGCAGTGATGGTTTCCGAAAGCTGACTTGATACCAAGGTTTCTAGGGTACCTGGTCAATGGCCAAGCTGTTCTTCCAAACTTTACCACGCGCAGAGGAGGACTTGAGGAGCGAGATAGATTCATCCACCAAGAGGCGGTCTGAGTCTCGTAGAGATGAAGACTGGTTGGCTCTGGTCAAACTCGTGGCATCAAGTTTGGCCGACGCCTTGCCATGGCTTGGCGCCGCGAGCAAACTTGCACTGCCCCCCGCTCACGCAGCCAGGACCGCGACCCAGCAAGCCCATGCATGCAGGCTTGTCCCAAAGTTACCATCCGAAGTCCTTGGCTCCGTCTATCCGAGACGCCGCGGCGGGTACTGAACATGGCGGTATTGACCTGGCGGGAGAGCACCCTGGGCGGGACGGGGACGGGTCTTGGGGGTGTGACGTGTGCGTCGTTTGCCGTGTGTGCGAGGGGGCAGAGATGGCGTGAATCTCGTCAAAAGAGCGGAGATTGATGGGAGAGTCGTTTGGGTCCCGGGCCGCTGGGGGGGATCGATGTGAATCACGTTCAGGCCCACCACATGGCTGGGGGGTTGCAAGTGGACAAGGTTCTCGGCGTTACTGAGGCGGGAGCTCGCAGGCGTGCGAGTTGATGTTGGAGGGCGCCCAGCTTGTTCACTCGACCGAGATGGGGGTTAGTTAGTCAAGTTGCCAAGGACTGGGTTTTGTTGTTCTTTGAGCCCGGGTATATAACACACCGTCTCCCGCGGAGAGCCTCCAGATGGACTCCTTTCCCCGTGGCAACCCTCCTCCATGTTAGAGGGACCCGATATTGACACGCAGCCAGGACGTATTGAACAATTTTCATGAGGCAACGGGACTAACGCCAGAAAGGCCAAAGCCCGACCAGAGAAAGGTCGCAACATTATGTCTAACCGCAAGCCCCCGGCGACCGCCGATGCAGCAAAGCCTTGCTTTTACTACGATCCAAACATGGCGAGAGACGCCTTACGGCAAGAAGAGCAGGCCTCCCTATCGAACCTTCGTAGTCTCAGGGTATCTATCCTAGAGCGAGCATTCTCGGACCTGACGCGCCTCGCAGAAGATATCCCTAAAGACTAGAGACTCACCGGGGCAGATGCAATAGAGGTACACGCAGACCTTTCGTCCCTCATAGCCCGACAGACCGATGTCAAGAGGTCTAGGCTCTTAGGGCTGATAAAGGACGGAGTCAAGGTGAAGGACGACATCCCCGTTCCTCGAATCACCGAGATTAACGGCGTTCTCACCTGCATCGACGAGCTCGCCGGCCAGAGAGATCCCACCGTTATCGCCGCCTCTTCCCCCCATGGACACGCCTTCCCGTGTTTCGCTAGTCCAGGGGGCGTTTTGCCGGGAGAATGAGGATCCACAGAATCCAGCCATCATCACGGGCGCCAGTGTCGAAGATTGTTGCCGACTTTCGGGCAGCGACCTCGGCGCCCGCATCCGAGTCGACACGAGACTCTTTGCGAGAGAGAGAGTCTTGGGGGGTGATAGATTGGACTGGCCCCTGGACTGGGAAGCTGAGCTGCTGGGCCTTACTGTGCGGGTATGGTGGCCTTTTAGCAACGCACAAGTTCGAGGCCTACGCGGCCTTGGCTCCGGTGTCGCTCGCAAGGACCGAGATGCCATGAAGGGCAAAGGAACAATCGGTATGACAGCGGCCCAGCAAACGGGCCGCCCAACTACGGTTCTAAGAACGGCAGTCGAAGGGATTTCAGTGCCCCCTTTGGATCAGTGTCCTCGGCTATTTGGAGTTGACGCGCAAGCACGACTCCGGCGGCAAAGAGACAATTTTACTTTCGACACCCGCCTGCTAATGGCATGAGAAGGGGCGATGAACTGGGCCTGGGGAGCGTCGAAGACGGGGCACGGCTGGTGCCTGCGGGCCAGATCCAGGAAGATTCAGCTGCACTAGTGTCTTGAGCGACGGCTTCGAGAAGCCAAAGAGACGAGAGGCGTGTGGATGGCTTGGAAGCGTACCCGAGTCACCAGAATCAACGACTTGCCGGTCCGCATATACCGCCATCGACCAACGGTGAAGGGCCGTGGAGCCTCGCCGGGCCGGGACCAGCGCCGTGATGGTAGTCGTGGCGGACACGCCTCAGGGGGCCCTACGACGGAGGCGTTTGCTCTGCTGGATTTACAGACCTCGGTCCCTGGGCTTTTGATGATGAGCTACCCGTGTGCGGGATGGCGAGGAGACTGGAGAGCGGCACTGGACTTGCGGCAAAGATTATAAGGGCACTACTCGTCCGCTGACGCCGAACCCAAGAACACATCATCCCGGGGAGCGGCAGACCCCGGAAACGAGGATCTCATGGCATATCCTTCTCCGCAAGCACCTATTGATGACGATCCCATCGCCAACGGCCCACCCCATGGAACATGCTGTGCTTTATCGGGGCGCGTCTTGACGCCTCGCAATGCGATCGAAGAACGGAACTGAGGCCATGCTGTTCTCTCGCCCGTGGCCCCCGGAGGCAACACAACGAACTGGGTCAAGCCGGCCAGACAACGCTCGTCGACCCGCCCATCATGGACCCGACGTGGTCGGGGACTGGGTTTCCCAAAGATGATGGAGTCCAGAGTCGTCGGTACTCTGCCTGATCAATGGCTCTTGTTCTGAATACATGCCCCCAGCAAGAGACGTACCGCTGGAGACCAATGGCAGTGACTGGTGCTGTTGTGCAGCCAGGAGAAGTCGCCTCGAAGGGTCTACGGGACCCGCTTGGTATAAGGCCACGTGTGAATCTGGACAAGACCCCGAACGGCACGAGAAGGATGATTGAGTTCACTTGCGGATGGTGGACGCTGCATCCGCCATCTACTACGCCGAGTGGACCGAGGGCAAGACCGCTGTGAACTCATCGAGAAACAGCTCCAGAGAAATCACCTTGCGGCCGGACACGGTCCCGGAATCGGGCGGACACGAGGACCACGAGATGTCGGAGTCTCCAAAGCTGCGAGTCTCGAAGTTCCCTACAATTCCATGACCCCGGGCATTGACAGATTCGATTTCTGCGGCTCCCACCGCCGGCGTCTGACCGAGGGACTCGGTAAGAAGACCCAGACATCAACGGAGCCAGCCTTCATCATGCCTGAAGAACGGGCAAGAGAGGTTACAGGACGGGAGTAACACTCGCGGTCGGCTGGGATGAGCGAGGCGCACATGCACCTCACCGCCGGCGTCGCGAGCAAGCTCGAACAGGTATGGGCAAAGAAGCAGACCCGGCATGGCGACTTCGGCAACTCTATCGCCATGCATGCTGCGTCTCATCCCATCCAGTGTTTCAATTCCCACTTCTAGACGAGCGAGCGGATACATATGAGCAAGCATAGCCACATTCGCCCTCCTCTACGCACGCTCTTTCGCACCCTACTGGACGTCTTGATCCCACTATCGAGGATGATCGGAAGAGGGCCGCAGAGTCCAAGCCAGGGATAAGCGCAAGAAGACCCCAGAGATGTCACGGCGCAGTCTATCCCAGAAGCCTCGCCACGCAAGCTCGCAACTGACGGGTGAAGAAGGGCTTGGCCTGGTGAATGCAGTTTCCTCACATAGCCACCCTCGTGCGTGGCATGCCCAAGGTTCTCGCCCGGCTCGTCATAAACCGGCCAACACGATCTCCCAGGCCGACCAAGAGTCCTCGCACTTCCCATCCCTCAGGGTATACATGCGAGGCAGACGGGTATACGGGATCTCGGAACGTCTAGAGCATGAAACCGAACGGTTCGGTTTACTTCCTCCCATGTCTCGACCCTAATGAGGCAAACTTACGACAGGCATGGGCGACGAGAAACTGCCCGAAATCGGGGGCGAGGGAGCGAGATTCGATCAGATCGAACATCCGTCAAGCTGTGCTGGTCCGAGGTGCACGTCCTCTTCCCAAGGAGAAGCACATATCAGCGACGAAGCTGTGAACACCCTGACGGCCCATACATCGGGTGGAACGCCGAGATGGATGATCTCTTCATCTCCTGGTCTATACATCCCAGACGATCCCTCTTGCGCGGTCGACAATGACGTGTGCGCACTCCAAGGGAACCAGAGGGCACTGGCCAAGACCGGAATGGCCAAGTCGCCCACGACGGCGTCCATATTGGAGCAACCTTGCAGCGATTCGATAACGGGACATTCCGCCCCACGGGATGTTGGGCATGTCCTTGACCGACGACCTCTTGAACTCTACTGACTCGTCGTCTCCCGATTCCTGTCCGGACTCCCCGCGGATGTCCTCTCCAGGCCCCTCCCAATACGCATACATGTCGTCGTTCATATACCCCTCGTATGCAGGACGCCTCGAAAGATGCGATAATGAAGGCAATTCCCAGAGTAGGTGGCGAGCCGGACGACGAGATTACGTCGAGAGCGGCAATGATTTTAAACGCCGTCAGACCAAAAGGAGTGGGTCACGCCGGAATGTATCGAAGATCGTAAGTTCCAGTCATTGTCATGGTGATGAGTGAAGCCGATGGGAATATGGCAGACGACGCCGATGTCAACTAACGGACCCGAGCAATCCGTACGGATATACGTGAGGCGGATCATGAGATCTTGGCAGTCTCCCAAGAGTCCTGCAGCCCAGGGGTCTCCCCCAGAAAGTCGTCGAGGCAGTCGAAACCTTGGTCAGCGACATCGTGCTGCCCGACGGCGCACAGGGGGCGCCGAGCTGGACCAAACCGGCCAGGGGTGTCGAGCGCTGTCCGAATTCCGCAAGACCGTCCTGAAGAGGCCGCCGTCGTCGTCGAGAAACTCAAGCGATCCCTGAACTTCTCTTCTGGCCGGACATTCACCGCATCTGACTCTTGGTTACATGTGAGAAGGCATCGATAGAGGATTCTTCGGCATCATCGCCTCTCTGCTGTTGGCTCTTCAGAACCTTTTTATGAAGGACTACTTCCTAACATGCGTCTCCTGATTCCGGATACCGCCGACTTTCAAGATTCCCATCAATGCCTGTCCAATTTGGGCCTCGCCCCAAGTGGCCGCCCATCGAAATGATCGATCCATGCTCGCATACTCAAGGTTGTCAGCGGCATATGTCCGCGGTGTTTACAGGGCTTCCAAGAGATGTTCAAGCGGTATCCATCATCCTGGAAAATCAAATATAAAATCATGAACCAGAGGGGTCCATCAGTTGTTGTCGGCTGGCCAGCCGGACGTCATTTGCGCCTTGGGCCGACGCCCTCTCGCTTCCCGGACACTTGACAGGATCACTCTGGAGTTTCGGTCTGGAGAAGCTAGAAGTCGAGCAGCAGAAGCCAAAGGGTAGGCGACCTGGATCCAGAGCATGGCAGACCAACCCTCGGATGTGCCGTGGTGCTTGCACGGCAGACCCTGGCATGTTGCTTCATGGCCGTGGCCTAAGAGCGACGGACAAGGGCCCGACGTCGCGAAGAATCGACGGATGCCGGCTCTTGCATGGCTTGGGCGTGGATGGACAAGACTGTCCCGATGCCATGACGCCATGATCCCCTCTGCATATATATCTCGGGAGCTCGACTATGCCCAACTATCGGTATGCATGAGATTCCAGGCCGTTTTGTCTGTATAGCTGCAAGGGTCCAAATCTTCGTCGCTCGATCCCCTTGCCTCCATCGCACACCTTCTCCCCAATCTCCTCTGGCTCCCGCAGCAGGATTTGTTGCTGCGCAATACAACGACGCAAGACGCTGCGTCAGATACCTCGGCTTGGCTCTGACCAGGAAAATGAGAGACACACGAGCGGAGGCTCTTCTCCTTGACGGGTCTGTGAATGGTAATCTCGGCGGAAATCGACGCTACATGAGCGACAGGACTTCTCGACCGCCTCGACTCATGCCCCGTGTCTTACACACAGAGACTACCGAGGCTCCATGCACGTCATCCCCTTACGCATATGGCCTCAATACGTCGTTTGTGATTGTTGGCTTTGTCCCTATCCTCCCAGATGAGGTTTCCGCCAGGGAAGCTGTTGAGTCTGTTTTATGCCGCGAGCCCCCCAAGTTTTCGAAGAATACGAGAAAAGGTTCCCAACCTCCAAAACCCTCCGGACATCGGAAACGGGGATGAAGGAGTGATACATCGGACCGCGTTCCGGGTCGGACCATACGGCATAGAAGAGGTCAACCGTGCCGTCCTCGTCCTGCAGCCCTCGTGCCCGAGGCGAGATGCCGCACTGGTATTCAGACCTAAACCGTGCGCGCGTACTTTGGATGACTACGTCCAGGCAGTGGACGGTGGCACCCACATGCACATCCTTAACCCCGACCTATGGATGGCCTTCTCCGAGCGCCTCAAACACAACCCCACCGTCGGGCTCGCCGCCGCGCAGCCTGTTCTCCGCGCAGAAGGAGAATATGGCGGTTTCGTCCCCGAAGAGCCAACCGACGTGGCGGAGTTTGAACCAGAGATGGCGAGAGAGAATTCTCGGCGGTTACCGAGACTCTGGGTCAAGGAACTTGAAACAGGCCCAACCGACTGACTCCCATCACATCGCCTGCTAGCCTGACTTTCACAGCGTTCTCAACCCGGAGAAGCTACCTCTGTCGCCGCCATACACTGCTGGGCAAGGACCGAGACAAGAATGTCGTGCGTCGCCAGATTATCGTCGTCGAAGGTGAGGTTTCTGGACCCGACTTGTTAGAGTTCCATACATGTACCCCCCGGCATCGGCAGCCGCAGAGCCCATGTCCGTACAAACTGGCCAACGTCATGGTCCTGTCGCTGCTCAGGAAGGATGACTGGGAAGTCAGCTCGACGCTGGACTCTAGCCGCTCAGAGAGAATTAATGGACATCAAACAGGTTGCGTGAGATCGGAGTCAGCCCAGGCACCGACGTCAACTATATGGACGAGCGAGACTTTCTACATTACGCAAGACCGGCACACTCATGAGATCCGGGAAATACCGGCGCCCTGCGTGCGGAGAGGCTTGCCGTGGCTGTCGATGAATTCGTCTATCAAGTACGCCGCTCACTGCAGCCGCTGAAACCGACCAGGGCGCTGTTGAGTTGGAGCAGAGAGGAACGCCGTTCAGGCCTTAACGAATGAGTCTTCTCCACCCCCAAAAGCACTCGCGATCTCACTATCTTTGCTGGCCCCTGAGGGCGATGCTCAGCTCTGGAGCCATGAACAATGCTGGGAATAGAGCACCCAGTACATTGGGAATCAACCCCTTACCAAATTCATGGCCAACGGTACCTGTTGCTTCGACTTGTCTTGTGAAGATGCCCGCAAGAAATGGGTCAAACCGGCACGAGAGCTGGGTGATACGAGCCACGCGACATCTGGTATCATACGGTGACCACCGACGTTTCCACGGCCAGCGACCCGTGGAAGTCGAGCCCCGAATATGGAATCGACATCTCGGAGGCGTACCGGGTGTTGGAGACGGTCTTTGCGCGAGGCGTCTTTCTGGACTCTCCCGCACGGGCTACGCATCCTCGGGTCGTCCTCAAGTCAGATAGCCACAACACCACATGGGGCAGGCATTCCGCAGGATCGTCAGACAAAGCATTGCCGGGAAACGCTGCTGGTCGTGAGCTTGAGACCACCAGGACCGACAAGGGAATACCACTCGGTCTCGAATACTTGAACCAAGGGGCGAGCGGGCCAGTGTGGTTGAATGGTGTTGCTTGCCTCTCTTCCCACATCACCTGCCTACAACAGCAGAAATCCCGACTCATCTTGCTCACGAGAGAAGACATGAGAACCAATGAAGACATCTCCGCCATACCCGCAGGAGAATCCGCTAGACGCGGACTTGACCGACAAAGACCAACTCCAGCGAGGACATCAGCGAAGGCTCATGCACATTGGCCTCTCTGCCATTTCCTCGACACGCGGCGCGCCGCTCCAGACGGCTAACCGTGTTACCTGCCGATCCCAGAAAGACTTTCGCACAGGATGTCCAGTACCGAATGTGTGCCTTGAAGACATCATTCACGGCATCGACGTTGTGGAAGCGTCGTGTTTCTCTTAGCTATCCCCAAATGAGACAGCAGGCCAGCGAAGACCACGCAGCCCACTGGAGAATTTCCGGAGGCTATCCTAGATCACGGGACGACCGAGGATCCTAATGGCCAGACACGACGCCAGCCACAAATGGTCCAGCATCGGACTGTATTTGCTGTGACTGCAGGAGGCTGTCGTCGCGCCCGCGGACGCCTACGCCCCAACATACCTACGTTTTCCTAGGAATCGAAGTTGTGGCTACCCGTCAATGACGGTGATATTAGGCGCAGAGTCTGGCCTTCGACGCGTTCACATTCCGAGGGCCCTTCAGAGTATCCCACACATGGTCGGGATGTATTGGATTTGCCAGTGTCGAGCGCTCCGTCAGACAGCCGGACAAGTCTGCCCCGGAAGACCAAATCATTGAAGGTTCCCACTGGAAGAGAATTGTCGATCTCGCAGCCCTCGAACAGACGATGGCTCGGGCCCGGGAATTTCGTCGGCCATGAATCTGCAGCGCTCCAACGAAATGGTGATCAAGGACAAGACTCCCTGGTGGAGGGCTGACTGTCGAGGCTGGCACCCGTTACCCGCAAACCAGCCGAGCCCTGCGAGTGATCAGCTCGCCACGACAGACCTCAACATCATCGAGCTTGAAGTACACCATGTAGAGCGAGCAGACGACGCTGGACTCCAAGACAGGAGAAAGAATGGCTGCCGAGCGGGCCTATACACGGCGCAATGGACCATTATAAGCCGGCATACCACACCGACGCACCCCCATGGCATGTTGCTATACGGGGTGCCTCGTCGCGACACGAACGCAAACGCAAGTGTGAACATTGCACCAACACGCGGCGCGGCCATCGCTCCATCATCAATGTCATCAAGTATCTTGATGGTCGACGAACCACCCCCTGAAACTATGACGTCGGCATACCAGACCCACGTCTCGAAGATGCTACAAACAGTTACAAACATCTCACGACACCTGACTTCAGGCTTCCCGTTCAACAGGAACTGACCATCGCCGGAAACCTGAAGTTCTGGGAAACGACATATCCTGTTGGGCACTTGGATTATGCCGACCAACTCCTCAACTAGTTTCATACTCTCCTGGTATACAATGCGACGGTTGAGAAAGCCAAGGATGCGCTGATTCCTTCGGAAGCATCGCAGGCGTCGATCATGACGCGTGCGGAATAAGGCAGCAGCTTCCTGGTAACTCATGTGGCTTCCTCTGCCGGGCCCCCTGGCCTTGCGTGGCCACGGGAATCGACGAAATCCGACCCATGCAACGTCCTCTACGTCGAGGGTAAAGCGAAATCTTCCTTCTTAGGACGTCTCCTTCCATGGTCACGCATATGGCTTGTTCCGAATACGACGCACTCTGAGGCGACGAGCATCACGCCCAGGGAGAGGAAAAGCGGGCAGTCAAGCGGGTGGCCAAGATGGCGTGGCAGTTGTGCGGATCCATGGAGACGAGGCTCGAAGAAACTTGTAGGAACTGTGCCGCATACCTTGATGACATGGATGCCGATGATGAAGACGATCGCAACGACAGCAACGATAGGGCGCGCGAGTCATTGCCCGAAGAAGAACCGGACCAAGACGATCTCGACGCCATCGATGACATTACATGAGCGCTATATCCAGTCGAAGCCGTGGAGCTGGGGCCCATGGTGACGAGCCCCGTGGGATCAATCATGCACACACAAGCGGATACCCAGATCATCACTTCGAGAAACTAAATTCCTCGCCTCTCTGATGAGGCGGGCAGGGACGGGGAGCACAGGCTCTCTGAGGCTACTCAACGGAGCCGCGCCTCTGCCTCTGCTACTAGAATATGGTCGAACCCGGGAGCTGAGCCCTGCAGCTCGAATTGGTCCATTTGATACCAAGGTAGTCCTTGACCCCTTAGTCGGTTCACCTTTGGCCATCAAGAATGAGAGAGCAGTTTGAGCAGATTGTGACTCGCTGGAACCGACGAATACTGTGGCTCACCCTGAAGCTGGGCGCTATACAGGTCGTGACGGTTTGGACCTCGCTCTCCGCGATATCTCGATGAAGTCCAGACCAGACGAGGACGCCCAGGAATCGACTGCCGAGCGCAAAAGCATAGTTCGGTTGCAACTGCCGAGCGCAAAGGCATCGCTCAGTTGCAACTACACTGGTTGCCTCGGAATGCGGAAAGAGGCTGACGGGCAATCAAGTCAACATGGATCTCAGTCAGGAAAAGGAGTGGGAAGGAAGCACTCGCGCAAGGCTCCGGACTGAGAGAAACTTGGAATCAGATGTTCTCTTCACGAATGTGCCTCAGCATTATGGCTCAAGCCCAGGAGATGGGTGGAAATGTAAGCGACAAAGGTAGCTAATCCTCCTGGGGCCCATCGCTCCAGAACAGATTTATTCTACGCCTTGGCTCCCGCGCCTCGGGAGCTTATCGCCAGAATGAACAATACTTTGGTTGGCTGCGTCCGTCGTCACATAGCGACGGGCCCTCGGATTATGGCGGAGGAACAGGCGACCATTGTACCATTCTCGTGGACAGGGGCCGCCATCACCTCCTATCAAAGAGCGCTTGCTCGTGCTTTGATCCATCATACTCTGGGTTTACCTGTGATGGGAGGATGCCTGCCAGCTCCTCGGACCCCTCTCGACCGGGCTTCGTCAACAGCACAATATGGCCAGTCGACACGCGTGGAAGACCAGGCGTAAAGCGCACACGGGATGGATGTGGCACACCTTTGCGTCGGGGGTTGGCAATATGTATGCCGGCGGCTGTCAAAATTGGCCCGACGACACGGGATCTCATCGACGGCCGTCCCGCTGCAGATACCGAACGGGGAAGAATCAACATTGCCCGAGTACACCCGCAGCAGGACGAATACGAGGAGCGAAGAGTCTCGCGCAGTAGCGGCGACGAAGCCATCAAGATGTCTGCTTTGGGGGATCTGACCATTGGAGACTTGAAACCGCGGGGACGGTGAAGTCAATGGATAGGTTGAGCGCGTATTCCTTGAGCATGCCTGGCTTCGTGCAGGCGGATTCGATGGCTTGGAGGCCCGGGCCTACTGTGGAAGCATAGAGATGATGAAAGGAGCGAGAGCTTCAGCTGCAGTCAGTCTTGGGTCAGGACTACAAAAGGCATTCGCCGTGAGTTGTCGGGAACACAAGGCGTGGGACGAGAGGCAATCTCGAGTCCAGATTCGTTATGGATTTGTGATCTGGCGAGCAATCACTCATATCTTGGTTGATCTAGAGACTGTCATGATATTATTGTAGAGCAAACAAATGTTAAAATACGCCGCAAGCTCAGACCGAGTCTTGTTCAGCCTTATTGTCGAGACTTTGAGGGTTGTGAATTTGAATCTAGGGCAGTGAAGAAGAAAAGAGGTTCAACTGAGGCTCAAGCTGGCGGAGCTGTACTGCTGCACTACTGCAGGTACCGCGCTTCGGGACCGGCATTGGGTTGATCCGCGGCGACCTGGAGCTCGCGTCGCAACTCCAATTATTGAGCAACTTGCAGCTTCGCGCTCCTTTGCCTTGAAAAGCACCGACAAGGCGGAGCACGTTGCCCCCATCCACGCCTCGCGCAGCGCCAATTGGGCTGCAAGAATGCCCCTGCAGCCATGCAGGCCTACACGGAGCTTGCGGCTCCTTCGGCCGTCACCCATTGCCTGAGCCTGCCTCTGACGTCGGCGACGGCCAACAACCTCGTCGTCGCAAAGGGCTCGCTGCTGCAAATCTTCACCACGAGGACAATCGCCGCCGAGCTCGATCCCCAGACGCAGCGCCACGAGTCGTCCAAGGCCGAGGCGCAGTTCGACCACCGCGCCATCGACGACGATGGCCTCGAGTCCTCCTTTCTCGGCGGCGACACCCTGCTCGTCCGCACCGATCCCTCGACCAACACCAAGCTGCTTCTCGTCGCCGAGATTCCGCTCGCGGGCACCGTCATTGGGCTTGCTCGGATAAAGCTCAAGGCGACGGCCTCTGGCGGCGACGCTCTGCTGCTGGCCTTCAAGGCCGCCAAGATGAGCCTCAACGAGTGGGATCCGCAAACGAGGACGCTCGAGACGACGTCGATTCACTACTACGAAAAAGACGATCTCCTGGGCGCTCCCTGGGAGGTTTCCTTTGCCGAGCACGTCAATTTTCTCGAGGCCGATCCGGGGAGCAGGTGCGCCGCCTTCAAGTTTGGCACGAGGAACTTGGCCATCCTGCCCTTCGCACAGGCCGAGGAAGACTTGGAAATGGACGACTGGGACGAGGACCTCGACGGTCCCAAACCCGCCAAAGCTCCCACCGAACTCGTCAACGGTCAAGTCGATAAGCCCGAGGCCGCCTATACCCCATCCTTTGTTTTGCGCCTCCCGCTCATCGACCCGACCCTCTTGCATCCCGTCCACCTCGCCTTTCTTCACGAGTATCGCGAACCGACGTTCGGCATCCTATCCTCTATCCAAGCTCCGTCCCCAGCTTTGGGAGCCCGAGACCAGCTCTCTTACAAAGTATTCACCCTCGACCTGAAGCAAAAGGCTTCCACGACAATCCTCTCCGTTACCGGCTTGCCTCAGGATCTCTTTAAAGTCGTTGCGCTGCCTGCGCCTTTAGGTGGTGCTTTGCTTGTCGGTCGCAACGAGCTCATTCACGTTGACCAATCTGGAAAGCCCAATGGGGTTGCCGTGAACAGCATGGCCAAGCAGATGACGTCGTTCAGTCTCTCGGATCAGTCCGACCTGGAATGGCGTCTGGAAGGATGCGCAATAGAGCAGCTCTCCATTGAAAATGGCGAGTTGCTCCTTGTCCTCAACGATGGTCGGCTTGCCATTATATCCTTCAAGATTGATGGCCGCACCGTGTCTGGCATCAGCGTCAAGTTGGTGGCACCAGATCACGGTGGAGAGCTGGTCAAGGCTCCAGTTTCTTGCATCGCACGTCTTGGAGACAATGTGTTCTTTCTGGGGAGCGAGTTCAGCGACTCTATTGTTCTTGGGTGGCTTAAGAAGCAAGGTCAGGAAAAGCGCAAGAAGTCTCGCCTCCTAGACCCTGATCTTGGACTTGACGCCGAGGATCTGGACTGGGATGAAGACGAGGACGATGATCTGTACGGAGACGACACTGGAGCAGCCAAACCCACCCAAGCCGTCAACGGCACCGTCAAACTGGGCGACCCAACTTTCCGCATTCAGGACTCTCTTTTCAGCATTGCCCCGATCGTCGACTTTACGTGCGGTCGATTCTTACCTCCCGCAGATGAGGAAGAGGCAACGCTGGTCAAAGGGGTCACGGCCGAGCTGCAACTCGCCTGCGCTGTCGGGCGAGGCAAGGCCGGCTCCATAGCCCTTGTCAACCGCCAAATTCAGCCCAAAATTATTGGTCGCTTCGAGTTTCCCGAGGCTCGCGGATTCTGGACCATGTCTGTCAAGAAGCCCATGCCCAAATCCCTCGGCACTAATGCTCCCGTGGGTGCGGACTATGACACGCCGAACCAGTGCGACAAGTACATGATTGTTTCCAAGGTTGACCTTGATGGATATGAGACATCCGACGTGTACGCTCTGACGGCGGCTGGCTTCGAGACGCTCAAGGAGACCGAGTTTGAACCTGCTGCGGGCTTCACCGTCGAGGCTGGAACAATGGCGAACCAAATGAGAATCATTCAAGTCCTCAAATCAGAAATTCGATGTTACGATGGTGGTGAGTTTTTTGAATTGTAGAGCGACCCGCAACCAACCCCAGACTGACCGACCTAGATCTTGGCCTCGCCCAAATTCTGCCAATGCTGGATGAAGAGACTGGCGCCGAGCCCAGGGTGCTGAGCGCTAGCATATCTGACAGGCATCTGCTACTAATACGTGACGATGGCAGTGCATTCATTGCCCAGATGGACAGCAACAATGAGCTCGAGGAAGTAGAAAAGGTCGATGGCACACTACAGAGCACCAAGTGGACGTCGGGCTGCCTGTATAGTGACACACAAGGAGTCTTCAGTTCATCTGTGGATAGCAAGTCAGCAGAGCCGTCGGCTTCCATCATGATGTTCTTGCTTAGCTCCGCCGGCGCGTTGCATGTGAGTGATTTTACGGTGAAATGATTCAAGCCCATCAGCTAATGTCGACAGATTTATGCGCTCCCAGACTTGACCAAGCCAGTCTTTGTGGCAGAGTCGCTAACATGCATCCCGCCAATACT
Organism: Hirsutella minnesotensis 3608; assembly: GCA_000956045.1. Lineage (NCBI taxonomy): Eukaryota > Fungi > Ascomycota > Sordariomycetes > Hypocreales > Ophiocordycipitaceae > Hirsutella > Hirsutella minnesotensis. The sequence goes on along the minus strand of KQ030532.1, from coordinate 158,568 downwards.
GTCTGCCAATTACACGGCGCGACGAGGCGCCAGCCGCGAGAGCGTTGCGGAGATACTCGTGGCAGATCTTGGCGATGTCGTCTCCCAAGAACCGTATCTCATCGTGAGTATCTAGGGTGCCTACAACGAATCCAAGCTGATGATGACAGATACGTCATTCAAACGACGACCTGACACTGTATGAGCCCGTTCGGTATGGAAGCGGCGCAGCGTCCACGGAATTGGCGTCGACTTTGCTGTTTAAGAAGTCACAAAACGCCGTCTTGGCACGGGCCCCGGAAGAGGTTCCTCAAGACGAAACGACAGAACTGCCGCGCTTCGTTCCACTCCGGTCATGCGCCAACGTCAACGGTTACAGCACAGTTTTCCTGCCGGGTCCCTCGCCAAGCTTCGTGCTGAAAAGCAGCAAGAGCGTGCCGAGAGTCGTCGGGCTACAGGGCCTCGGCGTGCGCGGCATGAGCACGTTCCATACCGAAGGCTGCGACCGGGGCTTCATATACGCCGATTCTGAGGGAATCGCAAGGGTTACGCAGCTGCCCGAAGCCACCAATTTTGCGGAGCTAGGCGTCTCGGTGCGAAAGATTGCCCTGGGTGTCGATGTGGGCAAGATTTCGTTCCATAACCCTTCTGGAACGTACATTGCCGCGTGCACAACAATGGAGCCTTTTGAGCTGCCTCGGGATGATGATTATCATAAGGAGTGGGCAAAGGAAACACTCGCGTTCCCACCAACGATGCCTCGCGGGGTGCTCAAGCTCATCAATCCCGTCACCTGGACGGTGATTCACACGCTGGAGCTGGAACAATGTGAGTCCATTGAGAGCATGCGGACGCTGCAGCTCGAGGTTTCAGAGGAGACTAAGGAGCGACGGATGCTCGTGGCTGTGGGCACCGCGCTTTCCAAAGGCGAAGACTTGCCGACTAGAGGGCGCGTTCAAGTTTACGATATCGTCACTGTCATTCCCCAGCCGGGCAAGCCAGAGACCAACCGGCGGCTCAAGCTTATTGCCAAGGAAGAGATTCCTCGCGGCGGCGTGACGGCACTGTCCGAGATTGGATCCCAGGGTCTCATGCTTGTTGCGCAAGGGCAAAAGTGCATGGTACGGGGTCTCAAGGAGGATGGCTCGCTCCTCCCAGTGGCCTTTCTCGACATGAACTGCCACGTCGCGAGCGCAAAGGAGCTCCCCGGCACGGGGCTGTGTCTGATTGCAGATACCTTCAAGGGCCTTTGGTTTACAGGGTACACTGAGGAGCCCTACACGTTCAAGGTGCTGGGCAAGAGCAGTGGCAAGCTGCCGCTGCTCGTGGCCGATTTCTTGCCTGACGGGGAAGACTTGTCCATGGTGGCCGTGGACGCCGAAGGTGATCTGCACATTCTCGAGTTCAATCCGGAGCGTAAGTCATCTTTTAACATGTTGACCTTTTCGGTGTTCCGAATATGAATGTAGCTAACGAGGGATACAGACCCCAAGAGTCTTCAAGGCCACCTGCTGCTTCATTGCACCACCTTCTCCGTCACGCCAAACGTACCGACTTCGAGCCTCTTACTCCCGCGCACCCTGCCCCCCGGCTCCGCGCAGCAGCAGTCGTCATCGTCCTCTCCGGCCCGGCCACACCTTCTCCTCCTAGCCTCGCCGTCAGGCCAGCTCGCCGCGCTCGCGCCGCTAGCCGAGTCGACGTACCGCCGGCTCCTGTCTATCGCCAACCAGCTTCTGCCGGCTCTCGCGGCGTACGGCGGACTGCATGCCAAGGCGCATCGGCTGCCGGACCCGCTGTCGCGTTGGCCCGCTGTAGGTGTCGAGACGGCCGCCTCTTCAGGGCGATCCGTCGTCGACGGCACCATGCTCGCGCGCTGGGGAGAGCTCGGCAGCCCCAAGCGAGCAGAGGTGGCGAGCAAGGGCGGATACGATGGTGTCGCGGATCTAAGAGCCGACCTCGAGGCCGTCCTGGGCTGGACGGGCGTGTCTTATTTCTAAGGCTTGACGGCATGCGCAGATGTTTGTAGCAGTAGTACTCGTGAACGGGGTCGGAACGAGGGACGAATCGGGCGGTTGAGACCGCTTCGCTCGAGTAGAGTAGCCTCTGTATCAATACTCGTTTACATGCGACGACATGGCGGTCTTGGTCGCGCATGCAAAAGTCCGTCTCGAAACATGTGCCGCGCCGCATCGGCTGAGATTAAACCCGTTTGTGGGAGCACTTGGGGTTACACAGTCAAAAACCAATAGCATGATTCACTTTTCATTTGGTTCAGTGTATCTTGTTTGGTTTGATGGTTTGTATTTATTCCTCACATCCTCAGCAGACGTCACCTGTCCTTGCTTTGGTGTAGAAATTACTGTATTGCGATCAAGGCCGTGGACCGTGAATTGTCAAGTCTTGTGCCTGTGTTGTGTCCAGTCTGTACCGCTTCCCAAGAAACCCATTCAAACGTGGAGGTAAGTGAGCCGATGATTCGATTGTCCCTTAATTTCCCCCAATTACTCCCCCTTTATCGCCAAATGCCAACAAGGTATGCCCGCCGAGGGGATCCAAGGCAACTCCAAAACTCCGCCCGTAATGATGCCGTGTCCTCCCCGTCTATCATGGTCGTGAAATTGTAACAAAGGAAATTTTTTGGTGGCGAGTGGTTTAGCAGACTGCCGCGGCGGGCATGTCCTTCTTGCGGCGGAAGGAGCTGAAGCGGCGCTTGATGCCCTCGCTCAGACGCTTCGAGGTCGAGACGCTGCGCTGCAGGTTGCCGCTCGCAAACACGTCCTTGCTCGTGACCGAGTCGGGCATGAGTGTGAAGGGACGGGCGCGGTTGACGCCCGATTGCATCTCGATGGCGGCGACGGGAGTACTCTCGTGCTTCTGGCGACGCTTGGACTTGGCCTCAGCCTCCGAGTCATCAGCCTTGGAGCTTGACGACGACTCGCCGATGCTCTCGAGGTCGCTTGGGTGGAACCACTGCAGAATGATGGCGATTAGCTTTTGACCGCTGTGGAGTGGGGACACGCTATGCGTAGGGAATGTGAAGGCGCTACTCACAACACCAGCCCAGCGCTTCGAGGCACCGCCCGAGGCTTCCGCTTCCTTGGTGAGGTTTGTGCCCTCGCTGTACTCCATGACATTTCCGCGCATGTCGGTGGCTCCGGCAGCGATGGTCGCAGTGCCTTGCAGAGGGACGCTTTTTTGCAGTGAATCGATGACATTCTCGGCAGGCGTGGCGCGAATGGCCTCCATGTTGGACTCGCGAACTGCGGCCAGAGGAGAGTACTTCTCAACGAGGTTGTTGCAAGGCCGAGCAGCATCGTAAGGACCGCCGTGGTGGTATGAGCTGCCAATTGTGTCAAGGCGGTCGATGCAGTCGGTGTAAGTGGCACGCTTGCACTGCCTCGAGCGGCGGTCGGCCATGCGAGCCTCCGCGCGGATTGCGTCGAGCGGGCGTTCAGACATGCCCAGGGGAGAGCGCTGCCCAGGCGTGTAGGTGTGGCGGTGCGCTTGTCTGGTAGATGCAGAGGCGCTCAGGTTTTGCGCACGACCAGCGCCATCAGTATTGAGGCTTTGCGGTCTTTGCCTCTCGCGCTCAGCCCGGGACGTGGCGACACTTGCGCTGCGAGCCGGCTGACGGCTCCGGCTAGATGCCGAAGAGGCGTTGCTAGCGCTGCGAGAAACCATGCCCTCTCGGCAGGTGACAGAAGAGGTGACGCTGGCGCTGCGAGAAACCATGCCCTCTCGATGAGTGACGGAGGAGGCGACGCTTGCGCTGCGAGAAATTGGGTGCCCTCGACCTTTGGAAGAGGCGACGCTGGCACTGCGGCTCGGCGCTGGCCCAGCTCTCATTGACGAGTTGCGAGACAGAGTGGAAGACATGGGGAGGGGCGCGGAGTTGCGATTCTTGTTCTGAGAATGGGCCGATACAAATGCCGCAAAAGGGTTTTGAGCGTCTGCCGAAGATACCTCGGAATTGTTCGAGTTGCGTTTTGAGTGACGAGACGACTCAGAATGATGAGAGCGGCGACTCCTTGGGGTGGAGGTTGGAGAGGCCGGTGGAGGAGACGAAGTCCACTTATAGTAGGAGGCAGAGAAGCGTGCTTCGAGAGCGGCGTCGCTTTCAGTGGAGGCAGAAGAAGCACACGAGGCCGGAGATGGCGGGGGCCGTGACGGAGAGATTTGAGCGGTTGGGTAGGACGTCCGCACATGAGATGAGCCCAAGCCCGTCTCTTGGCTTGGCTCCGGCTCAGTCAATGGACCGAGCAGATACTCCTGGGCCTGTAGGGAGAGCATAACGTTAGTCATGCAAACTTGTCAAGATGAAAGATGCGTGAATTCTTGAGGGTCAAGTAGCATAAAGGAGACGAGTCGAAGAAATGGGCGAGTCGGGAAACATGAGATGATGTTCATGCGACGACGGCCTGTCCCGGGTCATGCAAAGCGGAGACGGTTGACGATCGGGCGGGCGCGCGTCAAGCAGATCCCAGGGTCCACCTGGTCCATGGTCGCGGCCATGCAGACAGGGCGGAAAAGACGGGGGTGACGCAATGTCATGGCGATCCAGGGTCCAGTTTCTTGTGTCTGTGCACCAGCGAATCGCCGGGCCATGCTGTATGAAGCAAGCGTCTGGGCCGGATCGGGTCACCGCGTGACGACCAGGCCACGAATGTGACGGCATCCACCGGCTATCGGAACGAGTCCAGGCAATGGGGAAGATGCGAGCGAATGCTATCTTGTCGAAAAGATGCCAGGCCCAAGGGTTGCGTAATGTCGTCGCAATAGAGGTAAGGAAGGGTGGATGACGAATGATTTGGAAGCGTCTGATGCAAGCACTTGCTCGCAACAGCTGGGGAAGAGACGAAACGAGAATGCTCCGACTTACCCAATGCTTGTTGTACTTGGCCATGGCGTCTTTGCCTGGATACCAGAGCTCGAACTCTTGGATGCTTTTGCTATGGTGGAGATTTGTATCGCCTTTTGAGAGTCTCGGTTGTAGTGCAGAGTCTTGGTGGATGGCTTCAACTTGCTGCAAGATAGGGCGAGGCTCCGTTTTTGCGTGATGGATGGTAGGAAAGATGGACAGGTTCGAAACCCACAGGACTGGGGGAACGACGACTTTTTAACATGAATGTCGGGGAGTCATTGCACTTGGGGCGCCAGACATCAAAGTCTGCCAAAGGGCCACAAGAGCCTGGGCAAGGTTAGGCTTTCCCATCCCGAGTGTAGACGCCACGAAGACTGAGAATGACTCGATGCCATCGGACGATCAAACCATCGCACCTCGCACGGCAAGCTTCTCGAGTGATCCACAGAATTAAAGAGCAGGATGGCCACGACCAGCCTCGATGACTTTCGGGGAGAAGGACTAGTCGCCGCCGCCGCCAGCAAAGTTTGGCCATTGTCGTGACCGAGTTGGACTTGAATGGTTAGATAGCGGTCGAAACCTAGGCATAATAGCCTCTTTGCAATAACTCTCTTCGAGTTGGTGTTGCTTTCTCTGCCGACAGGTGTCCAAGGCGCCAGCCAGGCGCCTCGCGGACGAGGCTCATGATGAGCACGCCCTCACTCGGCTTTGGCGGTTCCCCTCGCCCAATTTCGACAGGGATGGCTTGGGCGGCAGCATAGTGGAATCGGACAAATAACCTGCCAAAAATTAGATGAAGAACTCCTGGTTTGCAAAGCGACTGCCCAGAGGATCCATTTACGGGCATGTTTCAGAGCCGGAGCGCGACTCTGTCCAGAGGCACTCGCGCTTCTCGAGCCGGGATGGAGGGCCGTCGCGTTCCATGGCCAGTGGCTGAGCCAAAGGCTAGCATGGTATCTGATCTAGACCGTCCGAGCTGTCAGGGAAGCGGCATGGGGCTGTCAGTGCTTGGACTTGACGGCGGGCCGCCCAATGACTCGTCCGAGCAAAAGGATGGAGGCTTTGCATTTTGGCGTCGCCCACGTATCTCCCACTCACGTGACTGTCACTCACGTACCGCCCGAACCTTAGGATCCAGGCAACCTCTAGTAGTTTCGACGCCATTCCCATGAACAAGATTGCATCAAGGCAGTGCGTCTTTGTTTCCACGCCATGCCGCCACGTCGAGTCCCTATTCACTCCAAATGTTTATTCTCTTCAACAATTATCCGGAAGTTGGAAGAATCCAAGTGCGAGCCGCCGCCTACGACTCGTGGCGCGACATCATGTCATTAGTCTGCCCGCTCTGCTCCTTAATATTGGCTTTTGGAGAATTTCAGCGCTAAAAGACGGCCTTGACAAGAGTCGCCGTCGAACAATTTGAGAAATCGCCGCACCTCAGACACAGACATTACACAGCCAGTCTGGTTACAAGGTGGCTGCCGCTTGTCTGCGTGCACTTCATGTTAAACTTCCTTGCAGGCAAACACTGAACCGTGCTCGAAAACACGCAGACGAGGCCAGCTAGTCGATGTCTGGGAAGCTCGCGGCGTTGTCTATTTCAACCTCCTGTTTCTGCGGAACACCGTTTGATGCCGTCGTAATGAAGCTCGACAGTATCATTGCTGCGGCAGTCGCTCTTGTAACAGCTCATCCTGCGGTAATCCGTCTGCGATTTCAAGAGCCCGCTGGAAATTTCGTGTCGGACTGAGGCGTTCGGAAACCGACGCCCAACGTCGGTCAATCCAGCCAAAATCTTGTCTGTCCAATAGTCTATTTGCGGGTCTGGACAAATTTTTCGTCACAAAACGCCGACTGCCCATGAGACGGAGGTTGCCATCGGTGAGCCATGGCGCTTATCAGATGATCTGATAAATTGCATATCCACCAAGCAGCCCCGTCAAGATCCGCATCGTGACAAAGTTTCCGAGCCGGCCCCATTGAGCCCAATTAAGGTCACGTCATTATACGAAGTATTGTGCGCCAATGTCATTTGTGCGAATGTATAACTTGAGCAATGCGGCTGCTTCATCACAACATTTCATGTCACCGCTCCCCTCTTGGGCGCGTGATGCTGATTGTTCACGTACCTCGTCTCAAGTGTAAACGTTACTTGCTAACTGCTGGACCTTAGAACCTGCTCAATGAACCGTTTTAATGGAATCTAGAATCACGGTAAACGATCAGTTTAGGCCGGAAGCGAGACGAAATTCTTCGAATACGACAATGAGGCAACCACGCAGACCATGTGGAGATTCATTAGTTGTGTTAATACTGTATACTGCACCAATAGACCGAATTAATGTCGGCTGGAAGCCAATGCCATGGCCAATGGACACTGTATGAACTCATTCTTGAGCCCAAATCACTTTTCGATTCCGATTCTCTGCGCTGTGCTCCTCGACATTGATGCTCTAGGTGAAAATTCTCGCTGACGTTATTCAAATGCGCATGTCTTTGCTCACACAACTTACAACCACACTTGCCCAGGAGCTCATCCGGCGCCCTAGGTGTGAAGGCTCCATTTCGAGCTTCGTTCTGTTACAGTAAGCATTGTACAAGGGTGGGAAGGAGTGTGCACTGGATTGGGTGTTATTTGCTAACCTCGGCCACATATAGCCAAAACCAATACAAATGGAGGTTATCCTTGTCGTTACTCTTGAGCATAAAACACTTTATGTCAAGATGACCTTGGTATTGATCTAGCAATCATCCACTTGAGCGAATTAGAGAATGTTGAGCTTGGTCGAGACTCTCATCACGCCGTGAGCCCAACCAGCCCAACAGCGACGGGTTGACTGCGTACGATGAACGACGTCAAATGATGGGAGGCTCAACATCACATGGAAGTTACCTTGGCTTCTATTCTACATGCACGTAGAATCATTAGATCTAGGACGTGCCTCATTTCGGCATTCGCAGCGCTCCTCGGAGGACTCTACTAAAAGCAGACAGACGTATCCAGTTTCGATGAACCGTGACGAGATCTACGGCACTTACACGCCGACCAAATGCCAAGTTTTCTCCACTCGTATGGACATGAGCTAGTAATGAGTTGTCCCCATCGATGCGAATCGACCCGCGAAATCCCCAATATGAGAGAGGCCCCGCTATCCGACTTTGCCGCGTGTCGAGGAAGACGACGTTATTCAACTCAATATACCCAGGCATCATGAATTGCGGTAATTATAGGCTCGGCCTTATCGGCAGATGAGAAAAGTTGGGCACTCGCTCGCTGGAAACGAAACTGCAATTCTCACCTATAAGTAGGACGTTTCTCGACAAAGAACTGGCAGATTGTCCTGTCCATCGACATCATCTTATCTCTGTAACCACCTGGTTGTCAAAGCTTCAAAATGGAAAAGAAACTCCTTCTCGTCATTCTTTCCCTCTTCCAGCTGTCCTGGGGATGGTCCGTCGGCACCGTCCGGAGGACAGCCAAGTTCAAGATCCAAAACAACAGCGGCAAGACGCTCGAGACGGTGTCGCTGGTGCACAAGTACAGCAACGTCTACGTGGACAAGCTGACGCTGCGCAAGCCCGTGGCGCCGGGCGCGACGTCGGACAAGGAGTTCACGGTCGAATACAACACGGGCATGTTCACTACCGGCACCGACTGGTGGCGGGTGGCGCACGTCAGCGACAACGCGACGATGCTGACTTACACGGACCCCGTCAACTTCCGCGCGCAGATCGACTGGCTGGAGCGCACGCTGGGCGAGATCCTGCCCTTTACCTTTTGGATGGTGGGCGCGGCGCTCGGAGCGGCGTCGGGGGCGGCGACGGCCGGCACGACGACGGGGCCGGGTACCATCTTGGGCGGCGTCAGCGGCTACACGGTCGGCAAGGTCGTGACGTACGCCGTCGCCAACTCGGAGACGACGGACGGCTTCAAGCAGCACATTCTTCGCGAGGACGACGCGAATGGCGAGAATGTGATTGTGATTGGCGACGACTATGTGAGCTTCCGGTCGCCCTCGACGACGGACGACACGGGCGTGACGGCGCGCATCATGATTCCCAAGGACCTCGAGGACTTTGGCAAGGACGGCGCTGGTGGCAAGATTGGCAAGGCCATGGTTGTCTAGATGATGGAGAGAATCAGTTGGTGTTGGTGGTGCAGGATGCGTATCGACGTTTGCTTGTAAGTGGAAAGGAGGAAGTCATATTCAAGAGCGGGCGCACTGCTGCTGTATTTGCGCCCATTAATAATTATAATGGATGAGAGAGTTTTGAGTCGCCCTCATCCGTCAGAATCGGATGCCGAACGGATCCAAGTCCACGTGCCGTGCCGAGACCAATGTGAGGCTTGTCGGGATCGTTCCACGTTAGCACCGACCACAAGAGTATTAGCTGTTTCAAGAGACCCTCTCGACGTTGGAAGTGGTTGGGCGTCTCGGACTGCACACCGAACGGGGTTGCGAATCGATTGGCGCAATGAGACGTTTTTATTCCGATCAAGGACAAGCGTCATTTCGCGTCCGAGACCACGAATCTAGTGTCTTGGTAAATGGGTGCTACCATCATTTACAAACAGTGCAAAGAATTGGTTGATTGATTGAGCGGTTCATGGAGTGGTTAGGTGGCCTGATAAGGGCATTAATGGCGGCCTTTGGCACTCGAGGCCCTAAAGGCCGCCCTGTGACTTGGCCCTATAACTTGGCCCGCAGTGACCGCGCCCGCAGAATCACCCATCGTCGGCTCTCGCCCGACGTCGCGCGTCAAAACTCAGCACCGCCATCGGCGATCCGAACGGGCCCACGATGCCTGTGCCCAAACAGCGCCAGCCGCGCGCCCTGTCCCTTCTCTGCCTCCTGGCCTAGACTCGCTCGTGCCCGGGCAGCGTAGGTTGGTAAGCAGCAGACGCTTTGCGGGCACCTGTTCAGCCGGTACGAGACCAACGAGATTTCCGGAACCTGCTCGCAATCAACACTCGCCTCGACGGTCGCAACAGCCGGCGAGCCATGCTTGTGTCATGGCCCTCGTCGACTATTCCTCTTCCCCGTCCACGGCCGACTCAGAGGCCAGCGACCCGTCGACGCCCCCGGCCAAGCGGCGCAAACACGGCGCCCGAGGTGGCCAGGCCGCGTCGTCGTCTGCTGCCGTGAGCAAGGACGGCGATGAAGAGGCCGCGGCAGCTCCTTCGGCCATGCCGCCGTTACCGTCTGCCTTTCACGATCTCTACGCGTCGACGGTCCGGCAGAGCGTCCGCGACGACCCTGCGCTGCACCAAGGCCGCAGGAGGCAGACGCCTCACGTCCCTGGAAACTGGCCGTCTCATGTCTATGTCGAATGTGAGCGCCTACCACCCAGCCTCTCACCCCGTCTGCAGAATTAATTACCTCGCAGGGTACCCGAGTGAAGCGCAGCACGGCCTGCTCGACAAGCTGCTCAATGTCGTCGAGGAAAAGTTGGGCGAGGACATGAAGCTGCACAAATTCCTCACCAGTGATCTCGGCGCTCATCTGCCCCTGCACATTAGCCTCTCGCGGCCCCTCAGCCTGCGCACGGCAGACAAGGATGGCTTCCTAGAGGGCCTCACGCAGGGCATCCGGCGCAGCGGGACGGGCCCTTTTACGCTACGGCCTGCCGGCCTGGCGTGGTACCGGTCGCCCGACTCGGACCGGACGTTTCTCATTCTGCGCGTCGAGACGGCGGCCGGGTCCGGCAACCCGCAGCTCATGAGGCTGCTGCGGCGGTGCAACGGCGTGGCGGCCGAGTTCCAGCAGCCGCCGCTGTATCAGCGGACGCAGGACGAGGTCGTCGACGAGGCCTTTCACATCTCGGTTGCGTGGACGTTTGGGCTGCCGGACGGCGAGACGGCGCTCGGGGTGCTGGCGCTGTTTAGGGAGCAGCCGTTTCGGGGCATGCGCGCGTGGGACATTGACGTGTCGGGCGTCAAGGTCAAGATTGGCAACGTCGTCAACCACGTGCCGCTCGTCGAGCTGGGGACGCAGCCGGCGGCCGTGTCGAGCTCGCTCCTGTTTGAGTCGTGACGCGACGACGGGTTGGGAAGAGGGATGCTGACTTGCAGAAGCGATACTATATCGGGTCTGCTCGGGATAAGACGTGGTGTTTACGGGTCAATGATAAAAGGGCCTGATGAGTTACCTGATGCCGCCGTCACGATGGTGCCACGGCAGATGCCGCCACAAGCGTGAATTGCTTTTCGCGGCACCAAGGCCCAAGACAGCTTGAAATAGAAACCCGACGTGACGAGTTGGTCCGGCTGGAACCTTCCTTGACTAATTGACATGTCTTGGGCTGACGGCACCGAGGCGCCGCATGTCCGTGGGTCCAGGCCGGCGACCGGCCCGGAAGCGGCCCGCTCACGCCGGCAGAGCACGTCTGCCAGCACGCGGCGTGTATGTAGGCGAGTTCTCGACACGCGTACTTTGCTTTGCCCGCGTAGGGCTCTCGCCCTTGCGTCGGGACAAGCGCAAGCATACTAGAATGACGACAGCTGGTGGGATGGCCGTTGATCGGCGCAGCCACACGTGCAGGAATGCAGACTAGACGTCCAAGGTCTGCAGTAGTCTCCTGTGCTCTTGCTGTCCGAGTCGACGTACGTATGCGTATCGTGCGTGTCTGGTTGCGGTGCCTGCGCCGGTGAGGTTCTGGGATCATGACGACTATTGGCCCAATCACCAACCGCGTTTGCACCAAACGGGCTCGAGCCGCCACACGAATCAAACATCTTGGCGGTCGCTGCGGGCTAATGCGCTGCATGTCTGTCAACAAGTGTAGCAATGCTGCAAGCCGGTATACGCTACGGCCGGGGCAGTCGAGCTGGATCTCCGGTGCAGGCGACGTGGACCATTCGGAGGACCGAGAGGCGCGATTCCCGCCGGGCTGGTTCAGAGGCGAGCCTTGAGGCCTGGCGTGCGAAGCACCTGTGCACCAAGTACAGTGGCGTGTGGCCGCAGGTACCAGAGTGTTTGAGGTTTGTTTACGCACCCCCTGATTTCTCTGGGGTACCTGGGCCTCGGGATCAACTACCCCGCCATTTCGAGTATTCAAGGCTAAGATGTCAGCTACGATTCCATACAAACACTATCATGGAGTACCTGATCCCCCCCATCGCCCCTACAACTTTGGCAGTCACCCCAGAAAAACAAGAGCACCAGCTCGTGGTTGTTTGCCCTTTTTGCTCGTCCATCTGTCCCATTTGATCTTCTTATTCCATCTCCGTCCTCCGCCTCGCCGCCTGTCCTGTCGGTGCTCTCGTCTTGTCAAGACTGCAGTCTGTCCCTTTCGAGTAGTGCGTCTCTCTTGTCGTCTTTAGCCGTTCAAACTCGACTCTCGACTCGTTCGTCTCTGGCTCCTCATTTTGTCGCCGTGCCGTTTACCACTCTTTTTTGAGCTTCATCATCCGCCACCTTTGGCAGCACACTCACACTGCACTCGAACGACGTTCATCGCCTTGCCCTCGAGCCAGGGTCAAGAAACGCTCGATACTTGCTTCGACCAGGCCAACAACAAGAGTACCTTGCCTCGAAACCGGCCCGCCCGCCAAAAACAGAGGCACAGCGAGGGTCACAAAGTACTCCCCTTGCCGCCCCATCCCAACATCCACTTTGTGCCCCGCACCGCATTGGCTCGAGCGCGTCCCAGACCGAGACTTCTCTCTCCTTCTTCAGTGACCCTTTCGCGACCCGACAAAAGCACGTCGTCGTCGTCCAAGTCCAAGCCCGCGTCCGCGTCCTCGTCCGACCCTCAGCCCGCTCTGCGCCCAACACTCCCCGGAGCAGGCAATCGAGAGACCCCGAGGAGGTCCGACTTTGCTTCGTTGGAGCCTTGGCCCCCGTCGACGACATGGACATTGACACGAGCCGCCGGAACAAGTCGCCTCGCTCCTTGACGGATGCCGAGCGCGCGCGCCTCGAGGAGTTCATTGACTCCATCCACTACTCGGCCCGGTGAGTCTTGCCCGCCTCGTCTCCGACTCCGCATGCGTCGACGCGACTGCCGCCGGCGTCGTCTTGAACTGGGGGGCTGACTGCCATCAGATACTCGGATAGCGACTACGAGTACCGACACGTCCAGCTGCCCAAGGCCATGCTCAAGGCCATCCCCAAAGATTACCACGACTCTTCAAAGGGCACCCTCAAGCTGCTGTGGGAGGAAGAGTGGCGGGCTCTCGGCATCACTCAGGTACGCCTCACTGCACACCTCATCATGACGAGACGCGCGACGGCGCCGTGGCATAGGATCGTCGCTGACCAACCATGTGCAGAGTCTGGGCTGGGAGCACTACGAGGTCCACGAGCCTGAGCCGCACATTCTTCTCTTCAAGTAGGTCCCGTCTTCTGCCGCGTCCAACGCAGTGGTGCTCACAATGGTGCCCCAGGCGTCCACTCAACTACCAACCGCCGCAGTGAGCACATTTCGAGGCAACGGCTCCAAGCACGAAGTCGGACGCCCAATGTACAATAGTCTCGAGTTTTGCGCACCTGCACGCGATGCACGTGCCGTCCTCGTCTCACGCCCTCTCACGACATTTTACGGTATTCACATGACAGGCTCGGGGTTGGTTTGCTCGAGGACACAAGTATCGATAGCTCTGCAGGGTTGAACGTTGGAGCGCCAGCCTTTGCCAGCAATCGAAGCTGCGGCCGGATTATAGAGCAGGGTGGCTGTTCTGAGTGCATAGACACCTGCCAGTCTATTCGGCCGACGAGTGCCACGCAGGCGGTCTTGGGTGGGCTGTCGTCTTTTTTTTTCCAACTTGGATTGACGGGGAAGCACGCGCACAGCTCTTGGCGGGCGAGGCATTCCTGTGACGGTGCATTTTCTAATAAGTCGAGTGCATCTGGCCGGAAGCTGCATGTCTTTCGGCCGTGGAGAGCGTGTAGGCGTTGGGTTAGCCTCAGCTAACATGAAAGAGGTCACTTAGAACTATCGAGTCTTTGTTTTTTTTCCTCTATACGATTAATACTCTAGTTTCCTCGGATCTCGTGACGGGTTGGGCATGTCATGCATGGTGGTGACGACGTTTCTTTTCATGAGTTTGATGCTACTCTTGTGAGCCGCATGCGCCGCCTTCCATCCTCGCGCACATTTGTCGCTCCGTTTTTTGCTTTTTACTCTTGGCCTGCTTGAAACAGTCCTTTGCCGAGATTTTCCATGGCCCGCACGTCGTCTCTCGAGTCTTGGAAGATTGACCGCAATCCCCAACGCAAGCAACACCATACCGTTGACAGGTCCTCCTTACGCCGGCCACATTTGCCCGACCTGCGCATTGGGACACGCCTCGCGACACGTCTCCATGCGGCGGTACAAGAACCGGTCCGGTCCGTGAACGGCGGCGCGCGCTTTTCCCGCGCCGCACTTTGGGCAGCCCTTTGCATCCTCCTCCTCGTCGTCGGCGTCTCCATCCTGGTTCTGGCGCTTGTAGTAGTCCTCTGCGCGCTGGTCGTCGACGAGGGCGACGGCAAAGAGCCGCTCGAGCGTGTCGGGGTGAAAGTGCTGGACGAGGACGACGTTGGCGAGGGGCTTGTTGACGATGGAGAAGGTGTCGTCGCCGGCGTCGCGCTCGGCCTGGTCGAGGGCGGCGCGGCCGACGAGGACTTCGGGATGGGCGGCGAGGAAGGCCTCGGCGGTGGTCTGGTCGGACATTGCTGGGTCGGCGTCACTGGCGCGGGTGTTGAGTTGGCGAGGACTTGACAAGTTTGCGGCTTTGCGTACCTTGGTTAGATTGATTTTGAATCAGGGGTTCGTGGTCGGGAACGGGGACCTTGGTTAAAGTGAAAGGTCTGGTTGAGTGGTGTTCTAGATGGAGAGAAGGTGAGGCTGCCAGGTGACAACGTTGAATGATCGGAGGCGTTGGCTGCCCCGGTGAAGAAATACGCCTCTCACTGTATGCTGTGGTCTAACTAACTACCTTCTCACTCAAGTACAGTAGCTCACGTCTTGTAAGCATGCGTGACGGATCGCTCAACCGTGCATGAGCCCACGCACATGCGGGTGACTGGCGACACAGCCTCAACTGGCTGACGTCTTTCCGCATCGGGAAACTTCACTTCAACAGGTCTCTCACAGGATCGTCAAGGTTGTCTGATGAGTCGAATGCCATCGAGCAGATCGGCACTGAAGTCGGCGAAGGCATGGGGCCTGAGGAGATGGAACGAGAACAAGAGCCACACAAGACGACAAAACTCTCTCCTTTTAGTACGAAGATGGTAAATATGTAAACCACCGTGTCGGAAGAAGGTCTCTACTACCGCCCATCCTCGCCCCGACTATCCCAGGTTGAGCCTCCTTACAGATTCCTCGGCTGGCAACTCAGCTGGTGCCTGCATCTCCCTCCGACATATCGACAAGAAGGGCACCTCGCGTCCACGGTGCAGCTAAAGCTCCGGCTGCAAAACTGGCCGCACCGCGCCGCGCGCCGAAACATGACAAACGGCTCCGCGGCGTCCACCGCCCGGGGGCAGTTGTCCTGGGCCCCGGTGGCGTCGAACCGCTTCATGACCTTGCCCTTGGCGTCGCCGTCGCGGTTGTTCTCCCGGTAGTACTGCTCAGCCTTTTCGTCGTCGACGAGCGCCACGGCCAGCACGCGCTCGTGCGTCTCGCCGTCAAACTCCTGCAGCAGCACGACGCCGTCGGCCGGCTTGTTGACGAGGCCGAAGGTGTTGGGGCCGAGGCTGGCCTGCCCCTTTTCCAGGGCCTCGCGGCCGACGGCGATGTCGGGGTTGGCGGCTAGAAAGGTCTCGGCCGAGCTGGCTGCGGCGGCGACCCCTGTGTAGGCCAGTGGCAGGGCTAGAGTGAGAAGGGATGTTGCGGAGAAACGCATCTTGAGACTGCGCGAGTTTGGGTTTGTTGATAAACGCAAGGACTGAACGGATAATGGGCAAGGCTGATGACTTCTCGCGTATATACTGAGGTTGAATAGTTTATGAGACGCTTAATCAACGTAATTTAATATCGAGTGGTGTTGAAGTGTGCTCTTATATGGATTTATCCTTGACGGTTGACTACGTCGTCTTCTACATCAACCACCTGAGCCATTTTCTCTGCTCGTATTCATCTCTTTCCCCATGATCCGTACAGATTTGATGAATTATGTGAGTGATCCTCTCTGACCTTAGCTGTCTCATCACAGACATCGGGTTTCGAATGTGTGTGCTGATGCTGATGTTTCTGCGACGCTGACACGGCGCTTTTCCGTGCCAGTCGGGCCAATGGATTCATGGTGAGATGGTGCAACCCTCGCTGCCTTGACGAGGCACGTCGCATGCGGCTTATTTGCAGACAGGAACCAGCATGACGGGGGCCTTTGCTTCAAGACATAGAGGGCTCGCTGGAAATGGCTCGGCGAGTGCAGAGGTGCGGATGGATGAGACGAGCATTGAAGTGGAGTTGAATGCCATTATAACGTCGACGCCGGCTGCCTGTGCCGTCGCGGTGCATATTTCGCAGGTTCATGTGCCCTACTCCTCCGGACCTCCGTGTGAGCCCGTGAGTTGTTAATGGGAAGCGTACATGCAAGGAGATAAATCCAATGAGTGCGTGTTACTAGACCACGGTGGTAAGAGTGTCCCTCGACACATGTACGACCAACGTGACTGGCAGAGCAAGCTTCTTACTAATTTAACAACCTGATATGTATTTGTTCGACAATTTCCCTATCCCATCAATAATGACCTCACGACCTCGACTTGTCGTCTTCCGCCGCAGCTCTTTGGCTCGCCTCGTATTCTAGAGTCTGTTGACGTAGGAGAGCGAGCTGCATCTGGTAGTCTGCCTCAGCCTCCTCTGGCGACAGTATCCTCTGCGGCATGATGTCCTCGGTCTCTTCATCCGAGCCCCCTTCTCCTAGGTCGAGCAAGCGACCAGCGTCCTGATTGCGAGACTCTGCCTCTTGCCGCTGGGGCCTGGTCTGTTGCTTTTGATTGTCCTCCTTGGGTCCTTCGGCATCGAGGGCACGAGATGAGCCGGTGCCAGCCGTCTGGTCCGATTCCGGGACTCGGGCGGCGTCGAGTTGACTGGTTTGCTCTGCTTCCGACTTGGAAGACATGGTCAAGGGGGAAACTGTCAGAGCCTTGAAAGAAGGATGAGTCTGGAGAGAGGAAATGTTACTTGGATGACGAGGTGAGCAATTTTCGAAACCCGAGAACAAGGTCCCTGTTAAATAGAAGCTGACTGGGCCACAAGGTTCAAGCGGCGATGTACGAACTTGAATCCGGTGGCGGCCAATCCTCGAGCTTCACGTTCTCGGACCTATGCGGGGGCTGAGTATGCAGTAACACGGATTGACACATCTGTTGCTTCACGGACCCTCGCCAACAGATGGGGATTCATGGCCCTAGCCCGTCTCATATCCAGACGATTGGTTGGCAGATGGGCGGGCTGCAAAGTGCTTATTGGTGAATTATTGAATCAAACCTATCGAACCCTGCCCTCATCGCCACCCCCACGAGCCCTTTCATCTGCATGAAGCTGCTGTATCTGGATGAATGGCCACTAATGTGCCGCCAAGGACACATCTAGTTGCCCTGGTGGTAGTCTAAAAGGGCTTCGTGAAATAATCGGCTGGCGGGCACAACACCATCAAATGACAATCGAACCCATTTGATTTACAGCCCCCCTCCCAATGCATGCATCAAATCCCTCTGTGTACTTGACTGGTTCTAGACGATTGAACCGAAGAGCACGCCATGAAGTATCAGTTCTCGACGGTTGCCAAAGGCCATGCCATTACTAGCGCAGCATAATTGAATGTTGTTCCCACTGCTCTCCATGCCTGCCCTGAGGTTCGCGCGCCGACATGGATGGTCATGCCCCGGCATCAGTTCTGGCCCTGCGTTGAAGAGACGGGTGCTGCGAAACCGCTCTGCAAGGCCTTGCGAGACCGAACGCGAGACCGAGCGCGAGGTGCCGTCCAACTGCTGCTGTTTCCTCTCGGCTTAGACAGGCACCACATGCCGACTGATCGCGATCCGAGCCAGCCTCCCGCTTGCCGTAGATAATCCCGTCGCATGGCCGGGCTCGTCACACTCTCGGATCACTATAACGTAGTTTCCGGGCCAATCGGTGCAATGTTGTCCAAATTATTATCATGTAACTCAAGTCTTGGAGCTTGCAGCCAACGACTTCAAGTCGAGGCCGGGGCGTTCTGAAGGGATGCTGATGGTACATGTAAGCTTCGTTCTGCACGTCAGATACTCCCTGCGCACGAATATCCTTGATGTCTGATCTTTCCTTGGCAGTCGTCGATGCCCGCGATTATTGGGCTGCTGTGTAGCCCCTTCGATGAGCTAGCCGGATACTTTGAAGCAAAGAGCCAACAGGAAGTCGTTCTCGCTTCACACTCCGACAAGCCGCCTCCGAGAGCCGCAGTATGAGTTTCGAATATAAGTATGAGCTCTCCGGTTCGTCTTCTCGTTTGAAATGAGCAGAAACAGCAACAGCTTCACCATCGCCAGCTGCAAACACACGTTTACTCTACAATCACATCCCGCTCGACCTTTGAATCGCCAACATGAAGTTCGTCGCCGCCGTCCTTGTCTTCACCTCCGCTCTTGCCCTGTCCTCGCCAGCGGTCGACGCCAATTCTGACGTCGAGGCGGTCGAGACCACTCAGGCCGACAGCGATGGCGATGGCAAGTTTGCCACGATGGAAATCGCTCGCGGGGCAAGCTCACAACCTCCTCTCACGTCCAGCCGCCCACACTAACCTTGTCAGACCTGCAACCGCCGAGGCTACTGTCAGGGCCGCTTCTCCAACAGAAGACAGTTTAACCGCCGCTGCACTGACGGCTCGTGCCGGAACCGAGCCGGACAGCCTTGCAGTAAGTCCGCGCGCTGCCGAGTTAGACTTTGATGAATGCTAATTATGTTTAGACGTCAGCACCAACGTTCGGTGCGTCTGGTTTCTGAAGAGGTGCTTTCTGTCTTCATTGCACTGCTAACTCGGAGATAGTCCCAACCGTGTTGTGTGCCCCGGTGCTCACTAAAGCGTGGTTGCCAATAACATGATCAACATGTATATTGGCAACATGAGACGCTCGGCACATCAATTTTGATGACTCTTGTCGGCCACGGGGCGGGTTTAAGCTAGCCTTGAAAACAATCAACTGCGATCTTTATGTTGGAATTCACTCTTTGATATAGGGGTTAGTTAGAACTATACTGAGTCGGCTTGCTCTAATGCAAGCTCAATCCATCGCCACGTTTTCGTGTTCGCGAGAAAGCCTCGATTGAGTTCGGACATGAGTGTGAGCTTCCTTGCTACAGCTCGGCCGTCAGTTTTATCAGCTTTGCCAAATGCCGCATCCTCTTCCTGCTTCAATTCCAGCTCCGTAATGTCATCAGCACTCAGTATGGTAAAGAGCTGTTGGTTGTCCTCTTCCTCAGCCCGTTCATAGAAAAGCCTAGGAATGTCTGGTTCCTCGCTCCCTGCACTTTGTACAAGCTTGTATAAAGCTCGAAACAGCTCATAGTCTTGCGTAGAGAGCAGACGAACTAGTCGAGAAAAATGCCACATCATATCGGCTTTTTCCCAGTAGTCTAACCCGTGCTGAGATTCTTGGCTAAAACCTGACCTGAAGGCGGCAATGGACTGCTCTGAAGGTGGCGAGGCCGACTTCCCTAGTCCTGGGGTGGCGAGGAGTTCGGTAATGGGACCAGATGTTGTAGAGCCCCAGTCGATAATGCACGTGATGTTGAATTCCTCGTCAACAAATATGTTGCCAAGATGCAGATCCGGATGAGAAAGAGTAAAATGGCCATCTGCAGTAGAAATGCGAGGAATCATGTCGCGCAGGAACTGGCCAGCGATGCAATAGGACAGCCGATTCTTGGCGCTTTCGTCTTTCGCCCCTATGGCCACGAAGTCATTCCAACGTCGTACGGCCGCTCTATAGCTCGTCCAATCCGGATATTCGGAGTGATCGGGAACTGGTGCAAAGAAGACATGAGGTGTGAGTGGAAGCTCCATAGCGTGAGATGTAAAAGCTGAGATAAGGGAGTCCAAATATTGGACTTCTTTACGAAACGGGCCGCGATCTAATCCTTCAATTGAGTCCCTCCATTGCCAGAGAAGTGTCGGCGAGAGACACTCGCCGACTACATAGTTATTATCGCTATCTTGGATAAGAGATCCGATACTGTCGAAATGAAGTATCGATAGTTGTGCCATGATGGCTCCCAACTGTCTCATAACCTTTTCCCTGTTTTCATCTGAGAGTGGCAAGAGATGGCGCAACGATGGGTATCCCGGTGTCTGGCGGGAAATCTGAGCCCAGTCATAGTCTGACAGAGCGCGGCCGGCTGCTTTGCTCATGAGGATATA
Organism: Hirsutella minnesotensis 3608; assembly: GCA_000956045.1. NCBI lineage: Eukaryota > Fungi > Ascomycota > Sordariomycetes > Hypocreales > Ophiocordycipitaceae > Hirsutella > Hirsutella minnesotensis. The sequence goes on along the minus strand of KQ030532.1, from coordinate 138,394 downwards.
TGGTACCCCAATGGGATTGTCGTAGGATCCACTAAGAGGAATTAGGACGGCTAAAGTCTCATGATGCAGATTGGGTAGTCGTCGCACTTGAAGGAGAAGACTTCTGGAACGGGAACCGGGCTACACGCCCTCAGAAACTTCAGCGTAGCAGCTTCACTGACGAGCATCTTACGCGCAGATTCTTCAGAGACGATGGCATGGGGGCCAGTGCGCGGGGATCGGAAGACCCATTCGATCCCATCTTCGAACGAGACGAAAACAGCCCAATTGAGACTGCCGGTTTTTGGTGCTGCTGAAACATCGCAAGTGCAAGTTCGACCTCGAATGGACCCAGCAAGAGAAAGAAGAGCATCAAGGTTAAACCTTGCGCATAAGAAGATCTTTTCTGCCATCTTGAACAGTGTGTTGGCAAGGGGAGGAGGAAGGTGACTTTATTTGAGGGCCACAAAGCAGGACACGGTGAGAGAGTTGGTGCGGAGGCCGTCCGGCCAACGACCCTTGCCTTGCCGAGGCAGGGCAGTCCTGGCCTAGGCAGACACCGTGTGTGCGGTGCTAGATGAGCATGGCCAAGACGGCGAGCTTTTAGCTTGCTGCATTGCGCTTAAACACGTTCAAGTGGGAAGCGGAGACACGCCTCTGGAGGATCTAGGAACAAAGCGCCGCTCATTGTCTCTTAATCGGCCACACCAACTTGCCAGTCGACTTAGCATAGTATCGGCGAATCAGAATGAATGCAACGTCTATAATCGGGTGTGATGATGTCAAGTATCTCGTCGGTAGATGCTGCTTCTTACATGTAAGTCGCCAGATGGAGCATGCGAGGGGTAATCGGACCTCGGCTCACGACGGCTTTGATGAATCTCTTGCAAACCAGCACTTTCTTTCTCTTCTGCATGCAAGCACTCGGCCTCGTAGCCAGAATCGACATGTCCATCCCAGAATCGCCGGTGTTGGTCGAGAAGCTGCCAGACGGCATCACCACAATCACCATCAACCGACCGCGAGCGCGCAACGCCGTCAACAGTGCAACCGCTCACTTGCTCACCCGGGCATTCACCTCCTTCGAGAATGACGACTCGCAAAAGGTGTGCGTCTTCTCTGGCGTCGGCAACTTTTGCGCCGGCTACGACCTGCACCAGGTAGCCCAAACCACAAGCGGGCAGCCGCTCGCCGAGCCCGTCGACGCCGTCAATGGCGCTCCGGGACCCATGGGCCCGTCGAGAATGGCCCTCTCCAAGCCCGTGGTTGCCGCCGTCTCCGGCCACGCGGTCGCGGGAGGGCTCGAGCTGTCGCTGCTCGCCGACATCCGCGTCGCCGACTCGACGGCCGTCTTTGGCGTGTTTTGCCGCCGCTTCGGCGTCCCCCTGATTGACGGCGGCACCGTCCGGCTCCAAAAGGTCGTTGGCCTGGGCAGGGCCATGGACATGATTCTCACCGGTCGCCCCGTTGGCGCGGATGAGGCCTTGTCGTTTGGCCTCGTCAACTACGTCGTCGCCGAGGGAGCTGCGTTGAGCGCGGCAATGGACCTGGCGCGCAGCTTGCTCGTCTTTCCGCAAAAGTGCATGAGCGCTGACCTCGTTTCGACGCACTACAGTGCCTACGATGCGCGTAGTTTGGAGGATGCTCTACGGTTCGAATTTGACAATGGGAGTCGTGTCATCCAGGAAGAGAGCGTCCAAGGGGCGACGAGGTTTCACAATGGTGATGGCCGGGGAGGTTCATTTTCGAAACCACATATTTGATGATTCGATCGGCTGTATGCTCATTAATTGTATTCATGCCAGGGTGAGCAGAGAGGCCATACCGCGGTCATGTCGGGCCATCCTCACTTTATCCCGGCAAACTCCCTTCATCGTTGAACTCCTGACAATGCAGCCAAGTATGCATCGTTTCTTCTTCGCATAGTTGCCTTGTTACATTGGGGTATTAAGCCACATTTCGTGGAGAAATAGTGAAAGCCCGTGGATTTCTAAGTAGCCCCTAATTATATACTATAAAACTAGGTGCAGAATACCAGGCATATGTATAGCTGCCTCTGATACCCAGCTCTGCTTCATCTGCTTCTTCTCAGATCTACTTTGTCTATTTCTTTTACTTCCCTTGCTTCTCTCACGGTCCTCCCGGCATCTTATCGCTCTTGTCCCAGTACTCATCACCCTTGTTGCGGCAGTAATTGCCCCTGACGCAATAGTGATTGCCATGTCTATTCTCCTTGTTTGGAGACCAGATGATGTATTGACCACCGGTGCTCGTCGTGCCGCATTGGTTGAAGGTGGTTTCGCGAGCCGTGTAAGCCGTGTGAGCCATGCTGCAATCAACAATCTTAGCCAGACTTTTCTTGATTCGCGGCGTGCGGAAACGTACCTATACCAGCTGCAAACTCTTTGATTCGGGTTACCGTTGCACGTGCTGCGAGGATGAGAGTCAGCTATAGCGCTATAAATGAGCCAATATTTTGCACAGCAGGATGCATCATGGCTTCAATTCTCGGTGAGGTCGCAAGTATGCTTACTAGGACTGGCCGGTTGCCTCCGAATACGAGACTGAGAAGCCACCCGAGAACCACTCGTACGCGGCGCTCAGGGTCGCCGTGATTGTGTAGGACGTCGATTGCGTGTATCCAACCGAACACGACCCATCGCCGCAGTCCATATTTTCCTAGATTTAGCCTCGTCATCAGCTCCCATTATCAACATACATCAGTCAAGAGTAGCCCTATCCGGCCGACTATTTCACTAGTCGGCCAGCCTAAAGCAGGTCAGTATAGCATAGTGCAAGGCTAGCCATATAGAAGGATTAAACCGCAATAGCTATAGGCTTAGGGATAAGTGGTAGAGCGGTAGAGGGGGCACGCAAAGTTAAGGAAGTAAGGAAGCGGATAAAGAAGGAGAAGAAGAGGATATAGAGGAAGCTGAGGATATAGAGGCAGCGAACGTGATAGGGGAAGCGAACTTGATAGAGGAAGCAAAGGCGATAGAGAGATTTGCCGAGTAGTAAGAGCTAGGGGCCGATGAGGTATTTCCCGAACAAGCACAGAATGGTCACCTACGCTTATCTGCTTGTGCAGCCAGTTCTGATGCGGGTTTCCGTCGCCCACGAGCACTGGGCGCGAAGAGGTTATGCCGCAAGCAATTTGACGCGCATGGATGGTCGAGTTTATGAAACTGGTATCGTTCGACGGCTTTGGGAGAGCCTCTGGTCTGGTGACGGCAAAGAGGTCGGGCGAGTCTCTGTGAGCCAAGAGACCACTCGCCGTCACCATGTTCTTGAGCGCACCGCGCAAATTGCCGACTCCAGGCTGAGAGAAGCAGTTCTCGACGGTATGAAGGTCCATCGCAGCAGACTGTGTATCGAGGTGGAGGTCGATCTTGCAGCTGAAGAAGCTCTCCTGGGAGTTGTACAGGCTGTCGCAAACAATGCCGCCAGAATGCTTGGGCTTGGAGTGAATGGTATACTTGTAACCGTCGACAGTGATGTGGCCCTCTGCATCTTCATCGACGTCGACGGAGACCAGCTTCCCGCCCACTTGTACTTCTTTGGTGCAGCTGTGTGCCAAGATGCTTTTGCGAGACTGGTCCATGACGGAGAGCGCGCTCTCGTGGCTGTTTTTATCAAAATGCCATTGGATATGAATCACCTGAGTCTGATTACGGAAATTTGGGACTCGAGCCAGTGTGATGCTCGGTGCCAGTGCCAGTAAGGCGGCCAGGGGGTGAAGCAAATTGATCATGATGGATGGAGAGGCGACTCGAGTAGCGCAAGAAGAGACGAAGCAGAGAGAGAGGATGGAATACCGATATTCCAGAAAACATGATGCAAGTATTCGTCCTTATGTACCGTAGAATTCGCAGCGTCGAGAGTTGATCTTGGATGCCTTTTGGCTGGCCCCGAGTTGTCCGTTACGGTCCGGGATAGAGAACTCATGGCTCATGGATCAGCCAAGCGCGTTTCAAGGAGCTCGAACCTGCATTTGCAGATATCGTGAGCCCTGAGGAGATCATCCTGGGGGCGATGCGCAATGGAGGGACCGTGACAGGAAACGCTCCACTGGAAACAGGATCCTCCGTCGGCGGCTTCCCGAACATGAATGCTCGTCTTGATACATGACGGCAGGGCCGATGGACTCTGTTTGCATATTCTAGTATAGGGTCATTGATATCTTCTCAAGAACGAGGGAGAGACAAAGACTTTTGTGTGTTTGGTAAGGTTTTTCTTGTTTTATGGAGGCTTATGAGGCGTATCGGGGCGCATACAGAGGTCCGATGTGGACGCCTTGGCACCCATTTTGTGAGGGGTTTTGTCCGCCAAGGAACTCAGACTTCTACCTACCCATTTTTGCTCCACGAAGCAAGCCCTTGGGGGCGGGACGGCGGGGGCGGAACAGCCGCTCTTTGTGGCCATGGAACTGTATTTATCGTCACGATTTTCTGCATCCTGGTAATCGTGATGCCTAGGATAAAAAGGAAGCCTTCCCTCATATCCATCAAGCAAATGCGCTCACCAACGACGCATTCCCTCGAGTCTCAGCATAACAATTTTCGATTCGAATTTGCAAGCGACGCTGACCTGAATACACAAGTACGCCGCCACTGAAAACAGAAGATTTCTGCTGCATCATCGACAAGGCCGTCCCAGACCATGGCGCCTCCTTTGCCAGCTTCGGCGTGCAACCCCGATTTCCTCCCTGCGCTGGAGTCGCTCCCACTACCGCACAACACCACTTTCGTGGCCGTCAGCGGCGACGACGCTCGCGATCCGGCCATGGTAGCCTGCTGCGGTGCCAATCCCGTCCATGTGCTTGCTTGGGAGTGCGTCGAATGGTGCGAGGTGCCGGAGCGGTTCACCGGCAAGGGCGCAAACAGGGAGACTATTTTGAACGAGTTTCGTTCCTGCATCGACTTGAAGAGGGAGGACGACGCGAAGAAGAATAATCAGACCTCCTCTCACGGGTACATTCTTGGCCTGCACATGTCTGCCGCGAGCCCGTCCCGTACGGCGAAATGGACGGCGCTCGGGGTCGGATTGTCTACTGTTTTGGTGGGACTGCTACACATGTAGCCTACTAATACATGGCTTTGAGCAAAGCAAAGTCTCGGCTCTCGAGGCGTTTATGTTTGCCTCGTGGGTGTGAATAATAAGCCGCCGTTTGTTGGAGGGCGGCATGCCAGGAAGACGACCATGACGATGTCTTTTTGGCGCATTTTGCAGAATTCGCGCATTGGATAAGGCGAGGACGCTACAGCTAGCGGATCGCTGAGAGCTTAGCAGAAAGTCTTACTCGTGTAGATTGCGCAACGGGAGAAGGCTGTCCGTGAGTGGAGAGGGTTGGCTGGCAAGAATCTATATGTCTCGCTTTAGGCGATTTAGGGGATCATCGTGGACTAGCTAGAAGTAGGAGTCGGGGTACGCCCGCTAAAGGTACACGGTTTTCTCTAATCGTTGGGGTTTCTTCTCACATATTCCTGCAAAAAGTGATTACGCAGAGTTGGACACGAGGGCTTCCAATCTGGAGTCATCTGTAGACGACAAGTTGTCGCGATGCCATAACGGCGTTGACAACCAATTCTAGCAGCACGCGCAACTTGCTCCGTGTGCTTCGTATAATACAATCTGTTCAAAATACAGTAGAGCTTCACGGTGTCCGGCTTGGCTGACGGCCCCGGACCGAAAGTGGAGCCGGATTCGGCCAGCACGTTCCGGCGTCTCTCCGAGTACAATCGGTCCATCAGCAACACGCGCCGTGACAAATCAGTTGATGAACCGGAGCACCAGGACGGGAGCGGGTAAACGGCGGACACGAGGTGTACCTTATAGTGCAAGTGTTAGTGGCACGACGGCGTTCGGGAACCCCGCCGGTGGAATGTTTTAGCCGCCAAATGTCTCGTGCCGCAGCCCTGTAGCATGGGGAAATGTGGGCCCATTTAGCTTTGCGCAGCCCCTGAAAAAAAAAAGTGTCCACTCCCGTTTTACGTCGACGCGCTAGCCACAGGGGGAACTCCGCTGGAAACCTTGACACCTCGAGGTCCCTGCTTGCCCAGGAGCACCCCAGATGGGTACCTGAGGCCGGTATTAATCAACAGGCTGTAGCGAGGCATGACGCCTCGCCAGCATTGGATCCATCACATAATCAATCAGGCGGTTCTGGGCCTCGTTTCGTCACGCATCACCCCATGGCCTGCCCGTCAGCCAGCGTGGCATCATCTTTCGCTCCTTCAAAGTCCCCGCGATCCTCGCTCTCTGCTTTCCGTCTTTGTTCCTTTTCTCTCAATTCCATCTTTAATTCCTGTCCTTGCGCCGTGACATCTTTTTGCTGCAGATTTCTAGACTTGTCTCAGCCCCCGCCGGCATCCCCCCCCTTGAGACGTGTTCTCTCTCCTCTGCGTCTCTCGGCCGCTGCACTCACTAACCTCACGAATCCTACCCGAACCGACGAGTCCGATTCGGCCCTTTTGGCAGGCCTCGATTGCATCCGCCAGCATGAAGTCGGCCAGCAGGGTCTTCTACCTGTCCGTCTTTGCCCTCTGGGCATCGCCCTCGGACTGCGCCGTCCCTCAGGGCGACTGCGCTGTAAGGGAACCCCCTGAACGGCCCCCTTGCGACAGTTCAAGACCCTCCAAGCTAACCATTCAATTTCTTCCTGCAGATATCCCCCAAGGCCATCGTCCAGGACGCTTGCGCCTCGTACGCGACGCTCGACAAGCTCAACGGCAAAGTCAAGCCGGCTCTTGACAACCTCGTGTCCTCGACCGACTTCTTCTCCCACTACCGACTCAACCTCTTCCACAAACGATGTCCCTTTTGGAACGACGAGAATGGCATGTGCGGCAACATAGGGTGTGCCGTCGAGACGCTCGACAACGAGGAGGACGTTCCAGAGGTCTGGCGCGCCAGTGAGCTCAGCAAGCTCGAGGGCCCTCATGCGCGCCATCCCGGCAAAAAGGAGCAGCGGCAGCATCCCGACCGTCCGCTGCAGGGAAAGCTGGGCGAGGATGTTGGCGAGAGCTGCGTGGTGGAGTACGACGACGAATGCGACGAGCGCGACTACTGCGTCCCCGAAGACGAGAGCGCCTCCTCCAAAGGCGACTACGTCAGCCTCTTGCGCAATCCCGAGCGCTTTACTGGCTACGGCGGCGAGGGTGCCAAGCAGGTCTGGGACGCCATCTACCGCGAAAACTGTTTCCAGAGGAGCTCGTTCCCGCGCTCGGCCAACCTCGGAGGCCTGCCACCAGGTCCGGCGGGCCCTGCCGCCCAGGACTTCAAGCACGTCTTGGATGCCGCCGGCCGACAGGCACAGTTCGAGGATCAGTGCCTAGAGAAGCGCGTCTTTTACCGCGTCGTATCGGGCATGCACGCCAGCATCAGTGCTCATCTGTGCTGGAGCTTCCTCAATCAGATGACGGGCGAGTGGCAGCCAAATCTGTCGTGTTACATGTCCCGTCTGCACGGCTTCCCCGAGCGCATCAGCAATCTGTACTTCAACTATGCTTTGGTTACTCGAGCCGTTGCCAAGCTGGGTCCCTACCTGCGCGGACCGCAGTACACCTTCTGCACCGGCGATCCGTCCGAGGACGACGCCACGCGAGCCAAGGTCTTAACGGTGACAGAGCAGGCAGCCAACGCGCCGCAGCTCTTTGACGAGAGTCTCATGTTTGTCAATGGCGAGGGCCCGTCCCTTAAGGAGGACTTCCGCAATCGCTTCCGCAACATCAGCCGTCTCATGGACTGCGTCGGCTGCGACAAGTGTCGTCTCTGGGGCAAGATTCAGACCAACGGCTATGGCACGGCGCTCAAGGTGCTGTTCGAGTTTGAAAACAACAGCGGCGAGCTGCCTGTGCTGAAGCGTACGGAGCTCGTCGCTCTCTTCAACACGTACGCCCGCCTGAGCGAGTCCCTGAGGGCAATCAGCAGGTTCAGAGAAATGGCCACGCAAAAGGAGCAGGGCGGCACGTCGTCCAAATCCGACGCCCCGCCCGTCAGCTCCAAGCAGGCGGCCAAGCCCGTGCTTGAAGAGGCGCCTGAAGACACTGACGACGATTTTGATAGCGATGAATTCATTGAGCTGGATGAGGCTGTGCTCGAGTTCATTAGATTGCGCAGACAAGGTCCCAAGAGCGACTCCTTTGTTGACCGCTTCACTCACGAAATCGACCGCACACGCGTCGCCGTCAAGATTGTCGTTAACGGCTGGCTACGAGCGCCAAGAACATTGTGAGTTGCCCTCCTCGCGCAGACTGTCTCGAACGCTCTGGCTAACTCTTGCTCTTTTCACAGCTGGCATATTTTTACCACAGAGATGCAGCGCCTGTGGCAATTTTGGGTGGGCCTGCCCGTGTATCCACGGCAATGGAAGGTCAAGTTCCCCGACGTGTACAGGGACGAGTTGTAGGGGCGGCCTCGACGGTGCCCGAATCATTGTGCATATCATCGGCGTTGGCTTCTTGATCATGTTTGATTTTGTCGGCTGTAAATAATATGCGTGGTTGTCTGGACTGCGTTGTTTGATATATTGATAGATTCGCGACTCTAGAGAGGCAAGTCTTTGCCCAAAAGGCTATTTCCATCCGGGCATCAATTCAATCTTTTACCGTTCAACTCCGCATCAACGTATCGTCTTTATTGTCTTTGTTCGTGAATAAAGTTGCGTTGTGGCGTTGTCGGAGTTACTCTACGAAACAATGCCTCGCTCATCCTTTGTCGCCCCCTGAACGTGCCTACGCTGTTCTTTCGCCGCGAGCATGGCCACTGCTTGAACCCAGGCCGTTCAAAGACGTTTTTCGAACAAGGCGGTGCATGCATGTAACGAGCAGTGCACTCTCCTGCACCGGTTGAATTCGTTGTGCTTGGGCGAAGTGTTGAGGAACTCACTCTTGGAGACTGCAACTAGTCCCAGCCGTGAACGCGGTTGCCCCTGGTTTCTTCGAGGGGGGTAGGCAAAGTCCTGTTCATGATTCACTGCCTTTGACAGTGACTCTGCCCTCTGGCTCCTCGGTTCTCTGCCTGCTCAGGCCCTCTGTCTGCTTAGGCCCTCTGCCCACTCTCCTTTCTCGGTTCTCTTTCTGTTCAAGCCCTCTGCCCCATCCCCAACCTTTTCCCACCACACACACACAGTTTTTCCTCATCACTTTTTCACTATAAAACCCGCCTCCCTCTCCCACCCCTCTCCTCCTTCTTCCCTTCTCTCCTCAGGGTCGGGGATCAGGCACAAGACGCAACGGACAGGGAAGCAATAGAGACACACTCATAGTCTCCTCTTCCTTTCTTCCGACCTACGGCCGCGTCTTGTGCCTGACCATTTGCCAATCCCCCCCCTCGACCCTCAACACCCTCATCGACAAGTTCCCCCCCCTCGGCAGAGGCTCGTCGCCTTCTTCTCTAACGCTGCTGGAAGAGGCTTCCCCCTCCCCGAGAAGATCGAGACAACTCAACAAGACGCCCACGGCCAACCGCGGAATCCGAGACAAATGGATCCCAGCGCGGCGAGAGCAGGCAGGAGTGCCCACGCATAGGGCGGATATTCGATACCTCCTGTCCACGGACTCGCCAACGCGGGCTCCTATTCTGCGGCGCCGTCGGGCCCTCTCGCATCCGGGTGGTTACGAACACACGACACATTCTTTTTTTTTGCCTCCTCACATATGGAGGCTAGCACTGATGGGATGCGAGATCTACCCATCCGACACTGCAGCCGGAGTGCTTTGCCCTGCCCACACGCATCCTCGACCAGCCACTTCCCGAAGGACGCCCCCCCGGTTGCCCATGAGCCAGCGGTGGACATGAGTCCCACGGTTTCCCCCCGGGCTCCTGCCTGCTGCTTTCAAGTCTTGCCAAAGGTTGTGTTGCAGCAGCCTTTGGCTCAGCACGGCCGGTGCTGGCTCTGCCTCCTCGACAATGACCCGGCAGTCTTTGGCTCATCTTGGGCTGGGCAACGTTCCGGCAGCCACCTCACGGCCGGGGCTGCTTCTACCCCTTGGGCGCCTCATCAAGAGCCGCAGCAGTCTTTGGCTCAGCACGGCTGGGCGGCTGTCTCTGCCACTTCAAGTGGGAGGAGCAGTCTTTGGCTCAGCAAACTGGGCTGGGTAACGTTCCAGCAGCAACCTCACGGTCGGGGCTGCCCCTATCCCTTGGGCGCCTCATGAATAGCCGTAGCAGCCTTTGGCTCAGCACGGCTGGGCGGCTGTCTCTGCCACATCAACTTGCCGGCAGCAGCCTTTGGCTCAGCAAACTGGGCTGGGTAACGTTCCAGCAACAACCTCACGGTCGGGGCTGCCCCTACCCCTTGGGCGCCTCATGAATAGCCGTAGCAGCCTTTGGCTCAGCACGGCTGGGCGGCTGTCTCTGCCACATCAAATTGGGCGAGGCAGTCTTTGGCTCAGCAAACTGGGCCGGGAAGCGAGCAACCTCATCTGGAGAGCCTTTGGCTCAGCAAACTAGGCCGAGCAGCCTTTGGCTCAGCAAGGTCGGGCGGCTGCCTCTGCCACATCAACTTGCCGGCGGCAGCCTTTGGCTCAGCATGGCCGCCGGTCTTTGGCTCAGCAAACTATCCCGGGTAACGTTCCGGCAGCAACCTCATCTGGCGAGCCTTTGGCTCAGCAAACTGGGCCGAGCAGCCTTTGGCTCAGCACGGTCGGGCGGCTGTCTCTGCCACATCAATTGGCCGGCAGCAGCCTTTGGCTCAGCATGGCCCCCGGCCCGGGGTCTCTGCCCTATCGCCCGAGCACCGAGACAGCTCCAACGGACAAGTGGACTCGAGTCGTCGATACGGCGCGCCGGCACGGGCGGCAGCTTCGATCTGCCCCTGGGTCTTCTGTCGGCACGGGAGGCAGCTTCGATCTGCCTCTGCAAAGGACTCGAGTCGTCGATACGGTGCGCCGGCACGGGCGGCAGCTTCGACTCGCCCCCGGCCGGCCTTGTTCCAATCCGCGCTGGCCCGTTACACTGCCCAAGGTATCTCGCGGCTGCTCGGGTCGACCAGGTTTGCCGCATATGGAAGGACATCTGGTGGTTCAAGATGACGAGATGGCCAGACGCGTCTCGGCTTTACAATTTATTGGGTGCTTCGGCGGCCCCTGAGTGATGGGCGAAGTTGGATATTGAGCGAGCCCTGGTTGGGAAGGACTGATCAAAACTCATAACCTTTTACAAAAAAAATACAAAAAACATCAAACCCGCCTCTCTTCGTTGTGGCTCAGATTCGTGAAATGTAGTGAGAGTGTCGTAAACGACTTTGACGAAACGTTATGACATGGATATATCGATGTCGCAGTCAGAGCATGCACAAGATTCTGGTTGCAGTTTGGTTTACCCGAACACGTTCATCAAGAAACAGCCAAGTACTTGTATCGAGTGCTTCCAGGCTCCGGCATCGCGGAATGGTGATCTCACAGCTGTATGGTTGTAGCCCGTAGCAACAGATTCTCCATCGACTTGATCACCAGCAGTAATATCGATGCCTCGGGGGTTCAGCGTAGTGCCAGAACCATTATTCACCGCCGTCTGAAGGTCAAAAACCACTGCTCTTCGGTTCCAACACCGAAAAACTTGTCCAAAATCTTGACGCAGCCACGTTGAGCCTGCTCACGCCAAGTCACGCCCTTTGCCAGCGTTCACCATGGCTTTCAGCGGTATCCGGAACGAATCTCCCGTCAAAATAGTACGTGTTTCTCCGAAGCTCAGAACAAGGTCGTCCTGTAACTTCAGCCTCCCCTGAACCATCCATCCTCGGCGGTGCGCCAGAAGCTGTCCACAGAATTTGGCATTGCCTGGCGCACACACGTTGCCAAACGACTGACTTCTTGTAGGCAAGCCACGTACAAAGCCTGCTCTTGACTCATTCTTAGGCTTCGCGGTGGCGCGCTTAGGGCTATATGGTTTGACGAGTCGTCCTCGACACACGTACTTAAACCACGGGAGCGAAGCGCAAGGATTCCTCCCAACTTTTCTAACCAAAGCGTCGAGTTTTCAACACGGGATTGCTCGCAGAATCAAGACCTCAAGTCTCGCCGTCACATTAGATCCCCCGAGAATCCGGCGCAATGAATCCGGCAAAGATACGTCGCTCCGTCGACGAGACTGACTTGGACAACAAACGTCCCGGAGAATCAACAACGGAACCGTCCTCGCAGGATATCATCCCCCTGGAGTCGTCGAGCAGGCTGCTCCAGCTCCCCGTTGAGCTCGTCCTGCTCATCTCGGAGCACCTCTCGCCGCCCGAGGTCCTGCTCCTGTCCAACACCTGCCGCGCGCTCTACGCGATCGTCAACCACCGCGTGCCTCGCAAGCAGTACGAGAACCGCACCATCCTCGACCTGGACCGCTGGGACTACGGGCAGTACCTGTTTTTCAAGATGCGCGACCTGCCCAAGAACAAGTACCTTGTCTGTGAGGTCTGCCTGACGCGCCTCCCCGAGAAGGAATGGCTCCCCAGCAGGCCCAAGTCGCAGATCAGATGCTCTAAGTGCAAGGGGATGGTCCTCTCCAACTGCCCTTTTGGCGGCTGGCTCGACGCCGATGGACACGACAACACCTACGTGCTCCAGGTCGACAGGGTGAAGCTGGCCTTGCGCTACAGGGGCCTGATTGATGAGCTTGGGCCGGGCAACGAGCTCCAGCCGCACCTGGACGACCTGATGAAGCCCTGGAGCGGCGACCTGCCGGTTGGGTACTCCCGGGAAGACCTCATCCACAGGTGTGGCTTTTGCGTGACGCCCAGGTTCATCGACGGCCGGTTCCTGGTCCATACCGAGTGGTGTCTCGCGTACGAGGACGATTGTGGCATATCCGCAATGGATGGGCTGCAGTTGTGCAGCCACAACTGGTTCTTCAACAAGCACTTGATGGACGAGAGCCGGTATGACGAGTATCACCGCACGCCCCTCCACAACATCTTCAAGTTTTACACTTATCTAGGGCACGGCTCGCTCCGCGCTGGTTGCAGTGAGTGCCATACCGACTTCGAGGTGGAAGGCTGCCTCGACGAGTTGACGATCCGTTCGTGGCAGGATCTTGGCACCGGCGAAGACATACCGCTTCCGCTCTGGGCACGCAGACGCTCACGACACGCGTACTACTACCAGTACCGATCGGGCTCGTGGGGCGTCACCGACACGCCTCGAGTGCCAGGCAGCGTCTACAAGCTGTGGAATCCCGAAAAGGAACCTTGGACTGATTGCTGTAACGAATCCATGTCTTCAGATGAAGAGGGTTGAGTTTGATTGCGACGGAGAGCATGTTGTCAAGATAATGTATTAAAGTATCAAGAATCAAGATGGTGTTTCAAAATACGCGTCAAGAGCCCGTTTAGACAGGAAATCTCGGCAGGGACATCGTTGAACTCCATCTAGAAATCGAGACTGCTAGCAAAAAGTATGACTTATCATGGGGGGCAAATTTCAAGATACTGTATCGAAATATCAAGAAAATACATCAACATACGCCTCAAGCGCCCGTTTAGACCAAAAATCCCTGCAGTGCTTTCGTCCAGCCTCTCCAGTAATTAAGACTTGCTAGCAAAAAAGTGGAACGATGGAGTCGTGGGGAGCAAAAGAATGACACCTGAGGGATTCGAACCCTCGCCTATTACTAGACCGCGAAGAGACGGATCACTGAGTGACCTCACCTGAACACGGCGCCTTAGACCACTCGGCCAAAGTGCCTCCGATTGATGACTGAAACAAAGTTAACAAACACTATGAAGGGACAACATTAAGAGAATCAGCGTTGCAGCAGAGACGGAAATATGGCAGAGGCGGTGCAGAATCACGAGCGCGGGCCGGGCTTCATTTACGCTTTCGAACCGGCAGGGAGCCTGAGACTTTGTTTCACATATTTGGAAAAACTTGCTTTTTTTCAATCTTGCGCGAACTTGGGCCTTGGCTGCATCTACTCGTGCCCGCCCCACTTTTCTGGATTCCGGCAAGCCTTCACCAGCCAAGCTGGTGCTGACGGGCCACGTAACCAGACTGGCCACATAACCACTTTTTCATACCATCTATCTTCCTACCCTTCTTAGAGCCCTACAACCACCCTTTTCGCTATATACAAGCATTTCCCCCATTTGACCAGCTATTCGCATTGATCTGGCCTTTTTCGCTGCCTCTAAATACCACTTTTTGAGTGCGTTATCGTACCGAGTCTGGGTGACCTCGACCTTACGTTGGGCTTTCCGCAACTCTATATCCGCCTTCCGTGCGGCCATTTGACGCCCCTGGGCTACCGTAAGCACTCCCCCTGATTGCAGTGACGTGTTTTTCATGGCCCTGCGTTGCCGTCTGGTTTTCTCGGCCAGTTGTGTGCGGCTAAGGTCCTTTTTCGTTTGAATGAGCTCAGTACTATTGGAAATTGCTCCACGGATGAATTGGCCCATCGAGGCAAGAAAGTCCTTTTGGAGAAGCATAGAGCCATCGTTGCATTCTTCTGCCATAGTGAACTGGTCCTCCAACTGCGTTGCCGCCCTGTGCATTTGTCGGAGGGTGACTGGCGTACTGAATGGTGAGGAAAAGGCCGGTTCAGGGGTAGGCGTACGAGGTTTGCGTGCTCTCATGACGGCTAGGACTACCTCTCGATTGAGTGGCACGATTCCAGTCTTCCGGAACGAAGATAGAATAGTCGATTGACGAAAAGCCTGCTTCCGGACGTCCTGAATGAAGCCTAGGAACTCTAGTTTGGTGATATCTATACAGCCATCACGAACCACTAGGTCCACTGCCTTTACGTGGTAATGCTTGAGCGGCTGAAAGACTACCACATCTAGTGGTTGAAGGAGATGTGTTAAATGCGGAGGTAAAGAGAAAGGTATGATGCCATGGCGGTCGCAGTACTGGATAAAGGGGTATGTATGGTGTGAGCCGAATCCGTCGAGGAGCAATAGTCGCTTGGTGCCTTTAGTCGTTTTCTTTGAATGCTCGTCGAAATGATAAATCCATTCAAAGCAGATCTCGTCGTTACTATACCCTGTTGGTGACATCGCGATGCGTACGTCTGGGTGGTCCTTCATAACTTCGTACCATCGAGCTTGGTGGTGGATACCACAGAGTACCAAGAAGGCTGGTAAGACCCGCCCACCGGCCGAGATGCACTCAATGGCCGTAGCTGACTCCCTATTGCCAGGGGTGCCGAAGTAATGGGCTTTCTTACGCTTGGTAACGACCAATTGGTCTTTCCCAACTCCAATACGAAACCCGGTCTCGTCCATGTTCCAGATGTCGTCTGCCACGATACCTTCGGATTGTATGATATCATGGAGCTTTTTATACCATTCGATGACCGTAGGGATATCTTCGGCGACCTGGCGATTCGAGTCTAGCTGCTTCTGGCTCATGAGACGGTATTTACGACGCTTAACGAAGCGGTCGATCCAATGTATACCCACGGTGGGTGGGTTGCTCTGGATAGCCTTGCTTGACCGTTCTTGGAGAATGAGGTTTGCAGCCTCCACAATGAACTCTTTGCGTACGGCCAAATTCATAGCGTCAAGACGATCGATATAGCGGCATAATGCATCTTCCTCTGGCTTGCTCAACTTCATATTCGTCGGTGGGCGATCGGTCTCGCTCGGTCGGCCGTTGAGGCGGTTTCGGAGGCGGCCACGTGGCACTTCGAATTGACGAGCAACCGTACTTACTTTTGCAGTAGAATTTTCCTTAATAAATGCAAGAGCCTTTTGCACGCGAGCCTCAAGAATTCTAGCCTCTTTACGATACATTTTGGTGATGTGGTTGGGGCTACAAGGTGGAGGGTTTGAAAAAGTGGTTATGTGGCCAGTCTGGTTACGTGGCCCGTCAGCACCAGCTTGGCTGGTGAAGGCTTGCCGGAATCCAGAAAAGTGGGGCGGGCACGAGTAGTGCCATTTGCGGTTCTCTCGTGATTTACTGTAGCGTTGACCATCTACAATGCGGTTTGAGATGACATGTATGCTCGATTACAGCATCACCAATCATTGTCAGCAAACAGAATGCGTCCTCATGGGAGAGAAAATGTTTAGTATCATTTTCTGGGACGCGTATGGACCAGCAGCGCGTCCTGGCTCTACAATTTGAACGTGCAGCATGCATGCGCGATGCTGCCGTACCTCTACCCTGCAGCTCGAGGGTGTCGATTTAAATGCCCCCAAATTAATCCCGCTAGCCATCATCGTCGACTGCTGTCGGCACTTGATATAAATCTCGGATTGGTCGCAAGCAAGCTTCTCGCGCGGTACTAGGATTTCCACACTACGAGCATGTCCGAACAAGCAGTGGCAGGATCCGGGCGTCCAACACTTGGCAACCCTGCGTCCATCCGCCCGATACGCGGCTTGCACGGGAAAGTGGCCATTGTGACGGGCGCGGGAACTCTGACCGATGAAAGAGGCAACGGAGGCGCCATCGCGACGCTGCTTGCCGAAGATGGCGCAACCGTCCTTTGCGTAGACCGCGACAAGGACCTGGCCATGCGGACAGTGAGCCTGCTCAAAGACGAGGGCCTGCGGGCCTTTGCCAGTTGCGCCGACGTCACCATCGAGGCAGACTGCGACAGGGTCGTCCAAGAAGCAGTGGATCAGTTTGGTCGCGTCGACATTCTCATCAACAATGTCGGCGTCCTCGGACCACCCGGTACGGCTGAAACCACCGATGTCGGCGCATGGGCGCGAGGCCTCGAGCTCAACGTGACGAGCATGATGCTCATGGCCAAGCACGCCGTTCCCGCCATGCTCCGGAACGAGCCCAAGCCACACGAACGGGGCATCCGTGGCAGCATCGTCAACATGGGCTCCGTTGCTGGTTTGCGTGGCGGGACGCCCAGCCTGCTGTACCCGACGAGCAAGGGCGCCGTGGTCAACATGACGCGTGCCATGGCGGCGCATCACGGAAGTCGGGGCATCCGCGTCAATTGCGTCTGTCCAGGCAAGTCGAGCGCCCTCATCATATCATGATCGGTGCTGATCGAACACTGACGCGCCCAGGCATGGTCTATTCGCCCATGGTCTCGACTGCGGGAGAGGGCATGTCGGCCGAAATGCGCGAGGCGCGTCGCAAGCGGAGCCTGCTCCAAACCGAGGGCAACGTATGGGACTGCGCCGCGGCCGTGCGGTTCCTGGCCGGCGGCGAGGCGAGATGGATCACGGGAACGATTCTCACTGTAGACGCGGGCGCAACGTGCGTGACGTCGATTGCGTGGCCGGAAGAGGCTTCGTGAATCGGGTCTCGACGCCAGACAGAGGGACGGCCTTGTGCTGCGACTTGTGAGCGCTAGAATCGAGACGGCCAATCGAATCAACTATCCATTCTTTCGCCCCACTGCATCTGTCGGTAACGACCATTTCTGATTCTGTGCGACGACTCGTCCATCATGTGCTGGCATCATCGTCGACCATCCGCGTCCGACCTGTCGGCTGTCAACTCTGCGACTGTCCACCTGCGGTTGGCCATCAAAGTCTAGTTGGGCTCCGAACGGTGAATACTGTACGTTTCACACGCATCCTGATTTTGATCATAATCAACAGACCTCATAATGACGATTCCCCCTCTGCTGGCCGGACCTCCTCGCTTTGGGGTTGCTGCCGTCATCGTCAACGCCGAGGGCAAGCTTCTTGTAGGCCAGCGGTTTGGAAGCCATGGGGCAGGTAAGTAAGCTGTTTTAGTATTCGTAGTCGAGACAGTGTCCAGGGGACATTTTGCAAGTAAGCATGTTTCCAGACGATGCTGTCATCTACGGTCGGCATGGAGTCAAAACACCGAGCTCTAACGCTTCTCATTCGCACCAGGTTCTTGGCAATTGCCCGGCGGCCACCTGGAAGAGGGCGAAGGCCTGCTGCACTGCGCGGTCAGAGAAGCAAAGGAGGAGGCTGGCCTGGACGTCCTGGGCCGTTGCATCGTCGCCACGACCTACAACGTCTTTGAGCAGGAAGGCAAGCACTATGTGACTTGGTTTGCCCTCTGCAAGCTCGAGGATCCCAAGGCCGTGCCCAAGGTTTGTCTCACCGGCCGAGAGCCATGCAAATCCACAGTTGGTGTACTAACCCCGGTTCCGACGCAAAGGCCATGGAACCCAGAAAGTGCCCGGAATGGAGTTGGAAGAGCAGAGAGGAACTGCTTCATCTCAATCTCTTTCTTCCACTCGAGACTTTTCTACGGCGACGAGTCGAGCTTGACGAGAATGCCAAAGACGCAGGTCTGGTGATCAAGCTCCCGTCTCCAGAGCAGGAGCATTCTACCGTCTCCATCAGATGGGACCCTGCATGCGAGGACGGCTGCAAGATGATTGACGGCGCAGTCGTGCTAACCCCCGGGCAAGACTTCGCCATTGCCGACGCCAGCCCCAAGAACGCGCTTTGCCGCCTATGCGTCATGGTCACGGGCAAATCCGAGGGACAAGGAAGGCCCGTGGCATGGCCTCTTGGAAACGACATTTCCGTGCTGCCGTTGAAAAACAGCTCCGACGGCAGCCACCAAGCCATGTCGTTGATGGATCTATGCGGCACGAGTCGTCGAACCTAGACGTTGCCCGGCGAATCGCTGAACATGTGGCGTACAAAACATGATGGCTTGGTGTCTGCAAATGAATGTTTAAGCAATGGAAAAGAGGAATTGCTGGAGCCTGCCATCATTTTTGCAGGAAATCCAAATTATGCATCTAGTGGCAGATATCATTATACAGAGGCTGCAGCCCCCCGTAGGTACAAAGTAGTCGAATCCCTCGGTCCAGCTTCGAGAAGCCGCGCCCGCCAATAATGACTAGGACATGACGACGCCAACACCAGAAAGCCCGCGCCTTGGCCAGAGAACAACCCTTGCTTCGCCCTCGCTTTTTTACTCCCCAGCTTCCCATGTAGCAGCATCGACTCGTTCTTCGGCCACGCCACTGGATGGCTTTCTGGTCCGATCCAGCATCCATCTCGTGCTTAGCTTCAAGTTCCATGACTTGACATGCGGCGACCAGACAGACGACATCTTTCATCATCACCATTGTCCCTTGCTATCAGCGCCTCCCTTTGCATCTCGATGACAACAGCATGTTTGCGTCGCCATGTCCACCCTCTCTGAACCTCGCCGGCCGCGTCTCCTCGCCCAGAACCGCAAGCTGCGTCATCTTCAGGGCCTGTCTCTGCGCAACTTGTCCTTTGCGCCCGCCAATCGCTTCACCGCCGACGACGCGGCTTTGCACCTGAGCTCAGATAGAGTGCGGACTTTGCGGGCGCCGGCATCGCTCCATTCCTCTCGATCCTCGGATAGCCTCCGTCTTGAGGCTCTGCGCTCCGAAAAGCCCTGGCGGCCCCCTCAGCCACGAAAGACGAGCCTGAACCTGGCCAACGCGAACCCGAGCTCACGGCAAAAGAAGCTCGATGCGCTCATCAATGGGTCGATTGGCGATGTCTTTTTTTCTCTCCACCCCGGTGCCGACGCCGAGCCCATCTACGTAAGCGAGATGCGGCAAAGAGCTGCCGTACGTCCTACCACTTGACCGAATCCGCAGTGTCTTGGCTCTAAAGATTCTCCAGAACTTCAATTTCCATTTCTTTGACCTCAACAACTACGGCCCCGAGGTCTCGAGAACCTGCTCCGTCACCATTCGCATCTGGTCCAAACGTCCTGGTCAAGACGACTGGATTCTTGTTCTCGAGGATTTTGTCGATCTGCGGCAACTCAACTTCATCGGTACCCTCCTGGACCGGCGCTTCCCACCAAACGCCCTCATCTTCCATCTCGAGGATGGCATCTACTCGCTAGACTTTCCCAATAGGGCGGCAGAGCCCAAGCAAGCTGTGCCCGTCACGACCTCGTCCTACAACTCCCTGATGAAGCTGGCAAACCTCGAGAGCTCCATCCAGGATGCGCTGGCGACTCAGGACAGCCTCATCGAGCAAATCGAGTCGATAATCAAGCAAACACCCGTCGATGCTACCGGGGTGGCGCAGGAAGACCTCTCGAGAGCGCAAAAGTATGTTGCCAGGCAGCGACGCGCGAACCATATGGCAGAGCAACGGCGGGACGAGCTACGGGCGTCGCTCAGGAAAAGGCGTGAGGCCATTGCTAACGGAAGGGCTGTTCAAGCGCAAGCGGAAGAGGATATGTTGAGCAACACATGCAAGTTGGCTGCGTCACGCGAATTACTCGAACAGACGGAGCAGCAAATACACGGCCAGCGACGACGCATTTGCGCAGAACTTTCCAACATTTTCCCCATCACGCCCATGCCCGACGCTCCCCCTCTCTCATTCCGCATCTGCGGTCTACCGCTGCCAAATTCGACATACGACGCAGCCACTGCCAAGATAATTGACGAGGATACATTATCGGCTGCCCTGGGCATGGTGGCTCTCCTCACGCGGCACCTGCAGCTCTACCTGTCGTATCCTCTACCCTACCCTCTGCATTCGTACGGATCACGCTCAATGGCACGAGATGACATATCACACCTCGAGGAAAAACCGCCGCTAAGAAGAGAGTTTCCGCTCTATCTACCACGAGGCGGCTCGACGACAGGCCAGTGGCGTTTCGAGTACGGCTGGTTCCTGCTCAACAAGGACATTGAGGCTCTTTGCTCGTCCCAAGGCCTCCGGGTCGTCGACATACGGCACACGCTGCCCAATCTCAAGTACCTCCTCTACGTCTGTAGCGCAGGCTCGCAGGACGTTCCCGAACGCAAAAAGGGCGGCGTACGCGGCCTGTGGGCCGGCAAGCTGAGGGGACGCGTGCCCGCCACGCCGCCCGCAGCCGAGGGGGAGAGCGGCGGCAGCGCAACAGGCACCCCCGTCGGAAGCATCGGGGCTGCCAAGGGCAACGGGGTGGCCAAGGAGAGCGACTGGGGCGGCCACACTGCAGTGGACGAGGCCAGTCTGCCTTTTGGAGGGGACGAAGCCAAGTTTACTCTTCGCACCAAAGGTCTGCGCGAGAACGTCGCGAGATGATGGGGGGCAGGGGTTCTTGTTCCAACATTAGCGAGTACAAGCCAAGGGGCGTACAGCCAGCGGGCGACATGACGGCCGTTGATTCATACCATTGGCCTTTATTGGTTTTCGTCCCGAACACAACAATAGGTTTGAAGCCACAGAGATACCCGGCACATAAGGTCTTTTTTTCAATAAGAAATGTTTGTAGTAGCTTCATGTCAAGCCCCCCGGTTCGCCTTCTGCCTATCCTGACTTGAGAGGCATGTGCCATGCTCGTGAGAAACCCTTGAAGCCTGGTGAACATCGAGTATCCGACTTTTCCCTCACACCGTGTGTTGTGTTCAGTATTCGTTGATCGAAGCCTTGAAACGTGATGCTGTAGCCATACACCTCGACTTGAACAACTTGCACTTCTGCGCAAAGCCAACTCCAGCCTGTCAGCCCCTCTCGGGACGCGCAAACTTGACGCTCTTGCGACGCTCGCGCTCGCCCGTCGCGCTCGCCGCGCGGCCCGATGGACTCGAACTCAGGATCCCCCC
>KQ030532.1:100082-116492 GCA_000956045.1 Hirsutella minnesotensis 3608 | reverse complement strand
CGCCGCCGGCGGAGCGGTCGACCTCGCGCGGCTTACGGCACCCGAGGCAGAAGAAGGCGACCTTGACGCCCTGCTGGGCGGGGGCGAAGACGGCCGTGTGGTTGTCGCCCCATTCCGGTAGGCCCGCCGGCCAGCCCCGGACGCAGAGGTTGCGCAGGAGCGCGGCCTCGACGAAGAGGCTCATGCGCATGAGCCGCGAGTGCTGCTGGCGCAGGATGGCCCGGGCCTGGTGCTCGTCGATGACGGACGCCGGTACGAGCGGCTTGAGGAGGAGCACCATGGCCGACGAGTTGAGCGCCGACTGCCTCGTCTCGAAGCTGAGCGCGCGGGTGAGGAGCGTGATGGGATCCAACGGTGACGGCGGCGGCGGAGGCGGCGGCGGAGCGGTCCCGGTTCGCGGCCTCTCTGGCTGTAGAGGGTGTGGATAAGGCGGGTCGTCTTCCCAGGGAAGATAGTCGCTTTCGATGATGTGAGGGCGCGGGTCGTGCCTCGGCGACGTCATGGTCGACGCCGGCTTTGACGGAGGACTGGGCCCCTGCGTAATCTCCATGCCGGTGCTGGTCGAGGCGTCGTGTGTGGGATCGCCTTGGCTACCATGGGTGTCTGTCAACTGCAAAGGTTGCGAATCATCAGACCTGTCCGTCGTCTGCGAAATCATGAACACCTCGTCGGGCGAGTTGCCATCCGCGCCTCTTTGCGCGCTCTTTATGCCAGTATATGAACTCGGCGCGTCTGGCCGCTCCGCATGTCGTAGAGTCTCGCCGCGGATTCGGCTGTCGTACTCGATGCTGGATGCGAGACTCGATCGGTCCGTGTCCGTCATCTGCTGCACCAGGCCAGGCTGAGCAAAGGCGCCGCCGCTCGATGAGCTTCTGGCCGTCGAGCGCTTGGTGCCGTCAGAGACGGAAAACATGTTGCCGATGCTCCCCTGCGAGTCGTGCCTTTGATCCCGACCCCGATTCGCCTGTCCCTGGGATCCCTTCTTGGGCATGGGCACATCGATTGCCTTTGCCAAGACCTCGGTGTCGTAGAAATCATATCCTTCTGTACTGGAAAAGTGCGCCTGCTCGCTGCCATCGTGGCTGCTTCCGGGAGCAGGGCTTGCTCCGAGCCGCTGTCCGGGGCTGATGTCGGTTCTGTAGGAGCCGTGTATCGCGGGACCGAGATTGAGGCTCTCCGGCTCGACAATCGGCGTGAGTCTCCTGCCGTACTGATACGCGCGGGCCTCGTTCTCGGCAATAACGTCTATCACGGCGTCTACAGGTCTCGCAACGGGCGTCGGCACGTTGGACGTGCTCTCAATCTCCTCGGCCAGCAACGAGCGAGAGGGAACCCGCCCGTCGATGCTCCCGCGCTGCGTTGACGGCCGACGCGGAGTGTGTTCTCCATCGCCAAGATTGGCGGCGACGCCGTCAGACGTCAAGAGTCGCGCGCCTCCCTTGGCTTCGTCTGATGGCGCCTTTTGAAATTGTCCCACTCGACGCTCGAGGTGATATTGCGCTCGCCTGTTAAGCAACAACGTCATGGCATAGGCCAGGATCCTCCACGTCTGCGCAAGTCGATACAAGCTAGCGTTTTCGGCTGCTTTGGCAAAGTGTTCCATTATGTCGCCGACTCGCTGAACCAAAGTCTTGCCCCCGTCAACGTATGGTAGCTCCTTTTCCATTGTTTCCAAATACGTGCTCGAGAGATACTGATAAATCTGTACTGGCTTAACCGAAGGGAGACGGCCGGACGCCATGGCCTGCTGAGACTTGAAGACGCCCGTGACAGCCACTGACTGATCGAGATTGAGCGTCTGTTTGGGGTCATCTGGAAAAGCAGGCCCCGAAGGCGGCGTCGTGCTGAGCGGCACACCTGCTCGCCCGCTCGGTCGTCGGTTGCCTATCATGCGGCGGCGCGGTCCGAGAAAAGTGCCCATGACTTCCTCCTCCGAGTCGCTGCGACTGACGCTCAGCATCGGCGTGTTGGGACTGGCGCTGTATGTCTGGCGATGACTGACGTCTGGCTCGTGCGCGACAGTCGAGGGCCGCGGACGGTGCGATTGCGGACGCTCGTCGAGGAACATGAGGACGTCGCCTCGTGAGGAAAAGGCCATGGACGATGTGGACTGGCGATCGAGGACTTTTGGCGCAAATGCCACATCGCATTGGTTAAAGAGCCCGTCTTGGCCGACGGTCCATAGGAGGTCCTGGTCTTGCCACATGAGAGCTGTCGGGGAGCTTTCGAATCTCTCAATCTCTTTGTAGGGCATGGTCGGGCGCGCGAGGTCCCAAATGTGAACAGCTGATGATCCATATCGGCGATTGGTCGTCTCATCGTAGGCGACGGCGACTTGGGCCGCGCGCCTCGTCTGCGTGGTAGCCGACCAAAGACCCGGCCGCCAGGCGACGGCGGACACGGGCGCCGGTGTTGAGATGGTCCACTTTGGCTTCTGCCTCTTGTCGGCGGTGCCGCTAAAGTCCCAGATGTGAACTTTGGTATCCCAGCCAGCGCTCATGAGATGGACTCCGTCGGGGTGCCAGGCAATGGCCGAGCAGGCCTTCTCGTGGGCGTTGATCCGGAGCAAGGGTCTCGCCGGGTGTCGGACGTCCCATTTGAGGACCACGCCGGCCTCGGTACAGCAGGCCATCTCGTGGCCGACCTTGGGTGACCATTTGACCTGTCGGACCGAGTCGATGCAGCGCAACGGGGCGAAACGCTGGCGAAAGGTCAAGAGGCCTGAGCGATTCTGCAAGGGCGTCGACGTGTCAAAGACTCGAGCTGTGCCGTCCTGACTGCCCGATAGGAGCCAGCTCTTGAGATGGGGGTTGACGTCGAGCGTATTCACTTGGCGCGAGTCTTCGTGCATCTGGATATACTCGAGAGGTTCCGCCGCGCCGGCAGAGAGGCGAGTGAGGTCGTACGCAAAGATCTTGCCGCTGGCGCAAGCCGTGAAGATTGTCGAATGGTCGTGCCACTTGACGTCGCGGATGTTGAGCTGGTCGGCGACGACGCTGGAGCGCAAGTTGGAAGACTGCCTGCTCGCAATGACGGCGCGAACGTCGATGCCATCCGTCAGGCTGAAGCGAGCACCCCCGGCGCCACCCCTCGCATCGACCAGCACCGTCTTGAGGATGTGCGAGCCGCCCAGCACGGCGGCGCGTCTATCGGGGCTGACGTCGAAGCGCGAGATGGGCACGCCGGCGGGATAGACGCCGTTTTGCGACTTGGACGGGCGATATGCGGGCGCGACGGGCGCCGACGACGTGGCGATGGAGCCCAGGTCGCCCGTCGACGAGTCGGCGGCCGTCTTGCCGAGTAGCTTGCGCATGATTTTAGAGTCGCGGTTGTACATGACTGCGACGAGCCCGCGACGCCCGTGGCGCCATCAGGAGCGGGCGGCTCAATGGCCGCGCCGGCGCATAGGTTCGCGAAGCGACCAGAGGCGATTGGGTATGCCGTTCAGGCGGTGACGCTGGTCGCTCTCACGCGGTGGAAGTTCGTCGAGGGCGGGTTTGTCAAGTTGCGGGCGAGAGTGCCGATCATTCAATCCGACTGTGTAAAGTCGTCGAGTGAGAAGTACGTGTCTGGCGCGAGATGTGCCGTCGGCAGTGTCGATTCGTTGTCGTGAGGTTGGATGTTGATGGATGAAGCTATGCGCGGGAAGCGTGGGGCACGGCGAGGGAGCTCCGGTGCGAACTAGTATTTTAAGATAGGTACCCATGGGCACCCATAGGTACCTATATAAATTAGGCTAGCGCCTATAGCGTTCTATAGGTACGAATAGGAGCCTATAGGTAGCCTATAGGTACCTAGAATTATATATAGGTAACCTATAGGTACCTATACGAGTCTAGGTTCTATAGCCGTATATATCGTAACTCTTTCTTCTTTAATAGCTAAACTTCGTATAGTTAGAACTAAATTTTATAATAGCTTAAGGATTATTTATACTTATAGTTTATACTAATCCGCTTTATTACTACTTTATAAACGCTTAGGTATCTATATAAGTCTCTATCCTACTTAATTTTTCTCCTACCTAAGCTCTTTTAAACTATTCTTTATAAGTAAGGCGTAGCTTCTCTAGACTATTTTTTTAATTTAGTAAGTAATTCTACTTATTATTCGCCTCTTACCTCTTAGTACTATTTAGTTAGATCCCTTAATTCTTTCTCTTAGACCTATTTATATTACTTATCGATCTTAATATTATATACCGCTTACTATTATCTATAATAATTATTTATAAGGCGATTTCTATATTCTTAGCGATTTTCTCGAGCCTTTTTATCCTAACAATAATCTATATCTCGTTTAGTATAGGAAAGATTTTTAAAGAATTTTTAATTAAAAAAGCTATAAGCTAAGGGTATAAGGCCTAGCTTTAAATACGTAAGGGGGTGCACGTGACTACCCCGCATGCGAGTATATTTAGCTTAAGAAGAGGGGCCGAATAGGTCCCGATACGAGGGGGATTTTCCCTCTCGCAAGCTTTAGCTTTTCTTAGTAATTAAACTCTACCTTTACCTCTTAACGCTACCTACCTACCCTATATATATATATATAATTAGTTATAGAACCGTTATAATTTCTAAAGCTTCCCTTATAAATACCTAGTATTATAACTTCTTACGGCTTACCTAAGGTCGGCCGGGCGCCCCCGGAAAGTAACCCTAGAACGCCCCGGGTTAGGACTATTTCCTCGTTAGAGTTAACCCCTCTACTAACGGACTCTCGGGCGGAATTATAGGACTAAGGGGATAGTAAGAGAATTCCCCCTTAGTATAGAGAAATAATATACTAGAGTTCCGAGCTATTATTAGTATAAAATTAGTAAGCTCTCGAGGCTTTATACTATAGGATTAAGTAGTTAAAAGAGTTAAGATATTTATAAGTCTAGGTAAAGACCTTACGTAATAAACTAAAGGCGAATCGGGAGGGTTTCGGCCCTAGTTCGCGTAAGTATTAAAGGGAAAGCTTAATAGAGTTTAACCTTAGTAGAAAAAGCAAAATTAAGTTAAAGAATATCCTTAAATTCTCTTAACTAACTAATACTAAGAAGAGGCTAGACTAGCTAGAGGATTTATATAACGCTTTTAAAGCTACGCTTCGTAAGTTTAAACGGGAGTCTAGAAAAATCCTTTTTATAGTTAATTATATATATAATAACTATAAAGTAAGATAGAGGCGATTCCTAGACGAAAAGGCCCTAAAATTATAAGTCTTTACTAAGAATAACTAAGACGCTTTCGAAGAATATACTCTTATTTTAATTAAAAACGCTATTAACTGGGAAACTCTATTAGCTACCTAGCTAGAAAGGGCTTAATAATAGGAAAATTAGTTACCCTTAGAGTTAAATTTTTATCTTAATTTTCTTAAAAGTTATTTTAAAAAACCTCTAGAGAAATCGAGAGTTTTAACTTTTTTTATAAAGTTATAACCTAACTTATAGAGTTAGTTAAACTTATATTCCGTACCCCTTTCGGCTATAATATAGGAAGAAGCTATATAGATAGCTTAACGTTATTAAGATACTCTAAGAAGTAGTAAGAAAAAATCTAATACTAGCCCTCTAGAGAAGAGAGAGAGAGAGAGCCGCCGCGATAGTTATTAAAGGCGGCTAAGGGGAAAATTCTAAAAGGGTCGAGGTCGGGGTAGGGGAGGTTCTACCCTAGTTAAAAAGACGGGGAAGGATTCCTCTAAGTTAGACTAATCCTTACTTACTTAAGTAAACCCTTAGAAAAGCGACTAAACCCCTACTAAAGAGTAGACGCTATATAAAAATAAATCTTTTTTAATTTACTATAGCTTTTTTAAAAAAAGTAAGTATAACCTTTTAATATATATAATAAAAGCTTATAATATATAAAGTAGTAATTATTAGAAAATATATATAGCTTCTAGAGCTAAATATTAAAAATAATATAATACGAGAATATTTATAAGATAGCTAAGAGATTCCTTACTATTTAGCTAAGTAGTATACCTCTTAAGTATTTTTAAAGTATTTACTATTAAATTAATAGCTAGGATTAACTAAGACTTAAGCTATTTACCCTCTTTAAGCGATTTATAATTATACTTTTAAAAGATTAATATAGCTAAAAAAGTAGTATACTTATAGACGACTTAATTAAAAACGAATTTAATAATAATAGCGAGTTATCGGTAAAATATAAAGCTCGATTCTAGGAATTTAAAAAAGCGCTTAAGAGTTCTACTTTATATATTTAATATAATCCTTTTATTTAAGCTAGCGATATAATATATTAATAAACGTAAGCTATAACTCTATCTTAAGAGAGTAATAGTAAGCTCTAGAGCTTTTTAAGTATATATATATATATATATTAATTATCTTTAGCTTTATTATAACGTAACGTACTAGTTTAAAGTAATTAAAGAAGCGAAATATAAGTATCTCTTACGCTTAAGCCTTACTAGTTATAATAAAATCGAGAAAACTTCGAGATTATATTAAAATCTAAAGATTAAAATAACCCTACCTTAAGCGACGAGGAGGAAGAGATCTCTCCTAGTAGCTTAATAGCGTAGCTCTCTTAGCGAAAGTAAAAAGATTCTATATAAAATCCCTAGATATAGAGAGCTAAGAGAACTTATAGCTTAATAGAAGAGGAATTTACTTAAAGTATAAAAAGAACTAGGTTTTAGGAGAATATTAAGCCGAGATAGAGAGATTAATCTATTAAGAAGCGAGGGAATAATTAGTATACTTAATTAATATAAATTAAGCTATTAAATTAAAGTTACTTTACTATATATTTACTAATTAAAGATTACCCTATACTCTATAAATATACTTTCTATTATTTAAGAATTATCTATAGGCTATATATAGGTACCTATTTAAAGCCTATAGGTACTATATAGGTACCCGCCGAGCTTATATATAACCTATAGGTTATGCCGGGTACCTATATTATAACCTATGGGTAATTTAGGTTAGCCTATATATAGGTACCCATGGGTAATTTAAATACTAGTGCGAACTAACTTAGTGGTCTAGACTGGCGCTGCGCACCTCGCGGCCGCTACAACAGGATGAAATGAGAAATACCAGACAACGGCGGTCACTGAGCAGTCATCTACTTCGTACTTCGCAAGAACATTTCTTTTACATCGCTAAATGATTCATTGGCGTTTTTGTTTCTGGCCGACCGCAATGGACGGGCCAATGCCAGTTGTCTCCGTTCAACACCGGATAAGCATGCCCCGGCATCACACCGCCAGCACACAAGTCAGCTTGGGAGTATTCGTAGGCGGTCCCAAGTAAATCAAAGCTGGCACGCTTGCAAGCATCTTGGCGCTATAGTTCGATTTTAAGAGTAGAGTCACAGTCTGACTTCCCGCGTGGACAAACTGTTGCTCTCTGCTCTCTTGGACCCTTAATACTGGCGCACGCATCTCACCACGATTACCTCTCTCACGAACGCAGCACATGTGCGTATATGCCTGGCTCAGTAATATGTTGACGGATGGTGGCATGGGCTCAATCAGAGATGGCATTCATCACCGTCATTCAGCTTGAATCGGCCGGGCCAGAGGGCAGCCTATATTTGACGAAACTGAAGCTCTAGCTCTGCCTTGACGCCCAAGTGTTCATATCAAGACATAATAGACTGAGAAATATTTTGTAGTTGACTTCTCCTCGCAACGCCTGCTATCTTGTGCTCTTACGTCGTGAGCAGCAGCGAGGCGCAAAGGCGCTTCAATCATGAAGCGCTCGCTCAGATCAATGGCTCAGATTCAAGCTCGAGAAGCTCTTCCTGAACGAGAGAAAATCAGATTGGGGAGCTCCGGACTCGACAAAGGGCGAAACACCTACCTGGAAGCCAACCGTACACGTGCCGACGTGACCATGACCCGCAGGTCAGCACATCGGCTACCCAAATTTTTCATCTAGGATCCCTGCTTCGACCGATCCTCATTCCGCAGCCCCCTTGGCTTCGGGACTTCGGCTCCGGCTTCGGCTTCGACCCCGTCGGCCTCCTCCCGCTCGCCCTCCGCGGCCTCCCTTGCCGGGCGGCGGCCGCACAAAGGCGAAGTCGACCTGCACCGTCTGGTCCAGGAGCTTGGTGTTGTGCGCGCCGTCGATGGCGGCCCGCGCCTCCTCCAGTGTCGCATACTCGATCAGTGCGTATCCCTACGGAACAGCCGTCAGCTCAGAGTCGCGTCCTCGTCGGGATATGTGATGGCTGCGTAGGGTCGCACCTTGACGTAGCCGCTTCGGCGATCGAGGTTCAGGTGGAGGTTCTTGATTTCGCCAAAGTCGCCGAATCGGTCTTGGAGAGCCTCTTCGTCGGCTTCCTCGTGGACGTTGGTCACGACAATGATCCATCCCTCGATGGAGCGCACGGCGGTGGCTTTGGTGTGCGTCTGCATCTCGGATTCGTTGCGCGCCGGGGGCGACGATGGCTGATCAACGTCCATCTCTGCGTCCGCCATGGTGCTCGTATGCCTTTTGGGCTGTCGATGGCGTACTTGGGCGAGGTAGGAGTGCAATGTTCGTGTGGTCAGGATCTGCTAGCATGTAGAGGATGCACCTGCTCTGGACGTGACGCGATAAGAGTGGGATCACGTGAGTTGCGTTGGCTCTGATACGTTTGCGCCCGACCATTACGCTGAATGCGCATTCTCGACTTGCAGTTTTATTTTACGGTGACATTCAAGACATGCAATAACATGATGTGCTACAATTCATGCCTGGACTCGCCAGGACAGGACGGGAGTACGTAATAGCAGCTGCTCAACGCCTCGACGCTCGTTTGCGACCCAAAACTCGAAATGTCACGCGCAAAGACGGGTAGCCCGGTGGGGGAAATGCTTCTTGTATTGACGAACGACACCGGACGCCGTGATAAGTCGTCGCGCCTCGTCGCAGCTCCGTGTTGTGGATGGAGCACAGCCCTCCAGTCGGTCAAATCGCTCTTGATTCCACCATGCCGGTTCAGTTTGCCGCTTCGAGTACGCGTTTACTCCATCCGTCTTGAAAACCCATCTCCGTTCCTCATCGTCATTCTTTAAGAGCCGGGGTTGGGGTTCATCTGGTTGACCCGTCAGCACGGCCGCTTGTTTCGTTTTCCGGCCGTTGCGTGGCGATTTCGTGCTCACCTTCCGCTTGCCGCCAGTCAGGGTGACGTTGACGAAACGGCGAGTGTATTTGAGGCGCTTGAGAGCGCGGCCCTTGGGGACCTTGGGCTTCTCCTGGGGCTCGACCTGTGGGAGGGTATGGTCAGTCGCTGTCGGTCGCGGCGGGCGGATCGGGTAGTCGTACTTTGGGGGTCTGAGACTTGACCTTGCCTAAATGTAGGGTCAGCAGTGCGACAGAGACGATGATTTTCTGGATTTCGATTTCGACGTACCGGCACGGGCAAGAGATCCGTGAACTTTACCCATGATGATGGATTTGTGTGTCGATGAGGTGGTTGATAAGACGGCGTGGAGCACTGAGAATTTCCGGAATTCGATGGTTGTGTGCGGGAGGCGAGGTTCACGTGAGTGGGGACAAGGGGTGCCCTCCGGATAAACCTTGGAGCGGCCCGCGGCTCCTCGCTGGAACATTCGCTCACCATTATGTAATCGGCTCGTCCATGTCCCGAGCGATCTCTGGTCGCAACTGCTTGGTATTGCATGAAATTTTGCAGCATCGTCCTCGCCAAACCCATCTTGCGCGGATCAGTCATTTATCGCACAGCTATGATGGCAAGGGCTACCATACAGGTCCTGGTTTGACAGACGTACCATTCGCAGCAATCCACCTGTCAGTTCCTGGCATTCAGCCGCCCGGCTGAAGAGATTCGCAAGATGCGTCTCTTTTGACGATTGATGGCAACAGATGAGCCGCGAGCTGCGCCACCACGATTCTCTACAAATGCGCATGAAGTCAAGCCACTTCTTCCGCTCGCTCAGATCACGTCTGATCAGCCTCTACATCGGGCTCGAAATGTTTACAACATTGCATGCGTTGTGAGAGCTCCGGCCTTAGGGACAAGGCAAACGCTGTGCAACCTACCGACCGCATGTGCGCCTTTTGGCAATGTGAATGCAGAAGGCAGAAGCCGTGAAACAAGGTTGACTTTGTTTCTGACTTTGTGATCATCAAGGCCTACTGGATCTTGTTGGGGCTTGCAGCGAGGCTCGCAAATGACATGTTTGTCATTCATGTGCTCACAGAGTCACACTCCCATGTTAACCATGATGAGGACCTGCAATGCATAGACGGACTAGCACAGCTGAAATCACCTCCAGCTGAAAACTCCGACTCGATGAACCAATCAGGGCATTGTCGGTAACGGCCCCGAACTCGGCCGCAAAAGCAACCATGATGAAATCTGCTAGTCTGCATCTGCTTGGGACATGACTGACTGTGTTGGCTGCTGCCAAAGGTGATTCGAACAAAGCGAATGAGCAATATCCTGCCATCACGAACTCGGGGAAATGGCAAGACGTCTCGCACGTACCAATGAAGCCGGCAGAAATCAAGCGTCCAGCCGAGACTCGGGACCCGGAATCCGGGATCTGGCTGTGACGTGCGGATGACACGAAACATCTGACCAGTGGAAACACCCATTGAATCCGGGGTTGGGCAGGGCAAGAGTAAGACTATTTGCAGTCGCGTCCTAGTCTCGAAGTCTCGACCTTGCAAGGTGCAGGCCGGCGCATGGCATCGCACGTAGCCGCGGAAGACGCAAGACGCCGACATTTTGCTATTGATATCGACAAGGAGTGCAGTGACGACGATGGACAGGCGACGGCGCAACGGAGGAGGCCGACACAATGCATCGTCGTATGGACGACGTACAGGATTCTGAACAGATGTTGCGCCTCTACGGAATGATTGTGATACGGAGCACTTGCATCCAGATGCCGGCCAGGTCGGCGGCCGATGAGATTTGACAGAGACAGAGCCGGGGTCGAGACGCACGACGTCGCTTTCGGAGTTTGCGCTGCCTTGAACACGTGGACGAATGAGGCTGCGATTGTCGAGTGTCGCCATGCCTGTCAGTGCACCGGCATGTCACTGCGTGCGGCTGCCGTTGCGGGAAACGGACTTTGAGGGCGACTTGAAGCCTACGATGCTGGAACGACGCCGACTCCTGCAGTAGCGAGACGGGACTCGAGGGGCCCAAGCTCGTGAAATGCATAGCTCGC
The DNA here is from genome assembly GCA_000956045.1 of Hirsutella minnesotensis 3608. Lineage (NCBI taxonomy): Eukaryota > Fungi > Ascomycota > Sordariomycetes > Hypocreales > Ophiocordycipitaceae > Hirsutella > Hirsutella minnesotensis. The sequence goes on along the minus strand of KQ030532.1, from coordinate 105,332 downwards.
GGCGCTCGATGGCGAAGGGACAGCGAGTGAAGTGGAATCGAATGGAGACTTTGGTCTTTCTGCCTCGAGGACTGCTGTTGTGTGGATGTTTGATCCAGGGCGTCGGCTTATGCGAGGGGCAAGGAGCACAGATGCCCTGCAGATGGGCTGCAAAGAGATGCGGCCGACATTGGTCTGATCAAGCCCATGTACTTTGTATGTGAGGCTGTAAGCTGCATATAAATCACACATAGGCAAGTAGAGGCGGGCGGTTCCAGCGAGCAACACGCATGAGGATCGGCCATGCCGTAGCCTCCAAACTTTGATGCTCTCGAACCCTGAAAGCTACCCTACATACATGTCATGCCGGATTGTTTGCGAAAACGGTAGCTGGGAATTCGCGCGCATGTGCCACGGCTACGGCCCTGCTGACACTGGACATGGCCCGGACTCACTTGGAGCCTCGTGCGGGATTGCAAGTCAGCGACTGGAGGCTGCCAGGACCGCAAACTCAATAGGCCAGCTTGGTGAATTGAGGCAGCCTCTCAACTGTGAGCTAGCAGCGTGGAGGTGAGCGAACCGTGACCCGCACGCCCCGCCAAATACCCAGTCCATTTGAGCGGAGTGGGCCCCGGGGTACAAGTGTCTGCTGGGCCACCGGTGCCGCGCTCATCCGTGCAGCGGTCGGACTTGTGCATAGTCTTTATCAATGCAGACCTAGGTAGTCTGGAAAGAAGAAAAAAAATAGACGTCCTTTGTAAGTTGATGCAAGGACTCGCGTAATAATGGTTCGAAGAGTCGAGGGTTAAAAATAGACGGCATCGGCGGTTCGAGATCGGGGTGGGGCAGGGACACGGCAGCAGGGGTATTTGTGAGGTAGCAGAGGTACCTCGTACCTGCTTCGTACAGATCACCGGACATGAAGCAGCGGCAGGGCGGATGAGTGCCCCAGAGTGTCAGGTCGAGGCACCTCGGCGCTAACTTAGAGGCTGATGGGCTGGGAGCTACAGAATTTTCTTGTCAAGTGGTTGTGCGACGGACTCGGGTGCAGAGTGCAGGTCTCGTGTCGAGATGCCAAAACATGGGGGGACAAGGAGGCTCGTCGTTGGTTGCTTGTCAAACTTGTATCTTCTGCAGCCTCATGGAGACAAATCGGTACGCTCGATGCTCAGCCGACCACGCAATGTTGATGGAAAAAATGCATTCATCTGTTCCCGTGCCTCCTTTATCATGCAGATAGTAACTTGGGCGGTACATGTCGTGAGCGCCGTTAAGCCTCATCCGTCGAGCTACAGGCCGGTCGGTTCGAAGCAAAACGTGGACCCGCTGCGCTGCCCGATAAGGTTTTGGGCGGTACCTCTCCAGGTACCTCGACAACTCCCGTCTTCTTCAGGCCCGCCGTCCCCCATCGTCACCGCCGCATGCAAGTCGACTTGTTTTATTTTTCCCTCATCGGACGTCCTGCAAAAGCGCCGTGCCTTTTCCCCCTTTCTCTCCGTCTCGCTCGCCCTCTGTCGCATTCATACCTCGATTGTCCCTGCTTGGTGCCTTGCGTACGGGGCTGCATCATTGTCACTTGTCACGTCGCCTTTCAACGCCTCGTTAAGCGCTTCCAAACTTCTTTTGTGCCTGTCGACCGCCCCCCAGAAGCCCGTGGGGGAGGAGCAGCATCTCGACTCGTCGCCCCTTTGACGAGAACCTCCCCCCCAGGTTTGCTTGTGCGACCCCCAGGCGTCGCTCTCGCTGTATCCGACCGGGTGCATCGTTCCATCCATTCGTGCTCGTTCGGCATTGATACGCGTCATGATCTGAGAGATTGTCTATCCGCCTGGCCGTCATTCTTCTCTCTGCTGTTCCTTGGCTTCTTCTTTCTTGGTGTCGTCCCCCTGAAGCACATGGCAAACAGGTGACCATCGGTTGGCGACCTTATTTTTACTTCTTCTTTGTTGGCTGCCGTCCTTTGCGACAAACCGTCTCGCCGCCTAGGTACCCGCTTGTCCCTCGCTCGGGCTGCGCACAAAGCCTTGAATTTCTTGGCTCTCGCTCAACCTCGTGTTTTTACTCCGGGAGGGGTCTTGTTGTACCAACAGCAGCAGCAGCAGCAGCGGGCTGATTCACTACCTGCCATGTCCGACGCCGACTTGCACTCTGGCCGCTCCAACAGCTTCCGGCGCATGCTGGAGCTCGAGAGGGCATACATGGTGTGTAAACTTGAGCAAGCCTCATTTTTTTCTTCCTTTCCCTTTCCCGCTCCTCTCTTTACGTACACCTTCTTCCCCCTCACCTTGCCTTTTACTTCCTCTCCCAACGGCACCACAGTACATTAGCCGCATATGCGTCCTCACTCAAGCTCGTGCATCCAAGATCCTAACCTCATTTCCTGCTTCTTCCTTGCGCTAATGGTGCATATTTTCCCGTCTTCTTCAGATTGAACGACTGCAGGCCAAAGGACCGCAACCGCAACCTCCTCCGCACTCCTCAACCGCCAAACCAGCCACTCGCCCACGTCGCGCCACCGAGACCTCCGATACCCAGACTCGACGATCCATGATTCGCCTTCAGAACCCTTCTCACCGACGTGAGACGTCGTCACCGGCCCATCGCGCGCCCGTTCTCGTCATTGACACGAGTCCGTCCGCCATGGGTCCAAGGACGGCGTCTTCCATCCCGCAGAGGGACTCTCGTGCTGCTGAGCCTGCTTCGTCCACCGCCTCCTCGGCTGTCTCAAAAACCGTCCCCAGGGTCATCACAAGTCCCACGTCTCCCCAGCTGGAGCCCGATCAAAAGTCCATTTGCGTGTCACCGAGCTGGGAGGCCCAGAGTCGGCGCAGGAAGGAGAAGAAGCTGGAGAAGAAGGAAAAGGAAGAGGCTGCCAAGATGGCCCAGGCCAAAGGCAGGAAAAGCCGACTGAGCAAGCAGCCGCCGCCTCCCAGCTCTGCTGACGCCCTCAAGAGGGTGGACAACAACGGCACGGATCGCGGCCGTGGTCAGGATCGATCATCCACTGCCGGCGTCAAAAGCCCGGAGCAGGAGGCGCCCCCTCGCAAGCCTCGCAGCCGCTCAAGCTCTTTTGCCTCGCTCATCCGCTCTCCCCTGGGGGGCTTTCGGCGCGCTTCTCAAGACCAGTCGAGCGAGTCCGAGTTCATTGGCGGCATCAAGCTCGAGTTCGAGAGGCATCTTGCCAACGAAAAGACGCTCGATCAGCAAGCAAAGGGAGACGAGACGGCCGCGCATCCGGCTCTGCGCACCGAAAAGAACGACAAGAAAACTCACCGTCTATCCGAGCCGCTGAGGTCGCCACCTCCACCGGGTCGCTCGCTCGGCGACGCCAAGGATTCGACCAGGCGAGCATATCCGCCCATCACCCGCCTCGACAAGACAGCCAAGACTCGATCGCTCATCTCGCCCACGGCGCCAGCCATACCGGACATTAGCACAATCGACAAGTGGCGCGTTCGTGTTGGTCTCAAGCCCTCGTCTCAGCCACCCACCCCTACGTCTGCAGAGCCGGTCACGCAGGTCACCGAGCCGAGCGACAACGCCGACGTCAAGAGGCCCGCGCCTCTTGCCTCACCTGGAGGCCGCGAGGCTACGTTCGAGGTCAGGAGAGTGGAATTATCAAAGAGCCCCTCGAATATTCTGGGGCCCACGAGCCACAGCGGCCTGCCTTCAAAGGTCGCACCCGATGCCGAGGAGCGGCCCAAGGGACACGCCGCACATATTGCCTTTGCGCAAGACCCACAGATCAAGACGGTTGAAGCGGAGAGTGCAGTCGAGCCAGAGTCTAGCAACGCCGACACCGAGTCGGTGCGCCCTAACTCTCGAGGGCGTCCGTCGACTGGATATAGGACAGCCCCATCGACGCCTCCCGATCCGCCTCAACGTAGCCCCCGTCGCAGTTCGATCCCGCGATCCGAGGACCACGCACCGCCTGTCCCGCCGTCCCGCGATGCGCGCGAGGCTCCAAGATTGCCCATCTTTTCTGAATACTCCACGACGGAGAAGGCCTCGAAGTTACCGCCGTCGCTCGCCGAACCCGCGTCGCCCAGTACCCTTCAGCCCAGAATGGTGGATAAGCTAAATGCCGCCCTCGCTTCCTACCAGTCGTCCCGGGAGCTTGTGAGACGCCCGCTGTCGCCGAGCTACCAAGCCGCCGAGATCAAGAGGCAGAAATCACCAACCGATGTGTCCTCGTCGACCCGTTCGAGGACCTGGCCTTTAAGCTCGCCCGAAGAATCGTGCTCTGACGACCTGCAGTCGCCCTCTCCGCCGAGCACGCCTGCGACGTCGCGCTCCGAATCGGAAAAGGGAATGCCTTCGCTGGGTCACGTCATGGAAGGAACAGCACCGGCCGGCGACAGGCCCCGCCACGACGCTGGGGACAAGGTGCTCACGGTCCACCGTGGAGGCCACTCACGAAATCCTAATGTCGATGGTCGCAATGACTTGCCCAGCCAGAAGCGGTCCGCTACGAGGGAGAGACCGGCGAGCCCGCGAAATCGGAGCCTCAACTCGCCTCAACGCAGCTTCTCGAGAGGCTCAGACCACATCTCGACAGGTTCTGACCAGCCACGGGAGCAGTCTCCGCAGCCGGTAGCAACCAACTACGTCGACGAGGTGCGAAGGCAGCCACCCACAGCGCCCTCATCGCGCACCGCCAAGCAGAGGCTCGGGCCTCCAGCGTCGTTTGCCCTGCCCGGCGACATGATCCCCCTCCGCTCCCGAGCCGAGTTGGCGCGGCCGTCGGAGAGCAGCGCGCGACTGTCGCAGTACTCTGGCCCGGCGCCGACGGATCGCGAGCCGATCGCCAAGGTGTTTGTCGAGTGCTGCAAGTGCAAGTTCTACCACGACATGCCGAGCAACCTGTACGAGGCCATGGCGAACCCCGAGGCGGCGCTGAGCGGGCGCGACACCATGGGCTACGCCAGCTCCATCTCCATGACGGTCAAGTGCCCGTGGTGCCGGCACGATATGAGCACGAGGTGCTGCGCGGGACTGGCCGCCATGGTCTACGTGACGGAGCGCCTACACTAGGGGAGGTGGCGCGACTGACAAGGAATATGGGAGGGGATTTTGCTGATATGGATTTTTACGCCTTGATGAAGCCCACGACGCACCGCGATGTTTGCACAGACTTATTTTACCTCTACATACTTTCCTGACCTCTCTTTTGACGACCGACGAGCTCTCGGTTCAGTCCAAGGAATCGCTCACGGCCCGCCTGCATTTTCACTTTTCTTTGTCCAAGATTTACACCCCCCCCAGATCGGA
>KQ030532.1:33226-92023 GCA_000956045.1 Hirsutella minnesotensis 3608 | reverse complement strand
ATCTATTGATGCTTGTCTATCTAGCTACAGATGTGATGATGATCCGAGTCTATATAGACTCAGGCGACGGAGTCGCCATATCCATGGAACCTTCCAGATCCCACTGGAGTCCTCCAACAATTTGCACTCCCTCCAGATATGTCTAGCGTACCACGGAGTCCCTGGGAGGCGTGTTATGTCGAGGATGAAGATCCTGTCACCGGAGTCAGCGATATTGTGCAGACCGACGAGAGGTATATGGCAGCGTTGCTGCTGCAGGCGATGAGTCAAGATTTCAGGCAATGAGTACAGTACTGTAATTAATACGGGTTTTGTACAAACAACAATCGACGGGCGACGTGCTGCACCGAAGCAGCGGGCGTGAGGTTGGCTCGAAGCCGATGTAGTCAGCATCGGCTTCAATCACGCCGGCATTAATGTATGTATGGACGGAGGGGTTTACACGCATGCTGGCATCCGCAACGAGTTTCTTCCTGCTTCAGCCGTTGGCCTCGGTGGGTCTGTCGGGAGTGTGTGGCTGCGGCGTTGCCAGAGACGTATATCCTCTCAGCGGACTTAGGGATTCTGTGCACGTCAACTATGGCTCACACTGGCCTACACAGTATGGGCCCGAACCTCCGTATACGGCTATACGGTGGTGGCGGTGGCGGACCGCAGGCGAAGGCGAAGAAAGATTCCATAACCGTATCGCGGATTGCCGCGGCCAGCCTGTCCCCTTTGCGAGTCTCGTAGTAGATTGATCATCGTTTACCTTTAAGCAACGCTGCTGCGTCCTACGGAGTTCTACACGCCCTTGCTATCGATATTCTTCTAACGCGAGGACGAGGAAGAACTTCTCTGCTACCATATCCGCTCACGACCGATTGTTACGGTATCCACCTCCACATACCATTATGTATGACAGTCTTTATTCACACGCACCCAAATCTCAATTCGCACGCACCCCCCCACATTCAGCCACAGCATAGCCACAAGAACTCCGACTTCGCCAACGATCCCGCAGACAGCATTCTTGCGACTTGTCAACGCCAGTTATGAAGCGAAGGAGATATATCCATTTAACTCCTGTGTTGGAGATGCTTGCCACAAATTCCAATCTAGCAGTTCAGTAATCCTTCTATAATTGAGCCCTAATTGTACAATAGGATTTTCGGCGGATAAGAGTCAACTGTATAAAGATAAAATACAACAGGCTAATACCACTATTCGGAACCAGTTAGAGAATGGCTCGGCCAGCTCCCCCTAAACGTGACTCGTTGGGCGCTAGACCAGCTAAACGAGATGCACCGAGTTATGGAATCGAGCCGGGTCTCTAAGAAGGCACTGCCGCAATGTTCAGGATCCACGAGGGCTCAATACGGTCTACCCTGTGCTCACAGGCTCTTGGAGCTAGCTCGTCGAAAGGAACCACTCAAGAGGCAAGACCTAGATCCATTCTGGCATCTCAAGCGATCACGAGACATTGATGATCCTCTCCTTCAAATACGACGTCCTCCAATGGGGATACCTAAGGGTCGACCACGCAATGGCGAACCATTTGGCAACGAACGCGCAATCCCAGAGAAGCAGCTAGCCCCTCAAGGCTCAACACGGAGTGGCGTCCAGCGCTCGGCGCGTCGAAATTACTCTCAATTCGAACTGGGGGCAACGCTGGAGGAAGAAGATGCAGCAGACGCACAAGACAAACCGCGACGTCGGCCGAAACGGAGTAAAGTTGTCGAGTCAGGAAGCACTCGAGTTACGCGCCGACAGGCGAAGACACAGGACGACAGCAGCAAACGAGCTGAACGGTGTAACTCTTCTGAAATGACGCAAGATCTGGGAGTAGCAGACTCGTGGCTTGCCAACGAGGGTGGTAAAGATACGGTTGGCGACAGCATTACTGTTGCAACGAATTAGACTCCTGCTCGCCAAGGAGTTGGAAATGTCAGACATCCGCACCAATGATTTATTGGGCTCCGATCTCGGAGGCGCTGTGGCTGAATGTGGGGGGGTGCGTGCGAATTGAGATTTGGGTGCGTGTGAATAAAGACTGTCCGAATATTTGCCGGGAAAATCAGTGTCTCAGAGCAATTATAATCAGCCGGACTGTCGTCGCCAACAGGAAGCCACCTCGTCAACGCTGAAGCCGAATAAGCCGGGCTCGATGCGACAAAGGATCCAACACACCAGGAAGAGGGACCATCCCCGCTCACACATGTCTCTTCGGGATCGGAAGCTGGCCGCATGATGACGTGAACGTGGAATAGAGAAGAGGGCGAAAGATCCTCAACGTCCCTTAAAAAGCCACATTGTTGGTCTCGAACGCGGGTGCCTACGAAGCCCCGTCCGACCCGCTGAAGATACGCAGAACGGCTCGCGTGACTGTCGTATGTCAGAAAAGATCTCGTCGCGACTTTCCAACTTGACGTCTCGCCATTCGATATCGGCCTTGTATACGAGAATATGGAGCAAAATCTCCACTCAACTGCATGGTTGGCACACGGGCGCTGACCAGTTCATGCCACACTTGCAGTAGTCATCTGACGGCTCCAGGCACACAAGACAAGGCAGCGATGCTACACACCGAGGATCCAATGAATCGCAAATGAGGGGGACTCGCAAGGCAGAGACAGTCGGCGAGCCACAGCCGAGGGGAGCCGCCACCAGTCTCGACAATATAAAGACTAGGTAAGGATGAGCCGTGCCCATATAAGACTGCCTCTCCTCTCAAGCGTCTCTCTGAACAGGAACACAGGAGTAGTCACCTAAGCTCACCGCCAACTTCAACATGATTTCACTTGGCCGTATCCTACTTGCCCTTGGCGCAGCCGAGGTGGCGTTTGCTGGCATCGCCGGCACCAGGACAGTGTACAGGAGAGGTCATTAGCCACTTAGAAGAGTAGAAGCCTGTCAAGAAGACCATATCCTCTAACAATCTCGTCTTGCAGATGACAAGGACTTTACTCCGCGACAGCCCGGCATCGTTGCCGAGTGCACCAAGTTCTACATGGTCCAACCCGGCGACACCTGCTACAAGGTTGCGCTCGAGCAAAACATTAGCCCTGTCGACTTTGCCAACTGGAACACAAAGGTCGGCCCCAACTGCGAGTACCTGCTTGCCGGATACTATGCCTGCGTCTCCGTCACGCAGCCGACACCCGTTCAACCGACGCCTGTTGACCCGACGCCCATTGGACCGACGCCCATCGGACCGACGCCCATTGGGCCGACACCCATTCAGCCAACGCCGGTCCAAACGCCGCAGCCGATCCAGAACGGCATGGTTAGCAACTGCAACAAGTTTTACCTGGTCAAGCCTGGTCAAGCATGCTACGATGTTGCTGCACAGACGGGCGTCTCGGTCAACGACTTGATCAGGTGGAACCCGGCCGTCGGAAAGGACTGTACCAACATGTGGGCATACTACAACGTTTGTGTGGGAGTCGCCAGTTGAACAGACATGACGAGGAATATCGCGACATGGACGTTGCAAAAGTGTTGGAACGAGAAAAACTAATGTAGTATGTGAGATTTGGGTCTCACGAAAAGGCACGGCTGTGTGCCTCGTACGTAAAACCATTAATCTTCTTAGTATTTAATTCGCAATGCTTACGATTTTGACACAACCCTATTCTTACTTCTTGATATGCGGTGTGTTGCATGATGCATTCCAGCTTTGGCGGAATCCGGCGTGGACGAGGGCATGCGCACTCTGAGGACGATGCGTTAGAGAATAGCTCCAGGGAGGTTTTTCTTCAACGCCAATATTCTTTCTGAAGAAATTTGTATGGCCAGAATTTTTTTTTAGCCGAAAGTTCCGGGGTGTCCTTGTTCAATCAAGAACGTGATGGAAGTTGAAAGAGTTGCATCTGGTTGCCCCTTTCTTCAAAGACGGCCGGCGTCACGACCCGAGTAGGTCGGGGAGAAGGAGATAAGCTGATGCTTTCAGAGTTATCTAGATAATAATTGGTTTCAATTTGCAAAAAAAGACGCATTGGTTGCATTATCGCCTAGTTGCAAGAAGTTGGTAGACTCAACTGTCAAGAGTCTTTTGCCAACGCGTTTCGTGCTTCGTACAGGTAGGCGAACCTGATTTACACTCGAATAAAGAGGTGCGAACTAGCATGTCAACTCCAAAGAGCCAATCACACAGTCCCTATACGCGAATCTACTCAACAAGATATAAAGCAAGCTTCACCTCGCCGCATCCCGCCTCGTCATCCGAACAACCTTGCCCTCGCTCAGCTCCACGATGACGTCTGCATCGCGGATCGTCTCGAGACGGTGCGCAACGACAAGCTGCGTGCACCCGGCAAAAGCCTCAGACAGAACGGCTTGCGCGCGTGCGTCTGTGTCGCCGTCAAGATTGCTCGTCGCCTCGTCTATCAAGACTACCCTGCTGCCAGTGCTAGCGTTGTGAAGGACGGCTCTTGCTAGGCAAAGCAGCTGCTTCTGTCCGTGCGATAGGCCGAGTGAGGATAACTCAGTATCGAGACCTTCGCGCGATGATATTTGCCGCCAGAGGTCGACCTGGATCAGCGCCTTCACCATGTCGGCTTCCTCGAAGCTGTTGCTTTCGACCTGTCGTCCAGTCTTGTGGAACGGGTTGAGGTTATCGCGAACGGAACCGGTTAGCAATATTGGATCCTGTGGAAGAGTGGTGATTTGCGAGTGAAGGTATTGGCGTGAAATATGGGAGACGTCCACTCCGTCGATCCAGATCTGGCTAGACGAGTCGAGGAGGCGGAGAATAAAAGAAAGAAGCGAGCTCTTGCCGCTGTATAACCAAGTTAGTATTTGTGCTGCTGCTCTGAAACATATGCCACTAGCCGTAATGGCATTCACGTAACTTGCCTTCCAGTTCGGCCGACGATGCCAACCTTGTGTCCGGGCTCAATCACGATTGACACGTCGTGAAGAACAGGCCTTAAGTCGTTTTCGACAGCACTGAAAACCCAAAGTCAACCAAGAACCACACAAGTCTCCACTCACCACTCACTTATATCTTGAACTGACCGCCTTAAGCTCAATCCTGCCCTACGCCGGCCAGTTCAGGGGCCGGCAGTTGCGCGTCCTGGACGCAAAACGAGTCCTCCTCGACTGGGGTCTTTTCCGGAAGCTGAAACGTCCGCAAGCGCGCAATGGCCCCGAGAGAAGTCTCCAAGTCGATCCACGACTTGATGAGTTGCGAGAGGGCCTCGCTAAGCGTCATGATGTTGACGAGTGCAAGCCCAATGGCGGCCTGCGACGACCCGGTCGTGAGCGCAAACGAGACAAGCACTACTGCAATGACGAGAATACACAGGTCTAGGATTAGTTCAAGCCACCGCTGGATGCAAAACATGTAGTAATAGGGCTTTTGCGAGTAGTCGAGCAATTCGAGACTGCGTGCTATTTCTTGTGATTGCCACCCAAAAGCGCGTATGTGCTGTAGCCCGGCGGCCGTCTCTATAAATTGCGTATATAGAGGAGATTTGGCCTCGAGGTCAAGATATCGTATCTTTCTAGAGGTGCGCAGGTAGAACTTCTGAAGATAGTATAACACAACGGCCAAGAAGGGGATAATGATGGCGGCGCTCTTGGCCCCAGAAGCAATGATGCCTACATCTGTCAAGATGGAGAAGACGACTATTTCGCGGTAAGTACCTGTTCAGACGTGGGATTCGAGTTGAAACTTAACGGTATGCAACCTGCATAAAGGCCATGGGGAGAACTTGGCTGACGAGCGTCATGTCCTGGCTAAACCTGCAAGGTCCGATCCGTTTAGCAGTGCATTCTCTTCTATTGCCTTTACGAAAAGAGGTCTTGCCTATTGAGGATGGCTCCAGAGTCTGTAGATGTGAGGAACCAAAGAGTCGCCCTGGCAGAGATGAGCAGGAAAAGAAACCATCATTAACCATAGCAACCTCACCTCATGACGCGGTCGAGAAGCATCCAGTGCAGGTTCTCCGCAGACCTGCCCGTTACACTCGAGGTAGAGGGAAAAGAGGGAAACACGACGCTCACACGTAGCTCTTAAGTTATTTTAGATATAGAGAAGGTCTTGAGCTTGCGGAGGAGAAGGCGAATAGGAGCAAGGGGTCAAAAGTACAGGTTGGCGCGACTGACAAGATCGGCGCACGACGGCTTTGCAGAGATGTAAATCGCCCAGGCATAATAACTAAAGACTCTAAACATGTAATTATTTAACTGCTTTTTGATTCTTTGGTGCTCATTCGTACTGAGAATTAGGACGTTTGCCATTCGACCAGGGGACTGGCTCACTCGGTGGTAAAGTAGGCTACCGGTTGACGTTCCTCTCAGCCTCTCAGCCTTCACAAAAGCCTCTCGACCCCGCTTTGACTGAACCAATCTTCGCGCTGATTCATAGTATCTTGACTTCTTATCCGTTGTTTTGACGAAAGACCCTATGGCATTGCGTCGAGATGAGTTGCCGACTCGACGCCAATGTCGTCGAATGGCGGCTCCTTACCGAAATACAACCCCTATTTGCCGGACCGGTGCCGTGGGACCTTGCAATCGGCGATGTGGGAGCGGCTGCTGCCGCTGTTGCCATCACCGCGGAAAAGGTGAAGACTGTCTTTGCCAGCCAGATGGGTGAGATGCGTATCAACTTGATCGATCTCGCGAGATTCGACTTGGAGCAACAGTCGTACTCCAGTTGCCGCGACAAAATCAGGCGCTTGCTCGAGTTGTTGGAAGAAATCGTCCTGGATCACGTACTAGATGATCCAGATGGCCAGGCTGTTGAAGCGTCACCAGTCGAGGTACGTTTGCGCGCGTCAACTTTGCCGCATGTGAGGCTGGACTACATCAGCATTGGATGTCCGAGCTGCGTTCTAATCACAAGCTCCCTTTAGGAGTATCGAAGCGTCTGCCCGTCAAATCCTGTGAAGAAGACCCTCACCGACGCGTTGCGAAACTCGATTTGCTCGTGGCTGGGCATCCAAGCCCAAGATCTCGAGAATTCGTCGACACGAGGAACAGCCGATTTTCAGTGCCTGGCTCCAGACACATCAAAACAACCTTTTCCCAAACTGCAAGCACTAGCAAGATTCATAATCAAGAGATCTGGGCAGAGCCCAACTCAGACTTGGGTCGCATCGTGCAGCGCCTTTCTTAAGTTACAGTTGACTCTCGTCAAATTTGAGCAACTCAAAGCCAAGGCAACCAGAGTCAATCGAGTCATCGATGGTTTGCCACAAAGATTCAGCCAGATGAATTCGGGTGCACCCAGGCCTCCAAATATAGCCCGGACGCAATGGGAGAGTACCAAGGCTTTCCAGCTTACCAACTGTCTATATCGTCTCCTTAGAAAGGCCATCTGCATTAGAGTGGATGAGCACAAGACTGAGCTTCAGTTGAACGGCTTTGAGCTCGATCAAAGCTGTGCGAACAGCTCCTTGTCTCAAAACATGATTGTCGTCTCATGCCCGAAGGCCGACGTTTTGGATATGTGCCACTGTACCTTTGTCTCGCAGCCATTTCCAAACTTGACGGCCCTGGAGGACACGCGCGACCAGTCGACTAGGCATTACGATGTTCCCGAAGCCATTCTCAGCGATCTTTGCGGGTTGATGCCCCACGTCTCATCTCGGCCGTTCAAGATTAGCTTTGACGACGAGGACTTGTGGTACAGCAAGACCCGAGACCCTTCTAGCGCTGGGCTTGTGGCGGCGAACATGGTCTCCCTGGAGTACCTTCTTGAGCATGGGTTCTTCAGCAAAGACCGTGAAGGTGATGTATTCAGCCTTAACGATAAGGCAGTGCTCGCCCTATCACTTGCCCGATGCCTCGTTCACCTCTGGCCTGGGCGTTGGGTACGTGGGCCGTGGACGACTGAGTCTATCAAATTTATGTGCACGACGAACCACTTGCTCGACAGACACTACCCATATTTGACTTGTTCTGTCACCAAGAGCGACGCAAGCGAGGGCCAGGATGAGGATCGGGGCCCTGACCATCTTCAACTGTCGGTATTGAGTCTTGCTGGGCTGCTAGCCGAAATCGAGACTGGTTTGCCAATTCAATCGAACCTTGCCTCTGACACTATTGAAAGCTTCAAGGATGAAATCGATGATGCCATGGAACCGACCAGGAATCAATTTGGACGGGGCTACTATAATACCGCAATTCAGAAATGCCTCCAGTTCATGGTACTGCTTAAGAGGGGGGTCACGTACGAGCAGGGAGATTTTCAAACGACTGCTCGGAACATTTTCTACCATAATATCATCAAGCCTCTGGAGGACAACTTTGGCCAGATTCCATATCCAGCTACTGTCATGAAGCCGCAACCTCTCAATCTTGGGAGATATACGACTGAGTCGTCCGCTTTGCCTCCAGGAATTAACGCGACGAAGCTATCGACTAGTCATCGCAACGGCGCAGCAATGTCGAGTATTAATCTGGGCATGGAGCGAGATCATCAGGCGGTTATGTTTTTTGACGAAGAATCCACCGCTAGCAGCGAGTATGTGGGCTTCCCGTGGCATTCGACTCCGTATTTTAAATATCCACTGACCATGTCGCAGACTCATCGATAGAGCGGATTTCTTCTTGGATGCATTCAAGAGGTTTCAAAGGCGGCACATCGACCCTAAGACTAGGCAAGGCCGAGGCGGACGACGGCGGACCAGAATCGCGGTCTTGGACACTGGGATCGATATGGGGAATGAAGGAATCCGCGGCCTCGTTGATGAAATCATGAATTCACGCAGAATGATGAAGTGTCCAAAGGCCGATCGCAATCCGATCCGCGAAATCGGTAGCTTTACCGGAGACAATGGATCAGACGATTTCGGTCATGGAACCCTTGTGGCTGGATTGATATTGCAGACTGCACCAGAGGCGGACATCTTTGTTGCAAAAGTTTCCGGTGCTAAGAGCTTCACGAACATGAAAGCCGTTGCAGAGGTAAGTCTCCTCAGTCTCGAGAAGTTGCGGATGGGACGGTGCGGTGTGTTTGGCCCCTCGTCGACTCGGAGCAGCTACTCTCGTTGATATCCATTAAATGATGTATAGGCCATCGACTGGGCAATCAAACGCGAAGTAGACATCATCAACATGTCTTTTGGCTGCGAATTCGACGTTCATAGTGTCGTCCTTGCCTTGGATCGGACGGCCACGGTTAAACATCCGAGGCCTATCCTCTTGGCGGCAGCCTCAAACAACGGACGCAACAGCCAACGCACCTTTCCCGCTCGCCACAAGGACGTCATTGCCATACACGCTCTCGACGGCAAGGGGAATGACAACGGGGGCATGAATCCTTCCAGGAGGGGCCATCATGACAACTTCGGAACCTTGGGGTTAGGTATCAGATCCTTGGGTGATGCATCGCATTCGTCACCCGACACAGCAAGCGCGCGTGGCCCCCAAAAAGCGTACAAGTCTGGCACCTCATATGCGACACCCATAGCAGCGGGCATTGTGGCCAACTGCATCGAGTGGATTGGATACATGCGAGACAGGGATCATATGACGGCGCATCAGTATCGCTTTCTTAGGGGCCCCGATGGAATACGCCTTATGCTGAAGAAACAATCGGAGACGGTTGGTGACATACTCTCGATCGCCCCCTGGATCCTCTGGAAGGAGGATCCCTTGGATACGGTTGGGGATGGAGGGTGGCCTCGGGAGGTGACTGAAAAGGCCGACAAAGATGTCCTCGTGCTGCTACTGGAAGACATGCATCCCATAATGTGGGACTAATGGATGTAACCACTAAGGACATGCTTACACCATAAGAGAAGTAATGCCATCAAGTAAAAAGGTGTTGAATGCAACAAGTTTTGGAATTGCAAGTCTACCACGTGAATATCCGGGGGCAATAATCTTATGAATAGTTTTCAAAGACAGAGTCTTGACTGAAAGCACCGCTCGTTCATCCATTTACCTCACTCTTCTTCTTCATCAGTCGACAACCATATTATCTTGCTGGTCTCGTCCTCAAACTTGAAAATCGCCACCTCGTCCTCATCGGCCTGCTTGACAGCCTCGGGCCACGATAAGTCGCCGTCCTTGTAGAAGTGAGGCGCAACCACTTCGAAGTCCTTGACGCCCTCATGTCCATCCAGCATGGTCGCTCCGGCAACAGACAATTGGTGGTCTTTGACAAGCCCGTTCTTGAAAACAATGCGCTCGACTCGAAAGGCGAGAACAAAGTCCGTCTTGGAAGTGAAAGCACAGACCGCAACGCGGGTGCGGAGAGCTTGAAAGAACGGTTTTACCTCGACTAGTTGTTGGGGAGCTGTGATGCTGGCCTGAGCATCGACTGTCGCCGGCCTATCGACATTGACGGACCCGCCGCCCTTGGCAATTTTGACGCCGTTTACCATGTACACTGGCACCCTGTAGTTGCGACGACCAAGGTAGCTCTTGACGGCATCCTGAGCGAGCACTTTAGCTACGTACTCATCAGTCACGATGAACTCGTGCGTCTGCAGCTCTGGAGCAGTTATAACGTCCTTGGCGTCGCGCTCGAGTAGCAAGCCGAAATTCATGCCAACCGGGGACCCAACCGTGGCAAGCAACGTCGTCCATAGGCCAAGCCGCCCGCGTAGTAATTCGCCGCGAGTCGACGAGAATGCTTCCCAGACGGCTACTTCTTTAAGATTCTCAGGGTCAATGGGCTGGCGGCATCGGTGGTTGATTGGGTCAAGGTTGGGACTTAATGGGCCGACCAGGATGTCCCCCAGCTGTAAGGCTTTGGGCGAAATGGTAAAGCTTGGTGAAACAATATATGTCTTGGTGAAAGGCATTAACATGATGAAGGCGACGACTTCCTGGTAGGCTCCGTTTTGCGGAGCGGGAAGAAGTCGACGGAGTGAAGCACCAATTTATTAGTAGAGACGGTTCCTATGACGTGAGACAGCCTCTATGAGACGCGTTAAAGGTGAGCAGCCAAGGAGAAGAAAAAGTATCTAGAAATCTTGGGAAAGGCTTTTAGTACTCTGGGGCTTTTCCAGACTTCTGAGAATTCTTGGTGATTTTCTGTAGGCTTTATTGTGTCCCGAAACGGGGGCGAGTTTTCCTCGGAACAGCATCTGATCTTGACCCCGCTGCGGCTGAGAGACCGACTAACGCGCCTTTATTGTAGAGGCCGTCGTGGTCAATCTCTCGACTAGCCCTTTCAGGACCTTGTTGCATCGCTGGCTTGCAGAACGCAGTGTCGATTCCCAGACTGTCGTTCAAGGTCTCCCTCCTTGGTAGGCGAGGAGCCGGCAAATTGTGAGATTGTAGTAACTACGTATTAAATGTGATCAAATACGTATCAAAGGCAATCAGGATAAGCTGGACTTTGTTGTTTTTAAGGCACATTTTAATTGGTTATTCAGAAGAATAGTGCGTACCTCCAGATGCGTACCTATGGAATCCAGTAAGAACTTAAAGGCCAACTCTAGTGTAAGAGAGGGGGTCTCTGCTGACGTTGGTTCTTCCAAGCAGCATACACCTACACTTATCCTTTCACTGCACTTCCCTCTTCGACACCGGCCTTTTTGCTGGTCAGCGTCAGAATACACTGCGGCGTCAGAATCTCGACTTCGTCTTCATCAGCATTCATGGAGCCGGCTTCTTACACGACTTTGCGTAGCGGCGTAGCGTCAAGATATGAAGGGCGGGAAATATTCGCCGCGGCAGTTCTGTGCGGAAATCTCCTGCGCAACCTTCAGTCCGGTCTCGCTGGCCGGAGCAATAGCGGACCTCAGCTGTGCCTAGTGCGGGACTATTTGCAGCGCTTTGAGCTTTGGGCCGGCTACACCAGAGTCTTTGCACATGACGATGGCTCTCTAGATTGTCGACTAAGGCCGTTTCCCAGTGCGAAGAATCTTGTGCTGGACATGCTCCAGCTATTGGATCGAAATCTGCGTCACGGTTTGTCCAGTCTGCGTCACGGTTTGTGCCTTTTGTTCTCCTTGAATGTCAAAAGCGGTCCCCAAGCTGAATTGCCTGTTTATCAGACTTCTTATTCGAACCGGCCATTAACGCTCGTTACGGAAACCTCTCGGCTGCTGCTTCTGAGGAGTCATCATTAGTCCAAGCGGCAGCTTTCGACGCGATCCAAGAAGCAATAGACAGGCTCCAACACCTGGCAACTCTTATTCAGAAGTCGCATTGCTTAAGTCTTGCATCCAGGACCACTTCCTCCGCGGGCAGGTCAGATGTTGCCGATATAACAGAATTTCAAACCATAGCCTCGCTCTTCGTCGCGGGTCGTTTCCCAGGTATTCAGGGGCCACTCGCATCGCAGCTCGTTTCCTCCATCACATGTCGAAGACTACGATTGCTAGATCAAGCTAAGAGTAAACAGAATCTCCGACCTGGACCTCGTGACCCTTTACTCGCTTTGTCGCAGGTTCTCGACGAATCTCAACATCATGTCCGTAATTCAAGTCCTGAGCAGTACTGCACTTGCGAGTGGTGCTCTGATGAAACTTCCCTCGTTGACCTGGCTATGCCTGGATGGTGGAGGTAGGTCTTGGGGAATGATTACAGTTCCTGCTGCTTTAGGAACGCAACCAAACCGTAGACTCGCGCTCACTTCAACAGAGATCTCCAGCCATATGTGTGTCTGTCTGAAGATTGCTTCGAGCCAGCCGTCTTCTTTAAAAACTTGCCCGCGTGGCGCAAGCACATGGAAGACACCCATTCAAAAGATTGGGTCCAGACAATACACAGTCCTTTGCTGTGGTATTGCGATGCTGGCACCCATCAATACGTTGAGTTTGAAGACAAGTGAGACCTCGAACGCCATCTCCACCGAACGCACTCCAAGGACTTGACTCCAAAGCATCTGCAGAGAAGACTGGAGCGCAATGTGTTACCATCGCCTCGAAAAAGAAATATCTGCCCCCTATGCAACCGGGATATCGTGCAGACTTGTAAGGGATTTCCTGGTGATGCGCCGGATCGGATGATTCGCCGGATTTTGGCCCCCTTGCATTCCAGCGAACAATTCAGCAAAACTCCGCCTTAGTCGTCTTGGATAACTTCTAATTGAAGCAGGTACGGCATATATGCCTAGATATGCCATTCAGTCTATTTCGCAGTCATCAAGCCACCGTGGTCGCCGCCTATTGCGCCCTGACCGCCCAAGTCCCCGAATTGCAACCACCATCTCTCGATCGCTCTCGACAGCCAAAGATGGCTTTTGGGGAATGGAAAAAGTGGTCGAGACCGACTCTGGACCTTTGCATAGGCTATCCATGGGCGATCTCAAGAATTCCGGCGCTGCCGGTGGCTCTGGCAGAGCCGAAATGGCGACGATAATCTCGTCTCGAACACCCGGACTCTTCTCGAGAGTATGTGGTGCCACACGGGGGACAAATTCCATCTCCGACATTGTTTTCCGGTTGCTACGCTGCAGCTCTTTCCGTATCTGCCGATTTTTCTCCCTCTCTTGCCGCTTGGCTTCCTTTGCCTGCCGTCTTTGGTCCGTTTCTGCCTCTCGCTGCCTTCTCCTCTCCAAGGTGAGAGCTTTGACCTCTGCAGCCCTTTTCTGTCTTTCAAACTTTTGTCTTTCCTTCTCTAATGTCTCCTCTTGCTTTTGAGTCTCCATCGCTGCTTTCCGTAGGCGTGCTTGGGCCACTTTCGCGGGACTGAACACCTGAGCCGAGTTAGGATCTACACGGTCGAAAAGGTAATCTTTCAGAGCTTTACCGCGCATTCTGCGCTGTTTTTCGTGGAAGATGGTCTCGCGGAGTCCCTGATTCTCATATCGAAGCAATTCATTTTGAGATTGGAGGCTTTCGAGAGTGCTTCTGAGCTTCCGACTGTCTCGTTCGGCGTTTTTGAAGGATTTATCGACTACTTTGTCGACAAGTCGGCGCAAATCCCGAGCAGTGGGTTGCTCAAGGGCAAGCGAGTCTGCAGAACTGCTGCCAGACTCAGATTCATCTTCTCTTTTCTCCGTGATCTGCGACAAAACGACTTCGGGGTCAAATGGGAGCAATCCGGTCCGTTTCCACCCACTTGCGATGTTCTCCGCTGAGAACGACGACCCGAATGCGTCCCAAAATAGCGACCAGAACTCCCTCTTGGACAGTCCAATGAGTCCCTGTGTCTTTGCAGTCCATCGGATGAGCTGGTTGGTATACGCGGTCGAAAGAGGGCCAAAAAGGGACACATCAAGCGGCTGCAGCCTGTGCGTGGAATGGGGCGGAAACACGGCAACAATTATCCGATGCTGGTCGCACCACTCCAGGAAGTCCATATTAACATGACCCGAGTGTCCATCGGTGATCAGAAGGCGGTAATCACGGCCGTTTCGCGCCTTTTCTTTCGTGAACCGGTCGAAAACACCAATGAGCCACTCCTTTCCAAGTTCATGGCTCGTCCAACCCGATTCTGAAGTTGTGAAAAATGCTGATTGGTGCTCGGGGTCAAATTCCGTCAGCCAAGAGTCCTGGACTTGTCCTGGCTTGCCTTGGTAGATGAGAAATGGGGGTAGCGCGGTCAGGTCTTGACAGACGCATGCCAGGAACGTGATCCATGATCTGTTGCCATCCTGAGCAGCACCGATCAATTTCCCTTGCTTCTTGGCACGAACAGAGAATACTCTCTTGGTACGATTGATGACGCCGAGTAGAAAGCCCTTTTCATCCACATTATACGTGTTGCAAGGCAGAATGTTGTATTTCTCGATTTTCCCGCGAATCTTGTTCAATCAGCGGTGAAGGAATGGACTTGGGCGTCTACTTACGAGTTCATAGTAAGCTTTGTACCGCGAGGGATTGTCCGCCCTCTTTCTTGCGATATCAAAACCGTCGAACCAAGTGCAACCGAGCTCATTGCTGTTGCGTCGAACGAAGCTATACGGCCAGTCCTTTCCGACCTCGATTTTGGCGATATCCTGGGCGAAACTTTTGATCATCGGCAGCGTAGGCGGAATCCCACGTGACGAAAGCTTACGAATATACGCAACAAGGTCCCTTTCTTGCTGTTTTGAGAGACGTGACTTATACAAAGCGTCGGCATCCTGTCTTGACCTCTGTTTGCCTTGATGTCGTCGACGCAGGGTTGTCTCGTCACACTTGAACTGACGGGCCACCTTGGCATAGTTCACAGTGTCAGACGACTTTAAAAACTCAAGCGCTTCATCAATTGGGGCCATGGTTGTGGAGTAATTCATGAATGAAGTGGAGGCGCGAACTGGCGGTGAATCCGGCGGATTGATCGATCCGGCAGATCACCGGGAAATCCCTTAAGCACCATCGGGATCTGGACGGTCAGGGCGCACACCCACCCGCCATTGACACAGATCAAAACCCATATGCACGCAAGCCTGCGAGATTGATAGCTAATCGCGTCAACCATTTGTCAGGTTCGCAGGAGGGCATTGCACAAGACGCATTGTATGACGCGGATTCTTCGCCTCGAATAGGAGCAGCACATGAGGTGGACCACGAGCAAGTTAGCAGGCACATAGCTGCACATCTCGAATCGCTCGCGTTCCTATCTGTGCGATACTTGAGCCACGATGCTGTCGCCGACGAAGCAGACTCGGAACGGGCGTCGCTGAATACCGACCACGACCAGTGCGTGAGCGACACTAATGAAAGGCCCAGAAGGATTCTCAGAGACTTTCCCGAGGCTGCTTCCGGCGTACTCGAGTTTGATGACACTACTCCAAATGTGACGGCAGACGAGACGCAAGATAGAGGTATACAAAGTCATAGAAACCGCCTGGCTGAAGGTATACCAGTTACTAGCGTGCTAATTGTGCCTCAATAGTTCCGAAGACGTCTTCAGGGCCTTTGTCTCATGCGGCTCCGATAGACAATCTCGAAGAGGCCATCGGCATCGGCAAAAAAGCCGTTGCTGAGGCTTCGCTTGGTCATCCAGACAGATCTTTGCTCTTGGGCAAACTGGGAGATTTGCTCGGCCGTCGTTTCGATCGAATAGGACAGATACAGGATCTGAATGAGGCAATCGCGGTAACCGCACAGGCCATCGAACTAGCTCCCTTTGATCATCCGAACCAACAGAGGTGGTTGAACAGACTTGCATGTCGTCTCGGCCATCATTTCGCCCAGACGAACGCCATCCGGGACCTAGAAAAGGCAGTCTGGGTGGCTAGGCAAGCCGTCGGGATTAAGTGTCATGTCCAACTAGGCCATCGAATAATGATGGGGAGGCCGAGTTTGGAAGCAGAGGACTACGATCGGCTGGCATTGGAGGACAGGCTAGCGGGCGTGTTGCTCGACAATAGACGCGTCAAAGAGGCCATCGAAATCCTTCAGAACGTGGTCGCGAGCCGGCAACGGGCGCTGCCCGAAGAGAACCAGTCTCGACTCGATTCGGAGCATAACCTCGCACGGGCGTACCTTGACGACCGACAGATGAAGAAAGCTGTAGAGATTCTTGAGCACGTCGTCACGGTCCGGAGACAGGCGCTACCGGAAGAAGACCAGTCTCGACTCGCTTCGGAGCATGAGCTAGCGAGGGCATACCTCGATGATCGACGGATAAAAGACGCCATCGACATCTTGGAGGACATCGTCGCCATTGGGAAGAGGATAACGCCAGTACAAGGCGACTTCTCTCAGCTATCGTCGGAGCACGAGCTCGCGAGAGCGTACCTCGAAGACCGGCAGATCGACAAGGCGATTCAATTCTTTGAACGTGTTGCAGCGACTGGAAAGATGGGGCTACCGGAAGATAATCGCGCCCGGCTGACGCTCGAGCATGGGCTCGCGAGTGCCTACCTCAATGGCGGGCGTATTCAAGACGCCATTCATATTTTCGAGCATGTGGTCGCGGTCCGGGAAGGGACGCTGGCAGAAGACGACCTCTCGCGGTTGGCGTCAGAACATGAGCTTGCGAGGGCGTACCTCGACGACGGACAAACCGAAAAGGCCATCGAAAAATACGAGAAAATAGTCGCCATCAGAGTCAAGACGTTAGTCCAAACCGATTATGCGCGACTGTGTTCAGAGTATGAGCTGGCGCGGGCCTACCTCAAAGATAGGCGGACTGAGGATGCGATTCAAATCTTCCAACAAGTAGTTGACGTTGCACAAAAGACTCTAGCGGAAAACGACCACTCCCGGTTAGCCTTTGAGCTTGGGCTTGCCAACGCGCTTCTCCCAAGTGGCCTTGTTTCGAAAGCTACCAATATTTCTCAAAGTGTCGCGGCCGTTGGGGACAAGACGCAGGCGGAGGAGGACCACCGCAGGGCGTACTTTTCCGGCCTCCCAACGGACAAGGCTATCGAGATTGATGGACAAAACAGGTCGAGAGCCGTCCGGAAGAGAACGCTGATGGAAACCGGATAAGTTGAAGGTTGTCAAATCGACTAACGTACCTATCCCAAATCATTGTTGCGTCGTGACCGTATCATCGTCAAGCTCAACTCCTACCCTAGGCGCCCAAGTGTGCCTCGCCCAATTACCCAAACCATATCTTGAGCTTCAAAAAAACATGGCCAAAAGTTCATTCCGTATCCTTCATAATGCATGAGCCTCGGACCCGGTACAACTGGATCCACCACGCCAGGCACAGCTCGTGACACGACCGCATATCAGTGGACGGGATGTGGAATCCCTGAAGGGGATCATTATACTCAAACTGCGAGGGATGATAAGAAGAAGAAGAATCATTAGGCGAAGAAGGCTGCGAAGTGCTTCCCGTCTAAAAGTGGACCGTCGCGGAAATGTTAAGGTTCTCGGAGGGACTACATCGGGCCTATAAGTGTTATACTATGAGGGCGCCAGATAAGTAGTAGTTAAGGGATTTCCATGTAATTTACCGGATCGGGTAATTCGCCGGATTTTAACTCCCCTTTACTCTAGTAGTCTCTGGATTGTGACGGCCTGCACGGAGCAGGGCCGGAGCCGAAGCCGATTAGCGGGCTCGGCCAATGCCACCGGACTGCAACTCCGCTTCTTTATACGAAGGTGGCATTAGCTCTGCCATTTGCCGCCCAGTGGCCCCGCGCGGGTAAGACGTTCGTCATCGTGGGGAAGGATCCGTTGAGCGAGCATCACATCCGGGCGGGGACGCAGCGACGCTCTGCAATTTGTCCTTTCAGACACTCAAAGACCCTGTTGTTGATCTCACTTCACTTTGTCTTCTACGACGACCGAGGCCTAGCAACCGAACATCTGAATAGCTAACAATCCAGAGTTGACGATAAACGTGTCCCGAACCTCACCATGGCTTCCGCCGTCGAGGTTCCCGACAAGGACAAGATGAGCGTAAGAAGACTCACCTGACATCTCATCCAGCCTCAATCAACAAAGACCTGACTGTCGGCGTCCGCAGAACTTGTCCTTTTTCCTTAACGCCCCTCTCGACGTCAGCTTCGCCGAACGGCCCAAGCCCGCCATCCAGGATCCTCACGACGTCCTCGTCGCCATCAACTACACGGGCATCTGCGGCTCCGACGTGCACTACTGGCAGCGCGGCTCCATCGGGCACTTTGTCGTGCGCGAGCCCATGGTCCTGGGCCACGAATCCGCCGGCACCGTCGTCGAGACCGGGTCCGCCGTCACCTCGCTCCGCCCGGGGGACTGCGTGGCCCTGGAGCCGGGCTATGCTTGCCGGCGGTGCTCCGACTGCCGCGCCGGTCACTACAACCTTTGCGAAAAGATGGTCTTTGCCGCCACGCCGCCGCACCACGGCACGCTGACGGGGCTGTGGACGGCGCCCGCTGATTTCTGCTACAAGCTCCCAGAGGGCGTATCGCTGCGCGAGGGCGCGCTCATTGAGCCCCTGGCTGTCGCCGTCCACATCGTCAAGCAGGCCTCGATCCGCCCGGGCCAGTCGGTCGTCGTCATGGGCGCCGGCCCTGTCGGTCTGCTGTGCGCGGCCGTCGCGCGAGCGTACGGCGCCATTACCGTCGTCAGCGTCGACGTCGTCCAGTCGAAGCTCGACTTTGCGCGTGACTTTGCTGCGACGCACACGTATCTGCCCCAGAAGCGCTCGCCAGAGGAAAACGCCGCGGCCATTCGCGAGCTTGCGGGCCTGCCAAAGGGCGCCGACGTCGTCATTGATGCGAGCGGCGCCGAGCCGTCGATCCAGACAAGTCTTCACCTGGTGCGCATGGGCGGCGTCTATGTCCAGGGCGGCATGGGTAAGCCCGATATTTCATTCCCCATCATGGCGCTGTGCCTGAAGGAAGTTACGGCTCGCGGTTCGTTCCGATACGGACCCGGAGATTACGAGCTTGCGATCCAGCTCGTTTCCAGCGGCCAGGTCGACGTGAATAAGCTGGTCTCTCAGGTTGTGCCCTTTAGCAAGGCCGAAGAGGCATTTAACAAGGTCAAGCAAGGCGAGGTCATTAAGATTCTTATTGGAGGACCGAATGAGAATATCTAATGGATGGGACTTCAAGAATCGATGGAGAGTGGAAGCCTTGATTCTGGGATAATCAATATCAAAGGGTTTGAGCAAAGGCAGACTTTTTTACGGGGCAGCAATAGTAATAATGGCACTGGAGCATGGATATGTAAAGATTCGGCCACATTTCCGCTCCTTCAGATACTAAGAATGTAATGTCACAGTTCATGAAAGGGCCAGGTAAAGACTGCTGCCCAACATCTTTGAACGAGTCGATTCACAACGACAAGAGCCCAATCAGCGCCCCTTTCTTAGCAATCATATGATTTAATCGTATTTTGTATCGGTCGAGCGCCCCGCGACACAATCCAAGAGGAATCTAGCTTACTCGAGTGAACGGCAGCGGCCAGGGTGTAATCCTCAATCGAGGATATTCCACTTCATCAACCCTGGCTCGCCACGCGAGGTAATCTGCAGTGCAACGTGATGATGTCCAGCGTGCCTTGTGAGGGCGGAAATAGAACCGCTCTGATCAGCTGAGGATTTGCTTCGGGCGAGGCAGAAGCGCAAATGGTCATGTCCCAGCACCGCCCGGCTCAAGTCACAGCTGGGTGCATTGCATCTAACGGCATGTGCATGGTAATATCTGCATTCACTCATGATGAGGGAAATGGGGATACGCTTCGTGTCATGAAGCATGAAGCCTCGTGTACGGAAAGGAGCCGTCGAATGACGGAGCACGGCTACAAATAGTCGAACGGATGCATTTCCGCCAAACTCACGCTGAAGCCCTTCCAGCACATGTAGAGCAGTGCAGTCATGTGTAACTTGAATACATTGCAACCGAAATTGCTACAGAGAGTAACACAGATATTGGGGAATCCTTCTGCGCTTCGAAGGCAGCCCAGCGTTGGCTCGTCCCTCGAGTTGACATCTTCCATGCGTGCGGCTGAGCAGCTGCAGACACGGCACTGGCCATCAAAGTCACACAGGAGGGCTGACCCTGTCAAAGTGAGC
The DNA here is from genome assembly GCA_000956045.1 of Hirsutella minnesotensis 3608. NCBI lineage: Eukaryota > Fungi > Ascomycota > Sordariomycetes > Hypocreales > Ophiocordycipitaceae > Hirsutella > Hirsutella minnesotensis. Next base: position 71,740 of record KQ030532.1, on the reverse strand, counting down.
AATATTTCCGACAGCCCAGACAGATTTGAATCGCGGCCTCGCTTGTCGGGCGAGCTGTAGATTAGGCGGTTAGGCAGGGACGGGCAGCAAGGTAGACTATATAAGCCACTTGGCAAAGCGACGCGCGATGCTGTCAACGGCGAGCATGGGGCATAGAAAGACGTGAATCGAGTACAATCTCGACGCCGAAGTCATTGCAGTTCACACAAAAGACCAGCGAACCGCGTGGAGCAACAGCGTCGACGTCAACGGCCCTGACAATACCAACCTCAACATGACGAACTCGGAAGCATACGGCGGTTCGGATCGCCAAATCCTCCGGACACCTATATGGATTCTGGGTCTGCGTATAGCTCAAGTTGTCTTGTCAATCATCGTCCTTGCACTGGCCGCGACAGCCATGCGCGATGCGTACCTGGACGAGCTCGGCCTCGTAGTGGCGACTGTAAGTTCTCGACATGCTGGTCTTGTCATCTACATGTCAAAGCAGGGTCTTGTGCTGACGACTCATTGCCTCGTGTAGTCTATAATTACTTGGATCATTGTCGTTTACGCCATCGTCTCGGAAAGAGTAGCACCCTGCCGGGTCGCTTACCACGTTGTCGCCGTCCTCAGCCTCGAGGCCTTCCTCGTTATTCTTTGGCTAGCCACATTTGCGGCTGTTGCCGCGCAGCGCGGGCGGTTCGTCAGCCTCAACAGTTGCACGGGTAGCGGGTGTCTCCGGAAGAGAGTTGTCTTGTCCGGGAGAGGCCTGGACGCCATGTCGGGCGCAGCAGGGCTGGGCGCCTTGGTTTGGTAAGACTTTCTCGATCTGATTGGAACAAGGAGTCTTTCGGACAGCTAATTGGCGCGTCATGTAGGCTTTTATTCATTGCGACGTTCGTCTGGACTTTGCTTCAGTTCATCAATGGTCGAAAGCAGGGCCGGTTTCCGATCAATACGGCGGGCGGACGCGACACCGTGTTGGAAGACCAGACTGCGCCCAAGGGAGTGCTTCAACAGCAGGTTGGTGCCGGAAACCAGAGTTCGCAAGAATATCCTGGACCAAGACCTTTGTGAAGCCTCAATCAGATAATTGTCTTTGACTGGCCCGCCAGATCAGCCGACTGTAGGATTAGGGTTTTGCTCAGTTAAAGGGCCGTGTTACAAGCAGTCACTTTAGAAGTAATGATAGAATCTCAGGCGAGGCCATTGTTAGCGAGATTGCAGTTGACAGGATGGATAATTTTTTTTCATGTTTTTGGATGAGGCGCTTTGCTGCCGTTTCCTCTGTGTTGATGCTTCACAGGAGTCGGGTAGATCATGGAGGGTAGTTGGCTCGCTCAATCGCTCAGAGAAATTCACCATACTCATTGATTTTCCTGAGTCTGTACAGGGAGACCGATGTAATGAAAAAGGGATGATCGTTTGATATGCTCTGCCGTCAATTGAGATGATTCCTGGCGAGGGTTGAGTGAAGGCAATCCGGAAGAAGTAGACATATTTGGTACGGGTCCAGAAACGGCAGGCGGTCGAGATACTGCCGCTAGTCTCATCATGCTGCTCGTCCATCATCGGCTTCAAGCTCCCATAAACCATTACTTGAAGGCACCCAACACCACCCTAGCTCCGACGCATCGATCCTCTCGGTCGAACCGGCGCACAAAAACTACGGATGCAGGCTTGACGGCGCCTGTCTGAGCTGCCTCTTTCCCCCCAGCCATCAGCTCGGAGATCATCCTCCCAAATGGCTGCCATGACCTCGCCCACGCCCAAAGACTCGGAGAAGCGCCTCGGCGTGCCTTCGCGGAACCCACTACCTCTGTCAGCTTCGCAAGAGGCGCAGGTGCGCGATCTCTTTTACGCCCGTGTCCGCAAGCAATGTGCCGAGGAGATCAAAGGTAGACCGGAAACCCCTTGGCAGAGTGGCGTGATTGCAGACCAATGGAAGCGCTGACGGGTTGACTTCCACAGCATTTGCCGCCTGCGCTCTCGGCCGAACGTTCTCCGTCTCTTTTGCGTGCCGCGCCGAGCATCGCGCCATGAATGGCTGCATGAAGCTGCATGCCACCCAGGAGGAGCACGACGCCGCGCGCGAGGAGTGGTTCGCCCTGCGCCTCGAGCGCCAACGGCAGCGCGAGCACAAGGCCAAGGTCGCCGCCGCCCAAGAAGAATTCGTGCGCGAGTGGTGGGGTCTGCCGGAAGACGTGCGACTATCGCGGCAAAAAGACCTCGACAAGCTGAACCGCGAGGAGCGCGTGGGCGGCATGCCGGCCAAGGACCGGCCAATACCTGGCGGCCCGAGCACGAGGTGACTGTCGACTTGATCCCAATGCTTTTGGGGGTTGTAAATGATGCATTATGCTTGGCGTTACATTGGCACTGTTTGTTCGTTTTGGTTCTCGGCGGGAGTTGATTGAAGATAGGTCCGGCTAGACGCGCGCTTGTTGTACTACCACAGGATGAGGACGGAATGGCGACGACGGAAAGCTACAAGAGGAGGTGGATGATGGAATCGGCTCGAGTCTCTGCTGGCTCTGGAGCATATGATGGCTTTCGTGGGGGCGCGACGAGCGGATTCAAGCCTGAAAACGGTGTACCTGTTTGTCGACCGAATCGCATACTGGAGACACCCTCACGCGATACCTGATATAATGATACCTACTCATCAATCCCGACTTGCGGAGTGTGCCGACCTGTGTGGGGCGAAACCGGATCCGAGCAACGTCCGTGTCTGCCGATCAAGCTCCGAGCTCGCCGTTGCCGCCCGGAGACTCGCCGCATATAAAACCAGTTGACACGCGAACTCGTTGCCGATTGATTGACTTTGGCATGTATGGAATAGCCGCTCTCGTCCTTCTACAGGTCCTTACGCACACGAATAGTGCCTCGCCCTAGCCGCGCTACGAACAGTCGCCGAGGTCATGCGATGCAGCCGCCTCCCCCTCTCGGCAAAGCGCCACAAAGTCGAGCTGGTTGAGGCCGGGGTGCACAAGGACGGAGCAGGACCGGGAATATGGGCGAATAGCGGTGTGAGGACGCTTGTCAAGGGCGAACTCGACCTTGACTGACGTAGGGCAGAGACTCGGAGCCAACAGAGGCACTTGGACGCCCGAGAGCCGCAAATTGTGCATTGAGTGCGCATGGCACGATTCAACCGTCGACAAGAACCAACATGCATTTGCTATCAAATACCGGCATGTTACTCCCGGCTCTCCGTGTTGCAGCGACATGTGCGCAAAGGCTTGCTCCGGAGACACAATCGTGATTTGCCCGGCTGCCGAACAGGAATCCGCTGAGACTGTCTCTGCCCGCGCGGCTCGCGTTTGAAACAGAGCGAAGCGCTCGAAAGCTGGGGACGAGGACTGTTGCGCAACAGCATGCCGGAATGCGAGAGTTCCGAGGCGCGCTCGCACCGCGGCGGCTGGAAGATTGTGAAGCCTTGACATGTTTCGAGGCCACTACGGGGACGAGCGGGCACCCATGGCTTGCAACGGATGCATCTATGCGTCTGCAGCTTCATGTTGCATCGGCCTGGCGGCCTACTGTACATTCTGTCGCGTGTTGACGACGTTACGGGCCGGGACTTTCGGCCCATTTGGTCAATCACCGTCGGAACACTTTCAGACCAAGGCTGAGAGGGACCTCGGACCGCTCTGGAGAATCTTGCCGTGGTTGTCGCTCGCAATCGTTTACCTTGGTTTGTGGCTTCTTTGGCGCATCCGCCGCTCATCTTTTAGCCACCGATGCTGCATCCCGGGCCGCTTCCTTGTGCAACGGCCACAATTATCGAGGCACCTCTGCAATGCCACCTACACGAATTGCACCTTTTCCTCGGATATTTTATGCGATTCAGCTCGGTTGAAGTCAGGGCCATGGAAGTCAGCCGTGATGCCTCGACGGACATGCCTACAGCAAAGTCCATGCCAGCCACATCTTTGGCAACGCATCGTCACCGTCTCCTCATTCTCACTCTAAGCGCCGTGTTCACAAAGGCGCCTTCAGCTTCCGTCCAACCACCGGTCCCGAGACTTCCCCCCTCCATTGCCGCATTCCCACTCAAGCCCGGGTCCCCTTGGACCAATCCCCGGCCGGCAGCCCTTCCGGGGTGCGGACAGGCCGGCGCTTAAACACATGCACACTCCTCCAATGCCTCTGCTTGCACACTCTTGTCGCTCGTCAGCAGCAGCCAGGGCAAGACCGGCGAGGGCGAAAAGGAAACATGGGACCCGGCGCCGCGTCCTGCAGTGTGATAAGCGCCTCAATTGGCCTCCCGCAGCCTTTGCCTGTGCTCTGCTCGTCGTTTCTATTTTCAGCCGCGGCACACTCTCATCCTTCCTCTCACACCTACCCAACCGCGCCGTCCGACCCTGCATCGGGGTCGCCTGGTTGCTATTCGCTGCATTAACATCGGGTTTTCCTCTTTGCGTTCCTCGTCCCCGCCTGCCACTTTCTCTCACAGGTTATGTGCCCTCGTGCATGCGGGCTTGCTTGAGGGGGCTGTCTTTTTGCAGGAGACGAAATGTAACGGCACCTCTAGGGCTTCTGACCAGACTCCTTACCCGTTGCCTGTCGGATGCTATATATCCTGTAATATCCCGTATACGTACATTCACTGCATCTGTCTTGTCGATCTCATCTCGTATCAGGACAACGGTGATTCAGTTGAGCAGAGAAATTGAGAGCAGAGCACAGTTGAAGCAACGGGCTCGACATTTCCGGAAAACAGTCTCTACTTTGATCTACCGCCGTCTCCTCTCCACGATATATCGCGAGCTCTTCGACTTTACTTCTCGACATCACTACCCGTCGGCGTTGAAAATACCAAGTTCACGATGAACAGCCGGTGACAGAATCAAACATCTGATAATTCGTTGCTCAGCGGGACCGGGACCTGTGGCTTTCGTCGCCAACTTCCCTTCGGCCGTCCAAATCCCCATCTCAGTCATGTCACCACAATCGCAGGCCGGCCTGTCCCTCTTCCCCAATTCATCGTCCTCTCGCTGCTTGCCATTGCATCGACCACCGACGGCTCGGCGCACGCAATCATCGCCAGATTCCCCGGAGCCGGCATCACCGCCAAGGGACCACGCTGGATCGGACGACAGGCCAGGGGCCCATCAACAACAGCAGACATTTGCTCCAATAGAATTCGAACCGCCCCGTCTAGATGACAACCGCGTCACGCTTTGGCCACAACCGTCGAAAGCTCAGACCGATGACAGCCCGTCCACTCTTCCGCCCATTTCTCAGCCATCAACCCCGTTAACCCAACCGAAGCGGCCAGCTCGCATCCCACTGCGAATAGACACGGGCTCCTCCCAGACAAGAGCTCCTGTCCGTGAGACTGAACCGCAGCAATGGCCTCTTGCAGAAGAGATTCGCTTACCACCGCTGGCTCCGCCCTTGAGATCCATATTTCCCACGTATAATCCGCACCTACCTCTGGAGCAGCAAGAGTATGCTCCTACGCATACTAGTCCGTCTTCCATTCCCCGGGCCGTCATCAGCCGGCAGTCCTATTTCCAGGGTCCGCCGTCTCCCGAGGCCACGGGCGCAAGGTCTCGCAGTCAATGGCCACTTCGGCCGCACGCCCAGGAGCCGCCTACGGTGCCCAAGCCCTGCACCACCAGCCAGCTTCGGGGTCTGTGGAAGGCCACCAACGGATGGAAGGCGTCGAGCAGCGAGGGCCGGGTCTACTGCTTGGCCCTGTCACGGCTCCGCGACGCGCCCGTGTACACGCTCTCGTCGGCGTCGGCGCAGCCCTTTTACAAGCTCCGCCTCGATCCCACGTCGGTCTCGGCAAACGTGTCGCTTACCCGACACGATCCAGGCAAGCCGTATAAAGCCCCAAAGGCGGACCTAGCTTCCTCGACCAGTAGCGCGAGCAGCGGCAGCAAGGCCTCGGATGCAAAGGCTTGGCGAGAGGCTCTCAGCACGACTCTCGAAGAAGAGGCCCGCCGCCACGCGCCCCAAGACGGCCTCATCGCGCTCTTGATGCCGAGCCCGGCCGCCAAAATGGCCCTTCGGCGGGCCAGTGATCCCATGGCTGCCGTGACGGCCGAGAACGAGTGCGCGCGCCTCGTCTGGGACGACGACTCGGCCACGCACTTCCTCGTCCACCCGGCGCTCGCGACGCCTTTTTGCGTCACTGTCGATCGCTCGCCCGCCTACTCACGTACCGTCTACACGCTTGAGCACCACGAGTCGCCCCGGCACCTCGTCAAGCTGACGCGCGACGGCACCGGCGGCGGCTGGATCGAGCTCGACACGTCCATCGCGTCCAAGATTGAGTCGTACTACATCCTCGACGTCGCCGTCACCGCGCTGCTGCTCGTCGCGTCGGCCGACGATCGGAATTCAGTCACCCCGCCCGAGACGTTTGACCCGCCGCCGCCGCCTCCCGCCGTCCTTGCCAACGGGGGCAGGCGGAGTTCAGGCAAGTTTAGCATCCTGAGCTCGCGGCGCGAGGAGTGGAGGAAGAAGAAGAGCAAGCGGGGCAGCATGGAGGAGTTTGAGATTGACGTGGAGAGCCAGGACGGGAGCATGGACAAAGACAGCCGGCGAAAGAAGTCGTCGGCCAAGAAGCCCTTTTTGCTGCGGGCCGTCGTCAAGGTCGCCAAGGGCCTGTGCAAGTGTGTCCTGTGGGCGGTCATGGTGGTGCTCAAGTGCATGGCGGCCGTCTTTAAGCTCTTGTACAAGTGCGTGGGATCCAAATACTAACGTCGGCGGCAAGGCGTAAAGCACACGCTTGTGAGGAATCAGCGCGCTACTTCACGCTCGGCTGGGATTCGGTAAAGGAAGGCATATTGCGCACGTGGAGGGGATAACGAAACTCATGACGGTCGTTGATTAAGTCCTCTATACCCTGGATAGCATGACACGGAAAGCGGTCAATGGACTCTTGGTCGCCGGTTGACGCGGTCCACTGACAAAACAACGAAAAAAGCTCAGCGCTTGCGTGCCCGCACCTTGATCTTGTTCCCTCTCCTAGTGCGCCCGCCCGACGTCGCCGTCTTGGCCATTTTCGCCCGCTGAACCTCGAGATGCTCCTCGGCCGACGTGAGGGCCGTGAGTTTTTGGCGGGCGCTGGCGAGCTGCCGCTTAAGTCTGCGGAGACTTCGTTCCCGCTCAAACTCTTGGTCGCCCTGTGCTTGCCCGTCCGCGCCTTGGTGGGCCCGCTCATCGTCAACGTCGTCGTCGTCCATGGCTTCGTGGACAGCCTCTTGTTGCTGCTCCTCGTCGTCCATGAAGACGATTTTCCTCGGTGCTGTCCGCCTCGTCTTTTGCGGTGCCTCGTCGTCCTCCGAGTCTAGGTCTGCTTCGTCGTCGTCGTCGTCGTCTTGGTCCAGCTTGTCGAGGCCTCGCGTCAGGACGACCTGCTCCTCTAGCCGGGTCACCTCCTTGGACACGACCTGGCGCATGGTGCGCACGTAGCCTATATCCTGGGTCTTGAGCAGCCGCACCGTCTCCATGTCCAACGCCTTGTTGCCGCGGTCGCCGACGGCCGTGCCGCTCCAGTTCTTGCCGTCCTGGATCTTGGACCCGGGGCCCTTGCGGGACATCATGCCGAAGTAGAATTCATCCTCGTTCCGGTCGGTGGCCTTTTGCCGCAACGACTTGAGCTGGGTCTGCTTCTTGTTGTAGTCCTTTGCGCGTAGCGAGTAGTCCTGCAAGACGTGTTAGCCCGTGGGGTTTTGTGATTCTCTAGATAAGAGAAAGACGTGCTTTGTGCTTCTCGAGGAGGCCGAGTCTGCGACGTTCGAGGGGCTGCGCACGCTCGCGATGCGGGCGCCGCTGGACGGCATTGCGCATGGATGACATTGTCGAGTATGCTTAGTCGACGGCAGAGAATTGTCGGCTTGGTGAGGTGGGTGGTGGAGAGTGCTGCGTCGGTGTAAAGTAGAGGATGCGAATGATGGCGCTGCAAATGGCAGAATGTTGGAAAATTTGGGCGGTGAGCGAGAGCTGAGTTGGAGGGGCAGCCTTAGTCACCAAACTTGGGCTTTTGCGGGGGTTCTGGTGGGAGCGCATGATGCCCTCTTGACCATCTTCGTCTTGTCCTGAGAGCGTTCTCCGAGTCCAAGAGTGGCAGTCTTACTGAAATCGGTTGAAAAAGTGTAGAAAGAATACATTGGCATGGTAAATCCCACGGACATGCAACTAATCAATGGCGTCACATGTGCCATCCATAGCAAGGCGCCTCGCTTGCAAATCACGGCCGACTCGATATATTCAGCGGATAAGCTATCATCTTCGCGATGATAAAGAGCAAAAAGTCCAGAAGTACTAGATGACCTCTCTATCCTCTTTCAAACAGCTTTATCACTTTTTTTCAGATAAATGAAAGCTAGCTTGACTTTTTACCAACCGAGGCGAACCTCAATCTCCAGTTATCGAACTGGGTCACTGCAACGTTGCTCTAATATTAATTTTTAGAAGCGGTTGACTTCTTCACGTTTGTTTATAATGAGTCGTAGCGCCACAGGGTAGAGTGGGCCAGCCTGTAGTTTGTTGGTCAGCCCAGTCGAGATGATCAGGCAAAAAGGGCATCACATACCCGAGACATTTTCTCCGGCCAATCTGGGTCCAATCTCCATTGAAGGTCTCTCGCTAAGATGAAGAGAGCGATCTTGATCTGCAGAAGTGCAAATCTCTCTCCGAGGCAAGCTCGCCTTCCCCCGTGGAATGATATAAACTCAGCCTTACTACGCCGTTGCCGATACACCCTCTGGATATCCTCGTAAGTGCCACCCCAGCGCTGCGGGCGAGACTTGTCGGCGTCGACGCCCCAAGCCTCGGGGTCCCTATTCGTTGAGTAACATTGATATCCCAAGTAGGTGCCTTTGGGGATGAACAAGGCATCGTCTAGCATTGCTGATGCCTCTGCTTGGCGATTGATCAGTTGAGATATCGGCGGGAACAAGCGAAGAGTCTCGTATGTGATGGCCGTTAGCCAAGGCATCGTCAATACTTCGCGAGTCGGCGTCTCATGGCCCGTGGAGACTATTTCCACATATAGGCGTTCCTGTACTTCCTATATCGAAAGGGATACGCCTTAGCCAAAGGGCGGCTTCTTGTTGCGTATGGCAAGGGCGAAGCCTTCCTGTTTCGCAACAGCAGAACAGGCAGCTTTGGCTGCCTCTCGTGACTCGAATTGACGGGAGAAAATGGCATCCATAGCGGTGGCGGTAGGATGGAGGTATCGCGAGAAGCTTCACTTTGATGAGGTTCTAATACGGTATGCTGCGGGCACAGCTAAAACCCCTGCTGTACGATACGTAGAGGAAGGCCATGTAAATTCTGCGGTATCGGCGTTGTGCCATGACTTACGCCACATCGACCCACTTTTGGTGGTTGATTAGCGGGAGGAGGTGGTTTGTTAACCACCCCCCAAAATAAAGGCGAGCCCCTCTATGTCCTTGGGGGAAAGCTCGGTGAGAACTTACTGGATGCTTGGCGAGGAGGTACATTGCGGATAAAAGTGCCGTCCGAGGGTTTTCTTCACCGGCGAAGAATAACATGTTCAAATTGTCTCGGAATTGTGCCTCAGTGAGCTGGCCGGTTTGCCTAGCTGTGACTAAGAAATCCACTAGGCACTCGGAATCGGGCAAAGAACCTGCTGTATGAGCTGTATCCATCGCGACGGCCACAAGTTGATCCTTGATACGCGAGGCTAGCTCCCTGGCTCTCGTACGTCTTTTCAGCGGAAGGCGACTGAGAAACGGAAAATTAAAGACAATGGGCCTATGCATTTCGCGTTTGAGCTCTATGAACAGCTTGTTCAAGTGGACGCCACTGGCCTCTGGTGTCTGCGTATAGTAGGCGTGAACGTGTCAGAGTGCCAAGTCTTGGGCCTCAGAAAAACCGGAATGTCATTGTAGCAATGCTTACACCGAATTCAGTTCGCATCAAGGCCTGCCCAATGTTGGTGATGGAATAATTTTGAAAATATTCTTGAACGGAAACGCCTGCCCCTAAATCGTGTGATTGAGCCTCTAAAAGCGATGTTCGTAGTCGTTTGGCATTTATAGTGATAGCGCCGTAATCGAAAGCCTTTTGCAAGCCAGGTTTGATAATGCGTTGATAGAGTTTCCATGTCTCCCCATGACTAGATATCATTTGGTCTCCGAAGAAAAAAGCGGCGATCGTGTGAGGTACCCTTTTATGATTTCCACGTTTCTGATATTGATCTTCTCGTTTGAATAGTTCCGCTACGTATGCTGGACGATGGACGACAACGTTCCACTGCCCACCAAAGAATAGTTTCACGGCGCCATGGGCGACAAGATGCTTTTCAATGTACTTTCTGAAAATGGCCATCTGATCAACGTCTTTTATAAGTGGGATGAGAGCTACCCAAAGTGGTACTGCGGGGATACCGATAGGATGCTTCGGCGGGGAGAGAAAGTAGTGATAAATGGAAGCAGCTATCAAAACAAGAAGCAGACAGGTTAGGCCCAGCATAGCCAGAGGTATTGCCATTGTGCGATCGTTATTCCAGGCCACACAATAACCAGGGAAGTTGCGGGTACGGAGAAGAAGTCAAGACGAGTGTCGGTGATTGACAAAGAATAAAGATTGGGATCGAGGCTGTTTAAATAGATGGATGATGGAGTAATATAAAGATCCCCGGTAGTGTGGGCATGTGTATTGGTGTGCATTAGTGGTTCAGCTAGGCGACAGCTGCTGCAAAATGGATGCTTAGCTGTCGATTGTTCTCGCCTAGGTTGTAGTAGCACCTCATCCATTGGACGGGAGCGATCTCCCGCGCCTCCCGGGCCTGGTGCCGTCATCAGGGGCCGAGTCTTGAGACGTCTATGGCTACACTCACTTGTCACCTATGTCTCACGCTCTTTGCCGACAATGGAAAGCCAAGGCCAACTGCTCGCTGTAGCCAGCGCCCAGCCCGCTGGAGATGCTGCAGTAAGCACTCATTATTCGTACTCCAAGAGACTAGAGTAACTACCGACAAGTACCGCGTGCACGAGACATTGTCCATATCGGAGCGCTGCAGACGCAATTTATAAGTTAAACCTCAGCCAGGTTTCGCTTGTAGTAGAGGCGGCGCTCGATCCGAATGGTCAGTATGCAATGACAGACCATGAAAGTGCAATGCATCACAACTTGAGCAGACAAATTTCTAGCCCTGTAGCCCTGTTTTCCCTGGCATGACGACATGACGTGCCTTGTCCTTTGCCATGTGAACTTTGAGCAGTCCCTCGGTCACCTGTAGACTCGGCTTCGGTCCAGCGCCGAGGCGACCTTCCCGCAGGGCGCCATGTCGCCCAACTGCGCTCCCCAAGGCAGGTATAAATCTGTCGGTACCTGCTTTCTGAAATGGAAATACTTTTTTGCGCGTCGTCTGTGTTTGACCGGGGCAAAACAACCTGGACGTGAGAACTTGAGAAGGAACTACTTGAGTACGCTGTTGCGCGTCTTTTACACAGTCAACGTCGGTTGTTTTGCTCCCATAGTTTTCACATCTACCGGAGCCCGAGACCGCATCTGCCCATCAGAACTAAATTTTCATTTTCTTTGTGTATCGAGTACCAGTCTTGCTCTCGAAACCATGCCTTCTGCCGCCGCCGTCGATGCCCCTGCCCTGGCTGTTGTCTGGGACATGAGAAAGCCGTTTCCTGGCTTCTCGCATCTCACCAGAGGTGCGGTCGATAGGGCAGAACTGTAGGTAACCCCATTTAGTTTTCTCCGAGTACGGTTTGCCTAAGATATCATGGACACTCATGGTTTGTTTGAACAGCATGGCCCTCGAGCGCGTCCAGTTCCTCGACAAGTTCCCGTACTTTTATGCCAATCTCGAGTCCCGTCAATACCACGAGTTCCTGGCGTTCAAGTCGATTGAACAGATCGAGTATTGGCGAGCTACAGCCGCCGCGCTCTGCTAGGCTGGAGGCAGAGAAAGAGATGTGAGTGCGCCACCCATCAGCCTTGAGCCTTTGCATGCTAATAATGCATGCCGATAGTATAAGACGACGACAAACGAGCAGACGACAAGAAGAGAGCAGACGACAAGAAGAGAGCAGACGACAAGAAGAGAGCAGACGACAAGAAGAGAGCAGACGATAAGAAGAAGGTACCCCGGGTTTAGTGCCCTTCACGCCGTCGCGTCGCGGCGGCGACATGCAGCAGTTCTAGTAGGCCTTCCAGCAGCAGCAGCTGCAGTTCCAGAACCAGCTCGCCTCCGGCCTGAACGAGCTTGTCACCCGCTATGACGAGTCCATGGCGCGACAGGAAGAGCTCCAGCGCCTCATCCTAGAAGGCCAGGCCCGGGACGGAAACCCCGTAATCAAGCAACGTCGACGACGAGTTCGCACTCCTACGCAGTGTCGGCGGTCAATTCCTTGACCTACCAAGGAAGCCAAGACGAACTCCCAAGCAAGTCAATCGTAACGAGCAAAAGCCAATGCCTCGGTCATAACATCCCGGGCCTCGCGACGCCTTCTTACGCAGTCAGCCCCTCTGGACCCTGAAAGAAAAAAAGCGACGCCCTCGCGCATGCATGGCTGGCACTGACAGCCACCTCTACGTGGTCCGATTGCGACATGTTGAGTAGGCACTTGACAGTATTCCTAGCTTTCTAAACTCAGCAGCCCAGTTGTCTAGGTTTCAGGGATTGCATCGGCATAGTGAAAGTGTATGTTGAGGCGCGAACCCTTTTCATCCGTGGCGTGGAGCGCGAGGGGCCTTGTGACTTGAGGGGTTTTCTGTGGCTACATGTCATCCAACGTATAAATAGCCATTGGCGGCTCGCTCCGGCGAAGAGATTGTTGTGTTTGTCTTGTCTTCCTAATTACAGCTTTTACTCAACCGTCATGGATCCGTTTGAAGCACTGCCTTGTGAAATGCGTCTCCGGGTACTGGAGTCTGCGTGCACATGGCGACAGGCCGTCAATTTGAGCCATGCATCGCCTGCTCTTCTCCACACTCGAGTGGCCTTCTCGGCGTCTCTCAAGGCCCGTTGCCGACAGAACGAGGTAGATTCCATAATTTCCATGTTTCCATCGGACCTCTTGCGAGACGCCTTAGCAGTCGTTACGTTTCCTACCAAAGAGGCACTAAGGGTTAAACATAGAATCCTCAAGTCACTCGATCTATCCGATCTCGACCATAGAAGGCGTCTCGAGGAAGAGCGCGACGGGTACTTGTCAAGCATTCGGGAGCACTTGGACAAGTGGGCGGCCAAAACACTCACGTATCCACTCGACGACGACGAAAGAAATCGCGCCATCCTTCAAGGGCTTAGACGCCTCTTTATGCAGCTCAAGAGATACATGGATGACTACATCACGAAAGCAACGAGCCCTGATTCAACTTTTGCGTATAGTCGCCTACCCAGATGGTCTTGCCGCCATCTCTCCGAACACAGACGGCCTTCGGAACAAGGCGAAACTGCGTCTATGAACCCCATAGATACGAGTAAGCTATCTAAGACCGAGAGGTATCGGCTGCTTAAGGCGTTTCTACGGTTTGAACTCTACTCAAAGCTTTTATCTTCAGGGATATGGGATGTCTTGATCGAGCAAGCAACAGGCACGAGTGAATGCGAGAACCGAGCCGAGTGTCTTCCGTGCTGGTGATCCTGGTCGCTGCTGAGCGACTTTGAACAGGTGACCCTGTCGGAACAAGACAGAGAATGTCTCTGCTGCGTCATGGAATATACGCGTCGCCTTTATGGGGCAATCGGGGGCCGCTATGCCAACCTCAACTCCCGGATCTGGGGCTCTCTCGGCCCTATCCATCAGAGCGAACACTTCACCATGGGCAGCCGCGCTGTTGAATTTGTCACCGACTGCAGCCTTGCCCTTGGCGGCTTCACGCAGCTAGACCATATTCTACTGCGGAAAAAGGCACCGCTTCAGTGGTCATCGATTGATCGAGATTTCAATTTGAAGGACTCGTCTAGAGACGTGCTGCGACATTCTCGGTGGGACGACGATCGATACTGCCTCGAGTATTTCGACATGGAAGTGATGAAGCCAGCAGAGCATGACGCCTTGCTAGATGGCTCGGGGCTGTGGGTATGGCTTAATATCGAAAATCCCTGGGCCTATAGTAAGCCAAAAGACGCACCTCTCGTGTCTAATCAAGGGAAATGGGTCGAGAGTAGTGTCGTCGGTGTTTATCGAAGGCGTGCCTGGGCCTTTTTTGACGATGAGAGGTGGTATCCGGACCTGTATAAGTTCTCTACGGTAGCTGATATTATAAGTAGGGGCGAGTCGAAAATCCACGAGGTTTAGCCCATAATCTACGTATAAGTATATAAATATACTACTTATATATATACTCGGTCTTACCTACCTTAGTAAGAGAGGCCCTATAATACTAGAATTCCTAGTAAAACAGGAGGCAATATAACTGTCGAGAAGCGTCTACGGCGGGTTGATGGATGTGATCAATCGGGATACTGCGGGTTGGAATACCCATACGGCGAGCTTTCAGGTAATTCCGAATTAGACTGATGGTCGACAGAAGGGCCCGGCCGGCCGTCAAGGCTATCACGAGTTTCGCAAGAGTAAACAATGTTTCAGGTCTTTCGCGAAACAAATCGAACAAATAAGCCGATTGATGGCAATATAGATTTGGAGTTGCCATCCAGGAGACAATCTGAGTTTCCAAAAAGTTCAAGATCGTTCAAGTGCACACGAGTTTGCATATGGCGGATAAGTTATGCGACTTACCCCGGACATAGCATGAAGTTCGGCTTCCTACCTAGATTAAGCAGGACTGTTGCCCGCGTCCGGTGCGCATAGGGAAATATCGCGCCATTTCCCAGTAGCTAATTACCGCAGCGCCGAGTCGTCCTGGAAACAGAGTAATCCACATTGCTTGCAGTCTCGCTGGCGTTTGCAGTTGGCATCGCGAACTTGACCATGGATGGCCATATTCGCCCGGCGTCCGTGTAAATCCCGCCAGATCGTCAAGTCGAGTCGAGTTATTCTTCTTTCCCAGTAGCATAGTGGTCTTTAGCCGCTGATGGTATGAGCCTGTTGGTTTGAACACTAGGTTCGGGGTTCGCGGATTGACTGAATGGTTAGGGGAAAGCGGACAAGCAGGAGACAACAATAGCTGAAGAGTTTCGGGTTGAGGGACATGCATCGGAAGATAAGCATTCTACAAAAGCTGGATATTATATAGGTTTACTGCAATACCGAGAATGTATGTACATTCGCCTCGACTCGCACGCCAGTCGATGACTTCCAGCGAGCCATTTTTGGCTACATAACTTCCGGTATAAGTGTACGGAATATGAGGTACTTTCCATGAATATGACTATATGCCCCATCACCAGCCAGAAGTCGCTGTATCAGTCGAAAGTCCAGTTTCTCAGGGTCGGCATCAAAGGTAAGATTCCATCGTCCATTCTGCGCTGCGTGTAAATGCTCGTCCGCGTCCAAGTTTCTCACCGGGCTATCACTAATACCAGGTTTCCGAGTAGTAGATACAACATATTTATCTTATAGAAGTTGCAAGAACAAAATACCATACCGGTCCGTCGCTGCTCAATGCTCGCAGAAGTCGAAAGTCACAGAACTGAGCTCCTCGTTTGTGCGACTCTGCAGCATGGACCGCTCAGACATGAGATCTAGCCTAATACGCTTCGCCTCTTCCTCGTATATAGTGTCATTGACAGGCACATGGCTTTGCCTCGAAGCATCGATCCAATGTGGTTGTTGTGGCGGCACGTTGGCCGTCGATACGATGGGGATGGCCGGATCTACGAGGAAGAGCGCAAGAATCTTGCGATGGCCAGGGTTGCTGCGATCCTTAAGTGAAAAGGGCATGACACGATGCTGCAACAGGTTTGGGAAGAACACAGCTCGTCCTTGTCGTGTCAAGACCGAGCCTACATCCTGGAGAACCGTATCTTGCCCGCGGTCGGCGTTGATGGCAAAGGTGCGGGAAATGGAGCGGTGGTCGTTTTGCTGGTATTCGAGCATCTGAAGCTCTTCTTCGTCGCACCGCGCTCGGAAAGCTAAGCGCGATTCGGTAATGTTTTCGCTATCGTAGTAGAAGAGTGCGCTCGCGCAGATATGCTCGTTCAGCAGCCCCTCGATGTGCCAGGAGCCGCCGGTATAGACGGGGTGCTCGGGCGTTAACTCGATGTTGGCGAGCTTGACAATGACTTGTATGCGAGACGCGTTGCCAAAGAAACCAGACTTCCTGACATCGTCTGCTTGCAGACAAAATAGTCGTGGCTTTTCATCCTCGTCCTCGTTGCCGTCGTCACTCTGCTCTGAGTCTTGATCGCCGTCTCGACCGCCGTCTTGATCGCCCGGCAATACTGTTGCGTCTGGAAGGTTGACGGGATGCGTCGAGTCAAACCACGCATCGTCTAATTTGGCTCGCTCAGGGTTTGACGTATATTGATTGTACGCGTAATCTTCATCACTCTCGGCGTCATTGTCCCCGTTCGTTCGATTCCAGGGTACGCAGTCGTACCCGGCCGAACATCTCTCTGGCGCCAGGCATGTGGTGCCAACGCGTTTTGCGTCAAGCCTTTTACAGACGAATTCATTATGCCAACGGTAGATAACATCCCAAGCCGGAAGAGATTCTTGAATGAACCCGTTGATGATATCGTAGAGCTCGACATTATACGGGTGTAGGTTGTTGATGTAACTCTTGATCCTCGTATGGCCACTTTCATTAATCTCGACATCGCATGGAAGCCATTGAAATTGAATGGATAGGGTCTCGAATTCAAGCGTGGGACCCAGCCAGCCGCGGGTAACAACGCGCTGGGTTGATTCTGGCTGCGCGATGGTGTTGCCGTAACCACATGCGCTGAGACAGTTCTCTATGTCGACATTCCCCTCGGCAACAACACGCGTGCGACCATAAATCAGCGGCCACAAGGAAGGATGGACAAGATCAAGAACCTTGCGACCACTGTTTGGATGCCAATCTTTGCGATCTGCTGGCACGTTTTCGAGTGGCTTGATCGCTGCTTGAAGACGACTAAAAAGGTCCGGGGAGAGATGGTCTGACTTGATAACACATGTCGAATAGTCGAAAACAGGAATAAGCTTATTATCTTGATATAGATTCGCCTTTTCGCGCAGCTCGGCGATGCACTAGTAATAGTCCGATTAGCCCTTGATCATTACGTGAAGATATTGGCATTATACTCACGGCATCAGCCATGGCAGGCGTGAAATCGGCAAACTGCCGATATCTAGTCCAGTCCATCTCCATGGCCTCGTGCTTCCACCTTGATGCAATCTCAGGATCCCAAACTTTTCGCCACCATTCAGGCTTGTTCGTAAGGTCTTCCATCATTTTGAGCATGCAGACTTCTCGAATGAGCAGTGTCGTAGATTTCCAGTCGTCCTCCCCGTTGCTTACTAGAGTCGGAAACCGCTCTGTGGAGGGAGGAAGGTGGTTTATCGGCACACCAAGACCTGGTCTATCCTTGGATGAAAAAGAGTGAGCGAGAGAACGCTCCTGCTCCCGCTGGGCTTCTTTGGGGTTGTCGGAGCGTTGTGAGTACGACCATATTCGGACGCGGCAGTCTCCACCTCCTGTTGCAAACATCTTTCCGGTTGGAGAAGCGCATATGGCTGTAACCGTGTTCATGTGCGCCCAAACGACAGCCTGGGAAACACCAGTCTTTGGATCCCAAACCCGGACGTGCCGGTCTTTGGATCCAGACAGAACCCATTGCCCATCTGGCGTCCAGCACACGCAGCACGCGAGGTCCTGGAACTTGTCAACTAACGGTGCTCAAGAGTTCCTGTTCAGTCAATACGTACGTGATGCCCATGCATGGTGTGAAGACGTTTGGCAGGAGAGCTAGTCTGAGCCTCTGAGCCGGCAGTGGCTCGCTTCGCCAATTTCCAGAGGCGAACCGTTCGATCTGAGCCGGCAGAGGCAACGAACTTTCCGGTTCGGGATGATGCGACCGACCATGTTGAGGACTGATGTCCTTGTAATTTCTCCACGACACTACCGTCAGCAATGTTCAGGACAGTCACATCATTTGCGCCGCTTAGAGCGAGACATGAGCCGCGAGAACTCAAGGCCATGCTGGTTGTAGAGTCCTGAGGCGCTGAAAATGTCTTGGTGCTTCGTCTTGTTTCCATGTCCCAGAAATGGATCGTCGAGTCCCGAGAAGCCGAGATTAGAGCATTGAGGTCTTGAAAAACAATCGAGACGACGTCCGACGCATGGCCGACCAAAGTGCCTTGAAAGTCACGCGTTTGGACCTCCCAAATGTAAATGATGGCATCTTCACCGCTTGCTACCAACAAATTGTCGTCGGGGGAAAAGCAGACGGTGCTGAATCGATTGAGATGCGGGTCGGCGTCCGCTCCGAGGTCGGGCTTCAACTCGCACAGCGATTGTCCAGTCTCCGTGTCGAATAAGCTCACACAAAAGCCCTCTGCGACTGCGAGAAGACGCCCGTCCGAGGAAAAAGTCAAGCCGAACGCGGGATTGCGCATCGACATTGTGTGGCGAGGCCGTACATCGATAGCTCGCGGAGGCGCTTCATTGTAGATAGCATGCCAGTCTGGACCCTCCTCTTTGAGGTATTCGGGGATCCGATCAATGTTTGGGCCGACCATTGGGATGAAGGAGTTGCGTCGAGTGTGTCGGTAAATCAAGATCAACGTGTGGAAAGAAATCAAGGCGCCGAGAGACTTGCGGCCTTTGGGATTGGGTTATGAGCTTGATCTCAAGAGGATTTCTCGTGCTGTACGCATGCGGGCAAGCTTTCATTGTCTTCGTGCAACATGGAGGAAGGCTGCCTAACTCTGGCCGAGCATAGATGTGGAGTTGGACGTCGGCAGCCGTGGAACATTAAATGCACTAATAGGTAGGAATACCTAATAACCCGCCAGCTGAATCATTTCCGCTGGTACGTGACTCACGTGCTGTGGTTTGTTCAAGTTTGATTGGAGAATGCGCGAGCACTAGGGCTCGTGAATGGACGTCAGCCCCTTGAAGGCCAAACGCATCTGCCTACTTCGTAGAGCGAGTCATGTTATACGAAGTGACGGCGGACATTAGCATGGAGGTCCACCACTCAAGGCACAGTGCATGTCCGAAAGCCCTCCTCATGTCATATCAGTCGTATTGCGATCGTGAAGACGAGACAAATGTGGTTTTGGACAAACGGCCCGAAGCACGAACACCAGACGTCGTGATTTTAAGAATAGATAGCTCAGGTCATTTCTTATCATACTTAGTATTTTTATTAATAGTCTACATATCTCCGGACTTATACATGGCATTTCGGGCGGGGCTTCCGGATCTCTGCAGTAGTCTCAAGATCCTTCTTAATGCGTGGAGCGATCGAGCAGCTTGGTTTCACGCCTAGTCATGCCGCTCAAGCCCTTGGCTGCGTCTCTGAACGGACGGCACGAAATTCTACGGCCGGGGAGAGCAAAGAAGATTGTCTGAACGGCACTGTAGGGGTCCTCTATGATCTCGTACATGGTGAGACCAGCAATTCCTATTTCTCCGACGATGCCGAAGGCGGTACGGCTGCTCTAAGGCCCACGGCCCCGGCGACTTCTCCTACAAGGGGGATCAATAACAAAAAGAGTGACGCTATGGCTAGAAATCCCTGCTGGTGCTCTTTTCGCTCTTGTTCAATATTTCGGTTGGCCTCTTTGACGACTTGCGATATACTCTTTACCGCCTCGGATAGCATCGATGACGGGACTGCGAGCGCATCGGCTTTCGGCCCAGCCTAGGGGACCGTATACGTAATAGTTTTCAAACATTTGCGCCTTAATAGCGTCGTGAATTAACTTTTTTTTGGCGCCCTCGTACGACTTTTCGATAAGTTCCTTGGGATCTAGGATCTCGTCGCTTACCTCTGGCCAGCCGCGCCAAAATGTCTGTGCTTGCAAATTAATAGCTATCTCCCTAGGGAATATTGCGGTCGACGAAAGTAATTCTATCTCTAGAGATCCCGAGCCTTGCAGCCTCTTTATAGAACTTATTTTCGTTAATCAAGTAGAATATAATAGCCGACACCTAGTCGCCGAAGCCTGTCTATAAACCGGCTTAGCGAGTAGGACACTAGACATGGACATCGGCGTAGCTTTTAATATATTTATCGCTATGCGAACATTTTGATCCGCACTAGGGCCTATTGTAAGATTCGAAATCACGGCATCTGATCTCCTTGTACTCGGTGTAGCGAAAAGTTCTCGACCTCTCGGCCCCGTTATGTTATCCTCCGTCTATATATTCGCCTTTCCCCGAAGACTCTTAGTAAAGATTTTATATTTATAGTCGTAGTAGGCGGCGCAACTAGAACTACACCACTCGGAGCACACCCGCTTAATTGCGACCGCGATTATCGCTCGTTTTATTATAAATAATAACATCTCACTAGTATTAATAATTAATAAAGGTAGCTTTAATAACTAGTCGCTAGGCTTCTATAAACTTATTTATTATCCCGCCGTCGCCTAGCCTACTACGTATAAGGCCCTTGCCTGTATACTTCCCGAGATACTACCTACTATCGCCCGAGCGGCGATATACGCAGACTTCTAAGATCTTTTTAATTAGCTACTTAAAGGGCCTAATAGCGAATTTACGACGGTTTCTCCGACTCGATCCTTCTAGGTCGAGGCGCTGTAGAGCCCTTACGATTACTATCGCGAGACGCTCGAAGCGATAGCGAGAGAGCGAAGGATTTTAGATAAGATTAGCAACTTCGTGCCGGACTTGCCGGACTAGTAGCAAGTCTCTAAATAGTAAACGAAGTTATATATAACTTCTAATAACCTAAATCTAATAAATAGGATCTAGGGAAATATCGTATCCTAGACAGGGTATTACTCTTATTGTATTTATAATAGCGTCGCTTGCGATATATCTAAGTTAGACCGTCTCCTCTCACTTCCAAAGGAGTAGCAGCTAATAGAAGAGGACGTCGATCTAGACCTTCATTATAGAATCCTAGACTACGAAACGTAGCCGCCTAATATTGAAGAGCTACTAAGGTCTCTGCTTCGGAGGCAGTCAAGAGTCGCACATCCAAGAGCTAATAGCTTGCGAGAGCACCTTGCGCTACCATACGTTTCGGTTAACAAAGGGCAAAGAGCAATTTGCTATTAAGCTATTACCTACGAACGCTTCTAGCTTTGGGGGGATATATAGCATGGACCTGATGTGTTTGCGTTAGATAACAAAAATGGATAATAATTATACTTTTATTCCAAGCGTTTCAGACGGTCATCGTGATAGACATAAAAAGGTTAAGTAAAAAGGTAGAAGCTAGATTAAGGGGCATAAGCCCAAGGAACTTATCGGAAGCAGACATACTATAAAAAGGTTCGAGATAATTTTTAACCACATACTCGACTTGGCCGAGATATCCCAGGCCTCGTAACGTCTTCAGCAATCTTTCCAACAGCCCTAACGAGATTCCACTGCTGAAGACCATGCACAGTATAGCCTGCTTGCGCAGCAAATGGTTGACGATGGCTGCGCTGACCCTCTTTCTCTGGACTTGCGAATGAACCTGAATACCGTCAAAACCCATCCTCATTATACGGCTTATTTCAAGGCCGAGACTGACAAGCTGCCTAGTGGTACTGCCTCGGGGCTACTGGACACATGCAGCGCCGCGGCCATGGACATTGTCGAAGCGTTAAAGCACGGGAAACATCTATCTCGGCGAAGCCTCGAAAGCTTTCGGCAAATGGAGCGGTTCCTTATATGGCCTATGACTACGGCGGTGGAGATTTACTTTCGCCTTCTGTACTAGGACAAGTCAGAAACGGCGAGCTACGTTGTCGCCATCCAAAAACTCTGCGACTGCATCAAAGACCTCATTGACCCAGATAGTGTAGCCCCGGGACTTTCAGAAAAGGGCGGGTGCCAAGTTGAATGAGGAAGAGCGAATAACGAAGAAACATGAAGGCGGGCTTCAGAGGAACTAGCTTCTGATGACCCACCGCAGTTATGGAAGTTGTGCGAAAGTCAAGTGATATAGATCTCTCAGCAACAGATACGAGGCTCCTTTAAATGGCTGATACTTGGCCGGCCGTCTCGTATGTCTTCGCTTAGCGGGGTTAGAGTCTGTAAAACCTTGATTGCATGGACTTCAACGTTGCTGCTTAGTACTAGCTTCCGACATCACCAGCAGGCTGTAATGCCGATTGGCAAGTATGGGCATGGTACACCTTGCAACATGGTCCAAGCTTTTGATGACTGCTTACCAAAATCTGCGTGTTGGTTGTTATGCGTATTGACCGAGTGCTACCCAACTTACGTCTAATTAAGGCAGGTTATCGGAATTCGGCACAACTATCCCCACGACGGCATCGGACAGGACCGAGGCGAGCCAAGGCACTCAGCCATTAGCTGAGAGCCAAAGGGGCATGTAATCGAGGCAAGGCGATGCAATACACACGCTACAGGATTCATCCACCAAGTGATCTGCGAATAGCATTTAGCGACCTGGAGAGCTACTTCAATTGAGATGGTACATAACTGTAAGATAGTTGCAACATGAACCCGAGATATAAACGCCGTATAATATCCATCTCCTGCTTACGCAAACGATTCAACTTGCTCTTCACACCATTGCCAAAATTGCCTCGCGACTCCCGTACCATTCTCGGACTTTGATCGTGCCGCATCCCGCATCTCTTGTGACACGTCCCAGAATTGACCCCAAGGCGCAACTCGATTCTTGTAAGCACTTGACGTGACGCCATGCCTATGGTTTGCGAAACGTTCTCGCGGAATCGTTACTTACTAAAATGGCCCGACTTTTCAAGCGTAACCTCGGGTGAAAAGGCTGCAAAGAGATTCGTGTATGCTCCATAAACGGGCTTATGTAGAACCGTCTTGCGGAGCAGTAGTGTCGTTATGTTGCCCTGAGATCGCCAAAAATCCGAGTCCATGGCGCCTGGGTTTAAGGGAATAGATATGATATTTTGAGCTTTATTGCGAGAGGCGAACTCGGTCGCATGAAAATAGTTGCCTAACTTGCTAATGCTATAAAGGTCAAGAGAGCTAACACTCTCCGTTCTCCCTAGACTGTCCATGAAATTCTTGGGGCTAAAGGCTTCGGCGGCCGACGACGAGACCCATATAACTCGAACCGTCCCACACGGGGCGCCTTGGGCTGCTGAGACGAGACTAGGCGTAAGCAGTTTGGTTAGGAGGAATGGGCCTAGGCAATTAACGCCACGTTGTAGCTCATGGCCATGCCGAGTGACGGAGCCATTTTTAGGGTATCCGACTCCAGCGTTGTTGAAGAGGAGATGTAGCCGCGATTCTCTGCTTAGGAAATCTTGCGCAGAGATCTTAACGGCTTCCAAATCAGAAAGATCAAGAGGAATGTAATGGAGCTCGCCCTTTGAGACGGGTGAGTCTGCCTTGATGCTCTCAATAGCTTGGTAAGCTTTCTCTTTAGAACGTGCCATCATGTAGACCTTGGCGTTTTTGGAATAGAGTATACGGGCGAGTTCGTATCCCAAACCGACATTACACCCAGTAACGATGATGACCTTTGATGGGCGTCAACGTGCGGGATTTGCCTCTCGAGAAGAGGAACTACTACCAACCTTGCCGTGTAAGTCGGGGACTTGTTCTTCGACAAGCGTCGGTTTTGCAGGGCAGAAAAACTGCTTCATCAAACTGACGATTCCCGGCATTGCGGACCTGAATACGCAAGTTGCTGCGGACAATCCTGACCTGGGTTCAAGGCGAAGTTGGTACGTGGGCGTAGGAAACAGGAATGCGGATCGTGCAAGTGGCACCAAGAATTGGGGGCCCGCAATCAACCTTTTAAGGAGCATGGAGAATCATTCACGTGGAGGCTGATTTGTTGCTGCCTACCACGCAGAGTGCGGACCGGGAAATCCGCATTCTTTTCCGCTTTGTCCGCTCGTCGGCGTTAGCGGAACCCGAATTGTTGTACAGAACACATGCAGTCCGGACGCAGCCAGCATGCAGACCCCCGAGAAGCATGGAGAGCTCGGAACACGGGCAATGCATGGGGACCAAGCACGAACAGAATCTGATAGGTTCCCAGGCCTGCAAGCCTGGCCCAAGGGGGAGGGTACACAATCTGCCCCCTAAAGAGCAGTCTATATCCTAGGGGGTATTTATTAACAAAGTGGAAATCACTATTTGCCAAGGGGAGGTAGGGCAACTATAAATCTTTCGTAAAAGTATAAATTACTTTTTAAAGTCTTATTTCTAGCGTTAGTATAGAAACAAGAGGTATTACTACTAATTTAATATACTTCAAGGTAAAATAAAGGGTAGAAAAGAGGTTATATTTTTAGCTACCGCTTAGAGGAATAGCGATAATCTAGGAAGGCGCTTTTATTATATCCGGCGCGTAACTAATTGTATATATCTAATTTATTCTTTTAAAGCTTAGCTAATAAGCTAGCTTCCCTCGCTAGCTTCTCTTGCGTGCATTACCGGCACGGGGGAAAAAGCCTCCTATACGGGACTTAAAAAAATCCTAAAAATCTAATTTTATTCTTCCTTATAAAATCGGTCTTTCGGCTCTTCGGATCTAGGGGTTTTTGTCGGGAGCGTCATCTTCGCTCGTATGTAGGAGAGTTATTTCGTAGAGGGCTCGAAAGGTCGAGAGAAAAAGTCGTCTCGAGAGAAGCTCGAAAGGAAAGCTCTCTCGCGGGCGAAGGAGAAGCTCTCTTATAAGCGAAGAAAAAGAGCTCTCGCGAGCGAAGAAGTCGAGAGGAGAGCTCTCTCGTGGACAGAGAAAAGGCTCTCTCGTAAGCGAAGAAAAAGCTCTCTCGCGCAAAACCTCCTCCTTTCCCTATTCCCTACTAAACGGGGCGGAAGTCCTTACTCCTCCTCTCTCTCGAGAGGGGCGAGGAGCTTCACGCCCGGGGGACTAAAATTTAGTAGGGGAAAACCACGACCCCCCCAGAGTGGCAAGAGGAAAGAGGTTTCTTAGGGAAAGAGGGGGGAAAAGAAGAAGACTTTAAGAAAAGGCAAAAAGGATGCTTATTATTGCTAGCTAGAAGAGGGAAAAAGAGGCCCCTTTTATAGACCTTCGTGCTCTCTTTCTCTTGCGTTTTCTTTCCTTCTCTCTATTCCTCTGAAAGCCTCGGCAAAAGCGGGCTCTCGGCAACTCACAAGGGAAAGACTGACTTTCCCGCTAAAGTACTACTTCTTTTGCCCCGATGCTTCTATAATCTTAAATTGCTACCCTTTTCTAATTCTATGCAACAAGCCTGCTCTTAAACTGCTTGACAATTAACTATTATCGTTAACGAAAAGTAGAATTAGCACTCAGTTAAGGACGTAAAGAGCTTTATTGCCCTAGATACCCGTCGCTAGTTCGCCGAGCGCAATAATCCTTATCGAAGTAGCTACCAATTATATCCCTGGTGTCAAGGTTCCGTTAAATCTAGCCAGGGGGTGAGGGTAGCCTAGCTCCCATAGTGTAATAACTATTCCTTCCTATCTTTTTTTTATTAATTGTGACTATAGATGTTGCTTTTATTGCTTAATTGCCTTTAGTAAAACGATACCTAAGCTTGATTCTCTAAGTGATAGTGAGAAGTTAGCTTCTTACATTGCCACTCTCAGTTATTCGACCCGACTCTTCGCTGTGGGCCCTGACTCATGTCCAGTGCCGCCTTTGCTCCTCAATTAACTATGAAGGCGCATCCGATATTGTAAGTTGGGCGAAACTCTATCTACAACGGCCGACGGGCATCGGACGTTACACTCAACCATACCGAACGGATTTCTTGCCTATACGGGCAGCCATTGATACATTAGTTCTGCCAGGACGCCTTATCGTGCTCTACTTTACTTCAAGTTTCTGTTATACGATAGGAACCGTATAATCACCATAACGAGCACATAGATTCGAGATCTAGCCTCGATATACAATAGTACCAGATATTGTTAAGTTTACTGTCTTAAAATGTCGCCCACTCCGGGGTCCGTTAAGCCGCATATAGGTTTTAGATTCCGCTGTCGATTGATTGACCTGAAATCTGTCTTCGTGAAGTGTTGCGTCACGCCTTCCCGCCCTAGAGGCAGCCCTCATAACCCGAGTGCGCGTGATTTACACAGAGAAGCTTACCCCCAATTGAAAACTAGACTTGCGTAGATGCACGAACTCTTTTCCTGAACTGTACCTCTGGGCCTTCTCGGAGCGAGATGTATGCGTCCCGCAACTGAAACTGCTTGGGATCTCTAGCACCCCATCCAAGCTCAGGGCTACCTCCTCCTACAGTGGACCCGGGTGCTCTTCTAACGTCGAGACGGTAGAGAGTTCGGGCTATGACGATCGCCATTTCTGTCAGCGCCAGATTCTTGCCGACGCAGTTACCGGGTCCGGCAGCAAAGGGGTGAAAATTAGCTCTTGCGCGATCGACATCGGTCTTTGTTACCCCAGTCTTCTCGTCGACGATCCATCGTTCAGGCCGAAACACTTCTGCATCACCATAGGCACTCTTATTGCGAGAATCGACCCAGGGCACAGAGCCTAAAACGGTTCCCGCGGGATAGTATTCTCCCATAACCACGATGCCGCCGGGAAGCACCTCTCGGGGCAATTCGCACGGTCCAGAGGGAGCCAAGCGCATGCCTTCGTCAATGCATGCCTTGAGATATTTACAGCTTGCGAGCTTAGGTCCGTAAACAATGTCATCGACTGAGTCGAAAGTCGTCATGATCTCTTTAGCGAGCTTTTGGTAACGCCAAGAATCGTCGGTAAGGTAGAAGAGTACCCCCGAGAGGCTAACCGAGGTAGTGTCGGACCCAGCAATAATAAGGAGGCTACACTCGCCCCTCAACTCATCTTCCGAGTAGGCAGGTCGGCCCGTATCGGGGTCTTTAGCGTTATAAAGAAAGTAAAATATATCTTGACATCTTTCGCTCTCGGGCTTTTCGGCCTGCAGCTTCTGCAGCGCGATCCTATACGTGACGCTTTCGTGAAGAAAATCGTTATAGTATTTTAAATTAGGGGGCGCAAGGCGCTCCATAAGGGCGTCGAGACCCCGAGGCTTGAGCCAGATGATAAGGTTGAGCAAAGGGGAACGACATATCTTGTGTATTTGTTAGCACCGAACGGGCCTATTCGAAATTCTCCTTGCAGAACGTACCGGATAATAGAACTTCATGTACTCTGCAATAAAGTGTGGTACTTGCTTGAGTGGATTGTTTCTAGGCTCCTTAATGTCAAAAGACCTTCCAAAGCTTAGGTCTCCTATAATGTCAAAGACGAGCTCGTCCACCTTGTGCGCGAAATTGACAGGAGCAGACCACTCGTCTTTATCGTTGATTTCGTCAACCATGAGCTGGTTCCACCGATCGACATGTCTGGCGATAAACGGAGAAGCCGCCCGGACTAGCTTGTCTGTGAAACAGACGTTGAGTAGCTTGCGCTTTTGCGCGTGAACTGCTACGTCAATGGTGTTGAGCGTAGTAGGTTCACTATGCTTCCTTCTAAAAGCCGTATAGAAGTGACTCCGGCGCACGTTTGACTTGTTTCCGTAAATCTCGGCATAGGCGGAGGGATCGCAGAAAAGCACAGTATTGGGTGTCGCCCGGATTCTGTTGCCATGAATCTGGAATTGCTGCCACAGCCATATGTGCCGCTTGCCGCGCATGGCGTAATACCAGGACGTGATACCCGTCATCCGGCCCAAAAGAGGGCCTGGAATACGGGCGAGCGGGTGGAAGAAGAGGTTGTAGATGCAATTTGCGATGAACTACCTGGTGTTAGTGGCTTCGAGCACGATGGGACACTCCGGCGAGTTTGCAGCCACTGCTACTGACCAGTATAGGAATGATTGCGGCGGCCGCCGCGAGCATTTGCAGCCAGCTAAGGCTGTGAAAATACGGTGTCATCATCTTGATGGGTAAATGTCGCGCGTGCGGGCCTTCAGAACTTGTGTCAGGTCACTATCTCTTGGCCAGAATGCCGTTCATTGGCAGCTTGAATTGTGAGCCAAGGGCGTAGTTTTGTATTTCAGGACGAGCTCATAGACCTCGTGCTGGGAACCGCTCCTATAAAGTCGAATTGCCTACATGGGGGACGGATGAATGGGGAAATGGATTACCGCTGTTAGCTGCAGCCCATTTCCTTGACTGGTTCCCAGCGCCGGCCACCCACATGACGGGCCATGATCACATACACCTTCTCACATCAATCATGCGAGATGGTGCATTAGTGTCAAATATTAGTCATACGAGCGTGCTGTCTTGTCGAGCCGTAGCAAGTGAACCCCGGCGATCGCTGCCTGCGGTTTCAGCCGCAGAATGGTCAGGCTTCTATGAACATATACCTATCGAGCAGTTCGATCCTGCCAATCAAGCCTGACTTTGTTAATATTCTAGCTTAGGATGAACGTCAATCTCGGCATTTGGAATCGCGAAGAGGCGTTGGATGAATGCCAGGTCATGGTATTTTGATTCGCCGTTCAGGACTCGTCGTTGCATCCAACATTGGTGTTAATACACTCTTATTAGCTGACTATACCTCGTATATAAACAGTCTTGACTTTATCCCGGGGTTATTTTAGGAATAGGAGGCCTAGATGGCGCGATCGTTGAATGTCTGAGATCTTGTGCTACGTAGCCGACCGGAAGCCTTTTCTCGACTGCGTCTGAATTAATGATGCGTAATTGGTTTTGGTGGGCTACTATGCGTATGAGGGCTGTAGAGACACGAGGGAATCCTGCAAAAGCTCCTTTGCCTGGATCATATTTCCGCGTAATTTGATATTCAACTCGAGGTTCGAAGCTTAAGCAATAATGTCCGGCTCCTGACTTTGTAGCAGTGGCCGATCATATCACTCCGCTCAAGTAGCCAAGGGTATCGAGTTAACTCTGTCGGCTTCATCGCTTCATTTTGCCTTCAATGTCGTCGATCCGCGGATCGTGGGACCACTCCATGTATCTTCTTTGCGCGGGCGGTCTTTTTCCCGGCTGCTCAGTTGCGTATGCATCCAGGCTATCGTTCTTTTTGGAAGGGGACATGGAGTGATGAGAAATCTTTTCTGTATCCCTCCTCAAATGGAGTCATAACACTGTAGTTGGGCCTTATTACGTGGGATCCATGGCCTGAGGCCTGATGCTGGCTACTCAGTACATAGATATTTGCATTAGAAGGAGGATTAGGACTCTCAACCGTAGCCTACATAGACCACGTAGCGAAGACTGCAGGGCTGCATCTTAAGATAAAGCTCCAGGTATACTGTCAGTTGAAGAATGATAATCATTACTAATTTATATTCCGTGGAAAATAGCTTAATATGGATAACCTCCAACTCGCCCTGTCGTGTGCATATTCAATGTGTGCCCGGTGGCTTTCGTCGCTTCGCTCGCCTAAGCCTCATCTTGGCTTTTTTAAGCCCTTTCTACGCCACGATTGATCATACTCCCCTACCCATCAATCCCAAGATTTATAGTCAATTGCTCGCAGAGATGGATCTCGAGTCCTCGACCCAGCGAGTCCAAGTGAGAGAACTTACACAATGACAGCCGCTATAGAACAATCAAGTCGTTAATGCTGGGAACGGTATGGAACTGGCGAATCAAACCTATCTCCGGGTTTCCCGCCACCTTTCTCAGTCAAAAATGCCTTGGTAGAGGTGTTGTGGGTTCCATTGACTGGGCATAGGGTCGCCGTTCCGCTCGCGAGAGAGCCATTCTGTCTCCGATTCATGGCATTGGCCAACATCACAACTGGCACGCCGATATTGGAAACTACATGTAAAGAAATGTTGAAGTTTGGCCTCTTAAGACTCTTGGCCGTCCTTTTACCCGTCCCTCGGCCTGGTACATATTGGTCCTCACTAGAGCTCGGTCATAGGTCTGACCTATATCCTTGATGCCGCGACACGTGTATACCAGTCGGAAATATCCCAAGGGTTACTTACTTAGCCAGGATCAACAACTCCTCCACTTTTCAAGACAAATTCGGAGTTGACCCAGACTTCCCACCACTGGTTTATCGGCTGGCCGTGGTCCCGAGTAATGGTGACAGAGTCAGCGTCAATGGTTGTATTCGTGTTATGGGGAATGGCATCATCTCGTGCCGCAGGCCATCAAAGCTCTTCGCGGCGTCCAGGAAGCGAGTAATATCCGCACTCTCCCCATATAAGGGGCCAGATCGAGGTAGACGTATCCGGGATAATTCGCGGTTAGCTTAGAACATGTTCTCTTGTGAAGTTCAATTGCAGAGCAACACCACGACATCCAGAGCCCGCCGACCCTTTAGTATGAATAACTTCCTATTACATCAACCTCAACCTGGGAACGTATCAACACATATGCACGGCTACCTAAGCACTGATTGCATAGTGTGTGGCATATTGGAACGAGGTTCTCGTCTTTCGCGACCGACGACGAGGCCTTCAACGCATCAAGATCTAGGGGCTTGCCTATGGACATCATGGCTGGGCTTCGCACAGGAACTAAGTCGCATTGAAAGAGCCGAAGACAAACATCGGACGTATAGCGATACGCTTGTTAGAGAGTTAAGGCACTTGTGGCTCTGCCGCTGCTGCGTCCAGTGCACGCAACGCGCCATGGCAGCAACCTCGACCCGTCTTTGACAGGAAGAACATACATTGATGGCTGAGACAACTGTATCTTCAGAATAGTTCTCACCTTTCACGCAACTTCCATCAAAAGACGATTTGGTTGTACGCTGTGCCTGAGACTCCCGTCTCGTAGTCCCTGTGGGACGAGGCGAGCCGAGCCGGGCTATTGTGCCAGAAGGTATAATGCGAACTACACGTGGCCTTCCCGAGAATAAAAACAGTCTCCTCAGACCAGGGACAATCGGTAGTCAAACTCGCGAACGTATTCAAGCTGAGGCCCGGAACCCCGAGCATGTAAACTATGGGACATCTCCTGTATGGTCTTGTCTTCATCTTCTGTCTAACTTGCATAGTTGATGTTGCTAATCATCCCCTTTCTTCTAGCCTGCCTCTGGTTGGCGTTTGAGTGGTTCACTCAACAGCCATACATGTATCTCGGATATAAAGCATAGACTCGTGTCGGGTGCAAGAACCGTCTCTAGTGTCTGTAAGGCTTTCATAAAAGGGGGGGATCCGGATCACTACGAGAAATGTGCCGTCGTGAGATAACTCCTTGTGGGTAACCCCACGGCTAAACCGGCTTGTTTGGATACGACAGAATCCTCCACTAGAGTTTAGCGTCAGGATTCAAAATCAGATCAAGCATGAAAACCACAGGTAGTGGCAATTTACCTTGCGGTGATCTTCGTTAGGGCATGGAGGAGCGAATGACTTCCTTGTCACTATAGCTATTCGGGCCCGGTCTTCCATCAAGATATTCCCATGTTGCCAGTGGCACGTTTTGCTAGCCAGTAATCAATATTCTCATATGGAGCCTAGCAATGGAACATGATCAGTCGCCCAGAAGTGTATGTTGCAATCTCGGCATAAATCACTCGCTAAACTAGACCACTGACGCCATCACGACCAAATTCACGACATTGTCATCATCCTGTCTGGGCGGGTTACATGGCTCCGTACCTCACATCGCGAGCGCGGGTGAGATGCCCCTTCCGGACTTGGCAACCACTTCTCAGCGCATCCGACTCCAATGATTTCATGCACGATGACTGCACGCTCGATGCCGCTTAGATGGCGGCATATTGATCCCCCTGACGAACACAATGCCCGAACGGCCCGGATCCCCTCAAATCTCCGACTTCCCAGCCACTTGGGTCCCCTCAGACACGTGTGCGTGAAGCTTGTTTCGTCTTGAACCCTTTCAAGTGCCGGCAGTCTCGTTCAGACCAACAGCATCGTCGTCAACATGTCCATCGTCAAGGTCCTGATCGGCGCTGCCCTGTTTGTCCGTTGGGGCGTTGCCGACACGACCTTCAAGAGTCGCCCTGACTTGGCGCCTGTCAAGCTCAATATTACGCAGGCGTGCCCCGAGTCCGGCTGCGCTCCTGGTTACTATTTCGTGGCACCGTTCAATGGTCACGCGGATCAGCTGAATTATCACCCGGCACAGCCTGGACCATATATCCTCACAGACTCGGGAGAGGTTGTCTGGTCTGGCTTCACCTACTACAGCCCCTGGAACGCCAACTTTCATGCCTCACGTTGGAACGGCCAGGATGTGCTCGTGTGCTTCGAGGGACGTCATAATGGTCCTCATGGCCACGGCCACGGCCATCATACCTTTTTGAGCCAGCATTACGACACAATCAGGGAGCTTCGTGCCGGTGGGCACTATCTGAGCGACAAGCATGAGTTCATCATTGTCAATGAGCAAACGGCCCTGATTCAGATCTATCAGCCGGTGCAGCGGAACCTGTCAGAGTACGGCGGAACGGATGCGCAAACTTGGGTCGTTGACGTAATCTTCCAGGGTGCGTTTGTCTTCAAACAATATTCAACTTGACCTTGCCTGATGTTTTGACCTCCAGAACTGGACATTCAGACCGGAGAGGTCATCTTCCAATGGCACAGCCTTGACCACGTGTCCCCCAATGGTGAGGCATTCAGCCACGAGATTCAAGACGATCTACTGACTCAGGATTCAACCAGACTCCAAGCTCCCTCTCCCCCAAGGTCTAGCCGGCACGGGTCACAACAGCTCCACGGCCTGGGACTACTTCCACATCAACTCGGTGGTCAAGGGCGACGACGGACACTACCTCCTGTCTGCCCGCCACGCCTCCACAATATTCAAGATCAACGGCACAGACGGCAGCATCATCTGGCGCGTCGGGGGCAACAGGTCAGACTTTAAGCTGGGCAAGGACGTCGAGTTTGGCTTCCAGCACCACGCGCGCTACCTGCCCGGCGGGAACGACACAGTCGACCTCATCTCACTCTTTGACAACTCCGTCTACGGCTCCGAGTCCAACGGCAAGCCCAAAGACGTAAAGATCTTTGACTACTCGCGCGGCAAGTACATCGCGTTGGACCACCGCCGCCACGAGGCCAAGCTCGTTCAAGCCTTCCTTCCGCCCAACAACAGCATCCTGTCCAAGTCCCAGGGCTCGCTGCAGACGATTCCGGGTGGCAATGTCCTGATCAACTGGGGATCCGAGGGGCAAATTACCGAATACGACCCCCAGGGAAAGATTCTGTTTCACGCGCATCTTGACAGTGGGAGGCTGGCAAACAATGTTCAAAACTACCGCGCCTTCAAGTTCAACTGGACGGGCTACTCGCCCGAGACTCCGGCGCTTGTTGCTCACCACGACGGGGGCGCCGTGAAGCTCTACGTCAGCTGGAACGGAGATACCAGAGTCGCTTCGTGGCGATTCACCGGCTCCAAGGCCAAGGCTGACGGCGGCAAGATCAAGGTGTTCAGCAAGGCCGCGACTCGAGCTGGTTTCGAAACCGTTCTCGAGGTTCCAGTTAGCGGTCTGGATATCAAGTCAACGACAGTCTCGGTTGAGGCGCTCGGAGAGAACGGCCAGGTGATTGCGCGATCTCAAGCTGTGCGAATAACTCCAGCAATCCACAGCTCGACAGGTCAATGAGCTGTCTATGAGTAAGCGACCGATTTCGATTCAACTGTCGACTCTGTATTTAGGTACTCGTTGGACGGAAAAGGCTTTGGGCGAGAATTCAATCGTAGTTGTTTCAGACAGAAAGGCCATGCCTGACTGTCGGTTGAGCTCATTGATATATTCGTTGTCTTTACAGGCACTGCGTAAATATTTAAGAGACTGCTGACCGCCTCAATTCTGCGACTGTGATGTAATACCGTTTCCTCTTCTGCTCACTCTCTTTATGACTTATCTTTTAAGGTGAACCGCCTTCGGCGTCAAGATGGCATTGCCGACATGGTATAGCCAGATGCAACCAGACGAGATTGGGTTCCCTACGGGCCATGAACATGCGTTGGAAAGACGAAATGTCTCTCGCACATGTGGTCATCATCGCCATACTCAATGGAGTCGTCTACTTATGGGCCAAGTGCAATTTGCGACCGAGGCAATATTCGATACTCGACGCCGCAACAAGCAGCACTATAAACTTATTAGACGCTGGCCAACAAATTTGCGCGGCTCATTACATCGCCGGTCTCGAGGTCTGCGCCGCGACTCATAAGCCTCCGACTTTTGTGAGCTGCGCCATCAGATCTAAGCAAGGCCATGCGTCACTCGCAGGTAAAGCCAATTCCCCAATCCAAGGCATTTGCTGATAACCTTACAGATTCCGACTTGTGATGTATTTGCGTCGTTCACTGAGAACATCAGGACTCTGGAGGCACTGTTTTGTCATCCTTGTAGCTTGACTCACCTTGTGTAGTTTGAGACGCCCCGAGTGAGTCAGGACTTTCGTCGAGGCTCCGGAAACGACGAAGGCTCGCAGTAATACAGACTGCAAATATGCTAGAGGATACAGCTCCGTCGCCGCTCGATCCCACTGCAAGGGAGGTTGCCAATGTCCCTTGTGCGTTTGTTTGGCGCACTCGACCATCATCATGGCTCAGCCTGATGCTTGGCCTCCCAACCAGCACGAACTAACCAGAACCAGGCCATAAAGGGCGTCGTCACCAGACCGAGAATGCCGCCGAGGAGGAGCTTGAAAACCTGCGGCGTCCAGCGCTTCTCATACTCCCAGTCGCCGCCGTTTCGGTGGCCCGCGGCGATCAAGAGGCCAATGGTGATGGGCCAAATGGGCAGGAAGGAAACGACGGCGCAGAGGAAGCCACGCGCGGCATGCTGGATGAGCGCAAGAAAGCCGAAGATGCGAACGGGCGCTGGGGTGGCGTCCGGGTCCGCCGGAAGGAGAAACAGGTAGCGTAGGAGGCGGTTGGACGGTTCGCTGACGAAGCCGATGGGCTGGACCGAGCCCTGGCTGAGGTCGTGGGATACGAGGATGGCCTCAATGATCCAGGTGATGATGCACTGCACAATGATGGTGACGGCTGCGTCGCCGGCAAGCGTATTGGGCAGTTGAAAGAGGCGGATAGGGTTTTGAGTTGTGTTTGCCGCCGTGTACATGCCTTGACAGTATTAGTACTCACAGAACAGGCGAAGAATACGGCCGAAGAATGAGGACTCTCCAGAATGAAGGTTGTGTCTTGGGGCAATGGATAAGAGCGGTGCTGTGGTTTGAGAGAGACGTCGCCGAGTGAAGCTGAGGTGTGCAGAAACAGACAGGACGGCAGAAGTACTCACCATAGGCAATGGCAAAGTTGATTCCGCCAGAAAGGGCCATGCCCCCGAGGCCGTCGAGGACGACCAGGTAAAAGAGCTGGTGACGCGTGAAGCTGGAGCTGGGCTGTAAGCGACCGGCAGCGGCCCCTGTCTCGCCGGCATCTTCCTGGCCGTCGCGCGGCGCCGGGGCTGCAGCCTCTGCCGAGACCGCGTCTGGCTGCGACGGCATTGAGATGCACAGAACGCAAGTCTCTCTCCAGTTTGCGAAAGAAGGAGAGTTGGCGTCGAGTTCGCGGAAATGACGAGCCGGTTGTGCAGCGAGGATAACAATACCCAGTATAGCTTCTTGCCAGGGGAGGAAACCGGTATGGGAAAAGGCGACAAAGAAGCAAAAGGGGAGCAGCTGGCGAACTGCAAAGGAACCGAAAACAATTCATGGGGCCCCCGTGCATGGCCAAAGGACCGGCAGTTGGAAGCCAGGGGTCGCACGAGCCGACAGGCACGAGTCACGGTCTTGACATGGGGCCCCTTTTCCCAGCACACTCGACTCCGGCTCACTTGTCCCATCACGGGTAAACATGACTGTTCAGTGTTGACGAGGCTTGTCAGCGGCCCTTGCCCCGAAGAGCACAAGAGCACGGAGGGAAATTGCGCCAAATACCAGGTGTCCGTGCCTTCTTGCTTACTTGGGGGCAACAGACTTTCGCCTGGATACAGTCTGTAAGGATTACAAACAGCCAAAGCTCTTATAGTACGGTCTACTCATAAGTAGCATCCCTGGTAATTTACTAGCAAGGGTACTTCGACTGGGTTCAAGCAAGAGTATTATGCATCCTCGTAATCATAACCAAAGTTGAAGCTTGCCTCTTTGCATCGCGATATCTCAACCAATTTGACTCCAATTGCAATCCCGCTTCCACTCAGGAATGTGGAAATCTCGGAAGATGCTGAGGCTTGCCAGCCGCCGGCCCCTATCAATTGGGTTGGTCCGCGCTGGAGGCTTGACAGCCACGGGAAATCTGCCACGCCTGGAGCCCTAGTCCAATTTCCCTCTCTTCTCCAAGCCCAAGCCCAAGACGAAGCCGGAGCCGAAGGCCTAGTCCAACAAGGCTATCTCCAACCCCTATTCGAAGAAGTCCTCTTTAAGAGCTCTAGCAGCCGCGGCGACAGCAGCAGCAAGGCCGGGCAAAAGAGGTCACACGAGACGATAAGATCGGACTTCGAGCTTTACACCATTACACAACATATGCTGCAGGCTTTACAAGGTCCCGGGTTTGGGGGGCTCTTCCTGGCCCCCTGACGCCGTAGAAAAAGAAGGCTCGTGGCAGCACTCTTGGCGAGGAACGCTTGTAGCAGCTTAGGCCTTCCTCGAAGAGAGAAAAGCCCATAGGGATACCTCCTGACAAGACCTTCCGTTGTAGATAGGATCGGTAGGCAGCCCCTTTCCGGGGTTAGGGTTAGTCTGAACGGCACTTGACCTCCCGAGTAGCGCTGGATTCTAGACACGGAAGAGCCCGGGGATCCACTTCGGCCGGGCGGGGCCGAATCTTTACATGCTCTCGCCTTTTCAATCGTTGACGACTGGCAGCGTGGTCTGATGCGTCTTCAAGCGTATGATTGTCGTTGCTGTGCCACCCGCAGCTACAAAACCCGCTTTTGAAGAACAAGCATGACGCCAATTTAACTTACAGCCTGCATGACGCCCAACGCCCAACGCGGGCAGCCGGCCGCGTGTCCGAGTCAGTCAGGAACTCACGGCGGCAACTGCTCGGGCGTTTCGGCGTGTCCTCGGCACCCGTCCCTGTGACCGAGTCCTAGATAACGCAAAGCTGATCGTCTCGTCACGGCGGATGTGGTTCCGTGATCCTGGGTTAGGCAATAGTGGTTCCCGACCGCTCGTCCGGCTGGCAGTTGCCCTGTCCCCTGCATCTGGACCCGCCCGATGCTCCGGCAGAGTGGAGCCGGTGGACCCGGGATGCAAAGTTGACGGTGAGCGGCCGGAACCGAGGAATGTCGGTCTGCGGCCGGGTCAATCTTCAGGAGTGGCAGCGTCTGAGGATGTGGTATCACAACCTTGACGACTTTCTCTGCTTCAAACGAGTCGAGATTCAACAGCGAGTACAGAGCATCGTCGCGAATGAAGCATGTCCATTGCATCTACCGTTTACCAGTTCATCAATATGTGATGCTCGCCCCCCAACGCCAGGCAAATACACTATATGCCATACCATGCCTCTTGTCTCATTACCCTCATTCTCTTCGTGCCACACCAAAACAGTAGCCAGTCTCGTTGCCAAGACCCCTACGCCATGACCAGACTCCTCTTGCTGCCGGTGGCCTCCTTCTCCTTCTTGTCCCGGAAAATGGCCTTGAGCATGTTGTCGCCCTGCCGCGCCCGCGACCGGAAGACGAGGCTCGCCTGGTCGCCCTTTTTGCTGCCGCCGCTCGTGCTGCGCCCGTCGTCAATGGCCTTGACCGACTTGGCCGCCGACGACGGCCGCTTGTCCTTGCTCTTTGACGACGACGACTTCTTGCTGCGCGCGTCGCTCCCCGCCACCGACACGGCATCACCGGCCCTCGGATTGCCCTTGCTTCTGCTGCCGCCATGCTCCTTCTTCTTGTCCGGCTTCGAGGAGCTGGCCCCTTGGCCCGCGTCCTTGGCGTGCTTGCTGCTGCGGTGCGTCTTGGCGGTGCGGTGCGTCCGCCCGCTGCGGTACGAGCGCAAGTCCAGGTCGTCCGCTGCGTACTTTTCGCGCGCCGCCTCGGGCGTTATGAGCTCGAGGTCGGCACTCTCGCCGTCGTGGCCGCCAAACGGCGTGATGCCCCGGCGCCACGTCTCGATGGTGCTCAGCTCCTCGTCGACGACGAGCGTGTCGCGGCCGCCTCGAGGGCCGGGGCCTCGCGCGCCGCGGCGAGCAGCTGCGCCCGCTCCTGGACGCGCTTGATAATCTTCCAGCCGCCAAACATGACGACGGTGACGCCCACGGCGATGGTGGTGCCGATGAGGAATTGCGGCGAGGCCAGCAGCGCAAAGACGGCCGGCGAGCCGCCCTTGAGCAGGCCCAGCAGCGCCGGGGACATCTTGGCCACCGTCTTGGACAGGTCCGCCAGCGTCAGCGCCACCTCGGCCGCCGCGTCGGGCTTCTCCTGGAGGTGCTTGATGATGGCCGTCGCCGAGTGCTGCAGGCAGTGCGCCTCGTCGAGCAGGCCCTCGACCTTGTTGATGAGCTGCTGGGCGCGCGCCTCGTCGGCGCCGGATCCGCTCGCCACGGGGTCCAGGTCCACTCTGTCGGCCAGGTCCGGCGGGATGTTGCCGTAGGCTAGGTTCATGTCGATTTCCTTGCCGCCCGCGCCCGCGTCGGCTTCCGAGTGTCGGCGCGGAACCAGGCCCGCGACCTCGGGCGGCAGCCGGCGTGCCATGG
>KQ030532.1:0-33162 GCA_000956045.1 Hirsutella minnesotensis 3608 | reverse complement strand
GACGTCGTACGAATGGCGGCGGCCGCCGTAGTGATAGTCTTCATACTGGACCGGTTCGTATTCGTACTGCGAGGCGTAGTCTTCGGGGCGGTAGGCGACGGAGCGAGCGGGCCCAAACGTCTGCGCGCGCTTCATGGATCGGTCTGACTGCAGTTCGGCCTTTTTGTCGTGGTAGGCGCCGCGGGCCTCCTTGAAGATGGAGAAGAGCTGCTTGCCCTGAGGCAGGTGAGCTTGGAATAGCTTATGGGGTGTCTTGGAAGCTGGGGCTGGGGACGCTTACGGTGCTAATGATTTTGCCCGAGTTATTCACAATGGTGACGGTCTGTTCTAGAGGCATGGCTGAGGTGTGATGGGCTCGAAACGGATCGGCACAGGTCGGTTGGGCTGGATCAGACGTGTAAGAGGAGCGAGGTTGAGCCCAGCCCTCCCGGGTAAGGGATTAAACGGGGACGAATACAGAAAGAGATACAATCAAAGGAAAGAATGTAGGGTGCCAAAGGGTCTATCGAAAAGAACAAGAGATCAGTTGAAATGGGTTCAGGCCAAAGTTGCGGTGGTGGTTATCGAATGGAATCGGACAGGGGGGGAGTGGACAAAACCCCGCCGCGGTGTGCTTCCGGGGTCTAGCACAAGAGATGACAGGTTGATTTATACGCACATGTATAGAGGCATGGGTTAATGTACGAATGGAGCATGCAACTTGGGGACGGGCGTCTGTCGGTGTGAGCTTGATGAGAAAAGAGACTCCACCGTCGGCCCCCTTGCTCCTTGTCCACGGCGCTTCCATCCGCCCAGTCTTTGCAGATACTCGACACATTAGCAATACGTGAAATACAGTACATTCGATGAGGCACCCGCTGGGTGTGGCCTCTGCTCCGGGCAACTCCGGGCAGAGTGGGAAAAGTCGAGGCCGTCCCCGACAGCTTGCCCGGCTGCACCACGCTTGGCTTGCTAGGCGACGACCTGACCGTGCAAATACTTTGCGTCGATGCATGAGAACAGGACGCCAGCTGAGCACGATGCAGGACCCCGGCAGCCCAGGCGGGACTCGCAGCAGGCATCAGCAGGCATCAGCAAGCAGCAGCAAGGGGAGCCGAGCAGTCCTCTGCCGGCACCACGATTCAACGTTGCAGCTCGAGCGTGGCCCAGATGCCCGCTACGTGGAATTGTATCCGTACTGTAACCTATATATTGCAGTTCCCCGTATATCGCGTCGCGCGTGGCCGCCACCATCCCCGGCTCCCGTCGCCCTGGTATCACCGCCAGCACACGAGACGGGACGCAGCAGCAAGGCGACTGGCCTCCGCACTCCGTACACAGCCCTTCTCCCTTCCCTCGTCTCAATCACGGTCGCCATCGGGCGCTGCTGCATGATAAGCCACGCAGGGGCCACTGGCCCCCTGATCTCCTCCAGCCTCCAATCCCTCCAGGGCTCCTGCAACACGGCGGCTCTCGCCACCCAACGATGGACGTCTTGCTCGATTCTTGCCATGCACACGTCCGTCATACCCCGTAACCCGAGTCATTGGACCCGGGCCAAACCGTGGGTGACGAGAGAGCGGTAGGCAACAAAGCCGCCCCGTTGCCGCCGTGGATTCGCCGCGACTTGTATCGACCGGGTCGTCGATTATTCGCTCGACCTCTCTCGTCACCACCTTCGCAGCGTTGGGTATCCGCGGCTCCCCGGGCCTTTGTCCGTGTCGGCATGGATTGGCCACGTCATGGCTCAGGCTTTTCACCTTGCTGTGCTTGCCGGGACAGGTCTTTCCAGTGGTTTTTTCCTTTGCCGTTTTGCAGAGTCCATGAGGTGCTTTTACTGGCCCGGCCTCGCGGCCTCTCGCAGCCGCCCTCTGCCTTCTATCCGGAGGCCTCTCGCCGAGAAGCCTCATGCAGCCACCCGGGCAGTCCATTGCAGAAAAAAAGCACGGCCAGGCCGGCTCCGCGGGTGCCAATAGCCTCGAGCCAAGCCGATCCAGAGAGGCTGGTTGGCAAGACTCGCAAAGACGCACTCACCCCTTGATCAGCACCCCCTGGCCAACGCGCGGCGCAAATCGCGGGACGACCCGGCCGAGCTACTGTATTGCTACAGTAGACTAGGCGTCTGATGTCGCGCGGCAGCAACCACTGGCTTCATCGGCGAGCAGACCGTCAGCTTCCCTCCTCTTGGCGCCGAGCACACGCGTTTCTCTTCGCTGATTCGTCGGGCTCCGGCTGCGCGTCAAGGCCTGAACCAGTAGCTTTACAACTATGTCTTTTCTCCGGCGTCTACGGTACAACATGGCAAGCAATGGCTCTTCTGCCGTCGAGAGTTTGCCCCAAGCGCCCTGGCCAGCATCAGACCCGTCACTCCACGACTCTCTCCCGCAGCATCCGTGTCTAGAGTCGCCATTCTTGATCCCGTCGTGTCAGTCAGGGGCCACATCTCTTACCCCGCCTCGCATCCAAATCTCGTCGTGCTCGGCAATCGCCACTCGTAGACAGGCTGCTGCACCTCGCGTCACCGAGCCATGGGCCAGTTAGCCAATCAACCATCAACTCTCTTGCAATCTCTTCGTCCTTTACCGTTTCTAGCATAGCTCGACCGATCCACCTTGCTTCTCTGCGACGGCCTCACGTTCCCATGGTACAGTTTCGCGAGTCGAGGACCTTTGCTGCTCCACGTCGTCCGTCTAGCAATTTCATCTTCGTCATCGTACGTCCACAATCATCATTGTCCTTCACAACGCGGCTCAGAGCAACGACCATCAGAGGCAAGTCGTCATCGCATCTCGTCACTTACAGTCCACACCCTAGGCCTACCAGCTGGGCAAGATTTTGATTCTTGCGCCATCAGACTACAGTAGACGCAACGGCCGACCAGTCCCTTGATTAAACATCACGCTGGTGTAAATGTATGCATTAGCCATTCATACGCCATGTACACATTCAAAGTCTATGCACCTCATAGTAATGCCCAATAATCATCGTAAAGCCGACCGCTCGACTCCTGCCCTGCCTGGCCACTGCCCAGGTCTCACCGCGATCGATACGTCTCAAGCTGGCAGTGCCAAACTATAGACTTACAACAAATAAACAAGAAGTGTAGTCCATGACAAGATCCTTTCATCCATCCGCTCATGCGGCCGTTAGCACCAAACTCCGGTTGCCAAGCAATGCCAGGCTGCGCCGCAAGAAGCCTTCGTGTTTCGAATTCCAAGCATCCGCTGACGAGGCAGTTCATATCGCCCGTCATCTCGTGACCGCTGCGCCGTTTTGACCCAAAGCATCTCGCATGCCTCTTGCAAACTTTTTCCTCTAGCGTCTGCGGCCTGACACCAGTTCTTGCCATCAGGCCAGACCGTCTTCGACGATTTCTCGCACCTCATGCTCGTTGAGGAGGATCCGTTTCCCCAAATCTTCTGGCGGCTGGCCATCACGTACTGCGCCAAAGTCGAGAACCTGGCAAAACCCCATTAGCAACCGCGTCACATCACCACTGAAACGCCCATGCTTACCTCGACGTAGGTGAGTTGATCACGCTGGACGGCCGCCACACATCTCCGACCATCGAACTTGACTTGCCACACGCCACTAAGGTCCGTGAGCAGATCCTGCACGCACTCGCCGGTCTGCACATCCCACATCTTCACCGTCTTCTCACTACCGCTAATCACTTTGCGGCCATCATGCTGAAAGCAGGTGATGGCTCCCGTGTGAGCCATGAGAGTATGCCTGCACCTGCCG
The DNA here is from genome assembly GCA_000956045.1 of Hirsutella minnesotensis 3608. Taxonomy (NCBI): domain Eukaryota; kingdom Fungi; phylum Ascomycota; class Sordariomycetes; order Hypocreales; family Ophiocordycipitaceae; genus Hirsutella; species Hirsutella minnesotensis. The sequence continues at coordinate 29,439 of KQ030532.1, read as the reverse complement.
CTCTCAGGATCCCATATTCGGAGCGTCGAGTCGGCTGCCGCAGAAACAAGTCGCTCGTCGCGTAGATCCAGCAGTCCAACGAGAAGGCTATGGCCTTCAAGGGTATGAAGGCAAGCGCCCGTGGCCAAGTCCCAGATCTTTACAAGCGAGTCCATGGACCCTGAGATGCAGCGGTTCCGCTCATGGTCCAGCACAACCGAGTACACCTTTTGGGAGTGGCCACGAAGCACGTGCATAGCCTCACCCGTGCTAATGCGCCAGACCCTAACCGTGCTGTCGTAGGGGAGCCGCTGACGAGCGTGTCGCCATGGGCGGATATGGCTCGCACCGAATGCGTATGGCCACCAAGAACGCGAATGAAGTACGGGCAATCCGATTCTTGGGCTGGCGGATGTGTCTGGATGTACCGTCGCGATCCGACCTCGGGCAGTCGCCATACCCGCAATTGGCTGTCGCGGGAACCCGTGATGATGAGCGGCTTTTCCGGCTGCACAATGGCACGGCCAGTCGAGTCTCTACCGGTCTCCGTCGGCATGAGGATTTGGAGGCAGCGCACGGTGCTAGTGTGGCCGTAAAATACTTGCTGACAGAGACCTCTCTCGATATCCCAAACTCGGACCGACCGATCTGTGGATCCCGAGACGAGGATATTGCCTTCGTACTGCAGGGCCCAGACGCCACCTTCGTGGCCTTCGAGCCGCTTACGAAGTTTGCCCGTCTTCGTATCGTATATATGAATCAGGGTGTCGTCACTGCCCGTGATGATTTTGTCGTCGTCGAACTGCAAGCAAGTAATGACGTGGCGCGGATGGGCAGCAAATGCGACGTGTGATGGTCGGACATCGCCGCTGGTCCAGCTTCTGCGAATCATATGATGTCTGCGATACAGGGATTTGAAGAGATGCAGTTGGCGTAGGCTGGGTAGGCCAATTTGAGGATCGGGGACGGCAGCGGCAGCAGCGTTCGCGGCGGATAGCGGGCCTTCGGATTTGTGTTGCCTGGCTTCGGCCTGGCACGTTGGTTCTCGAGCAAGGATCGGGTCTTGGGCAGCCGCAGCTCTTCGCTTCGATCTCTCTGCAGAAGAATATGCTGACAGGCCACGCTTTCGTTTCGAGGTTCGCGATTTGGAAGGGGCATCGTGACGCAAGCTGCGGGTCAAATCATAATCGGACGACGTTAGCCGCCCGTACATGCTGAGATCTCGCTCAAAGCCGTGGGCTCCGACCGGATCTTGCCAACCCCAGCCCTGGACAACGGCTTTGTTGAGCTCGCCAGGAGGGAGTGTAAAGCCGTCTCGATCAAACAGTTCTTTCCACCCAGTCTCATTGCGATCAACAATATTCCGCCAATGCCTAGAGACTTGAGCAGCTCGACACAGATCCCGGCAGTCGAGATACGACAGGACGTGGTAGGCGAGTTCAAGGGGCAACTGGTGCAGAAAGTCGCACTTGAGGGCGGGATTGACGGCATCCGCGATCACGCGTAGCGTGGATCGTGGACATCGACGCAGGAACTGGTACATCATAAAGGTCTTCATTTCCGTCTTCATTGAATCAAACGCCTCGAGCATCGTCTGCGTGTCCAGCACGACGGGCGATGGAGCTCCATCGGATGTGAGCGATTTGCGGAGATGGGTATCCTCGAAGTTTCGGAAGCTGCCAGCCTCCAGCCCATCGCCTTCGTGTTTAACCGAAGACTCGTCCCAGGACGAGACGGGTCCCGTAAGAGACGTCCGGAAGCTATCAGTAGTCCCGTCGTCGGGGTCCGCGGATGGGGGCTGAGAAGCAGCCAAGGTAGGCGATAGTCTCGGGCTCGGCAGGCTTGCATCTTGAGCAGCCACAATGTCGATGGCGGGACGTTGGTGAAGGGCACGGATAGACTGCTGCAGCGACTCGTCGTTGTCGACGTCGCCAAACGGGGCGGCGTCGGCGTCGGTTATGGGAGGGGTGGCCACGTTGCTGCTAAACACGGTGTGCGAGTCGCTGGTTGAAGGGCTTGCAGCGTCACACAGAGCGTGCTGAGCGGGGTCTGCTGCTGAGTCTAGTGGCGAGCTTTGCAAGCGCTCCAAGTGAGCCAGGCGACGGCGTGAGGACCGCTGTGAAGACAGTACCGGCGCTTCGGACAGATCCGGGGTGGTTAAGCCAGGGGCACCGCGGGCAGCTCGGTCGATGGGGCCGCGGCGTGCAGTAGCTGCCATGCTGCTACTGTTCTCACTCAGTTCGGAGTTGCCAGCAGACGAGAGACCTTGGAGGCCGGGCCGACGGAGTTTCTCGGATACAGCTTGGAGATTGGATGGCCGGGCTAGCTGCAGTTGGCGAGCCGGCAACGCTGGCGCGTGTTTGCCTCGTTCGTCGATGATTGGCGGCGTCTAAGGGTGAGCGATTGGACGACTGGACCGAGTCAAGGGCCGACGAGGATTCGTTGGGGACATGGTCGAGTTTGAGGGTCGTAGGAGTCGACGTGCCGCTAACATGCCGACGTGTCTAGGAGGGCCATATGATGTCAGTAAGAAGGGCAGGCGGGCGGGCGATGGGAGGAGATGCGGGCGAGGGCGGGCTGGTGTAGCCCTTTCGCCCTTGACCCGGGGGTCGGAACGACAGGGCGAATAACAAGGCGACTTACGGGTTTAGCAAGGGCACGTGCGAGGGTGTCGTCGTCGACGGCATCGTACTCGTCGTCTTCGAGGTCATCGATATCGCCGTGGTCGTTGTCGCCGGTGAGGTTATACGAAAAGCCGAGGAGCTCCGGAGGCGTAGGCTTGCGGGCCAAAGGATACTCCTTGGAGTCGAGGCTCGCGAGCGGGGTCGGGTCGCGGACAAAGACGTGGGGGAACTTGCGTGTGAGGCAGGTGGTGGTGGTAACAGTCTTTGTCTCAACACATTCGCTGAACTGGAGCTGGAAACTGCGGGCGGCCGGGTTGAGCGAGGCGTCGGTGATGTTTACCGACACTTTATGGGCGCTCCTGGGCCGGCGAGGCTCCGAGGGCTGGCGAGCGGGTGAGGGCGAGGACGTCATGGCGAAGCCTGGTGCCGGAACTTGCTCCAAGGGAGAAAGAGACGGGCCCGGCGGGCAACGACTCTCGCTCTCTGCTCGTGGATGCCGGCCAAAACGGTTCTGGTGATGGTGGTGAATGTTATTGTGGTAATGGTCGTGGTCGTGGTCGTGGTCGAGTCGGCGGGCGAGGGCGGCAAGGAGGGACGATGTTCAAGGCGAAGACGGGTGCAAAGAAAGGCTCGCGGATATGCACAAGACTGAGAAAGGAACAGGGCCAATATGTTGGAAGGCGGCGATGGCGGACGGCCAACGAAGAGACGAGGGCGTGGTGAATTTTTTGATCTTTGGCCGGCCCCCCTTGCGTGGCTCGGATGGGGGAGAGAGGAGAAGGAAAGCGCGCGAGTCTCGCGCGATAGCTGGGGTTGTAGCGCTACGCCTTCTCAAATGGGGGCGGCGGCGGCGGCGGCGGCGACGGCGGGGATTTGGAAGGGACGGGGGAAAGCGAAGAGACTTGGAGGGACATGTGGGTCGTGTACTTTTCGGCTACAGCGAGAAATTGGCCTCTGAACCGAGGCGCAAGAAACAGCGCGGGAACCCCCTACAATCTCCTCAGCTGCTGGCGCTCGAGACACCGGAGCCCACTCAGCACACAGCCAGAACACAACTACGGAAAGTACAGGAGCTGTACCTTTCCGAGTCCATAGGTACGGCTAGCGCGAGGCCGTAGTTGGTAGCACGGCCGAGGAGCGCCCCCCCTCCATGATCCGACACACGACGTCGACCGTTGCAAAAGTATGTCGAGGCCAAGAAGAGACTTGTCAAGAAGGCATTTGCACAGACGGTCGTCAAGAGGCGGTCCGGTTCATTTAGACATTTGGGCCGCAGCGCAACGGTTTTTTTTTCTTCTAAGCGCGCCACTTTTTGCGTTGTCTGTTGACGTATGACGACCGATCTATGTACAGTACGGTATGCGCTGTGCAATACCTCGAGGATGACAGGACGCGAGCGGCAGGAGTTGAATGCCCGCCGCTTGCCTGCACTGCGCTCCTGCCCGCTATCGCTTTTGCCGCCCATGTGCAAATTCAGGCCCAGGCAAGGACCGACTCAAGTCCCAGGGTACATGGACCTCATGATCCTATCACCGACAGCCTGCACGCCGCGGCCTAAAAATACCCGCACCTGTGTCTCGACGACGCCGAGTCCGGAACTTGGGAATGGCGGCATGCTTGTGTGCGCGTGAACCAGGGCAGACTTGCTTCCATCTTTTGCCTAGTAGATGGGCGTGTACCCTTTGAAGAGGACATCACGTACTATTACGCCGATGGGGTGGATGCCACTGCGCAGCCGTAGGGACAGCAGCAGGTACCTCTACTTCGTCCTTCCGACTTGAAGGGGCACCTACTCCGGTGCCTGCCGGCGCTGCTCCATGTCGCTTGTCCACTTGCCTGATGCAGCATCCGGGCCGAGAGCGCTGGGCCTTTTGAGTCGGGCAGCGGGGCTCCTCTAGGTACTAGTACCGAGTGACTGCACAGCACCGTGTCACATCGCAGCGACCCCTCAGTGCTGCACTCACGCATTCACAGTTTGCAACAATACCTACAGTATTGATCATCTTGATCTGCAAAGCTGCGATACTGTAGGAAGACGACCACACTCAGCAAAGTGTGTGGCCGACGAATACATCATGCCGTGAATCTGGCTCCAACACATTGGATCGCATGGCAAGACAATCTGGTCCTCGTACGGGAATAGACCACTAGGGCTGTCTTGGCCACTGTACAAATACTCGATAGCGTGATGACAATACAGCTCAGCGCACACAATTATCCGCCCACCCAACAACCTCGTCAGCATCGTGCGTCCTTGACGGCGAGACATGGATGCTCACCCAGACACTTCTAGATCAGCAGCCCGAAGCTCGTCATGTTTTTCATCTCGGCTGTTTTCGACTGCGTTTCCCATCACGTCTCCCACCGGCGACATCCGACTCGCCCGCACGTCTCGACGCGTCTGCGAACGGGCCTGCGACCCCAGGAGGAACCCAGCGCGGCCACGACAAGAGCATCGTCTCTCGAATCGGACAGACTAGGCCTTGTTGGCTGCGGGGAGATGACTCTGGTTGGCAAGGGCATCCAAAGGGCCTCTGCCTGCACGTCACCGTCGCGCCCTCGACAGCCGCCTCAAACGGCTGGCGCCCCTCTGGCCTCATCGAATCGGAACGCGTGCCCCGATGCTCACCAACCAGGCAGAATGGCCCCGTCTGCCCACACCCCAGGAGACTGCCATGCCCTTGCTCCGCCGCGCATCACGGGCGGGTAAACGCTGGCTTGCCCCCACAACCACGCAAATGCCCTCGTCTGTGTCCCAGATCTCGACCCCCTTGTCCTCCCTGCTCCAGAGACTCGGACTGGAAAGCCTCTGTTGGCAAATTGCGCTTTCGGCCTGATGGCGATGCTCGACGCTTGCGTTGCCCTTGGAACTGGCTCTGCGTGCGTCTCGACCCCGTGCCGGACTCGGCATTTCTCCTCCACGTCTCCAGCGTGTCAGCCCAACAACCTCCCCCGCAACCACAATCCCTACTGGCCATGTCGTGCAGCGCAGCCGACCAGGCAATTCCCAGGCGGTCCGCACGTTGGCTCTCGAGCAACTTACTCTACCCTGCCCACCGGACCGCCAGCGCGTTCATCGACCCTTTTGACGCGGTGCAACCAGACGCCTCTCGAACCACGGGCGAGGGCGAAAGCGGCAGGCATGGAGAGAGACATCCATGTCAGGTGGACACTTTCCACGGCCTCCTTTGCGGGGCACCTCGAGCGTTTTTGAGCCGTGCAGCATCCATTTCTAAAGTGCGTGCATGTCGCCCTGGATCCCCTGGATGCTACAGTGCGGACGGCGTTCACTTGCTCCTCGGCGGCTAACCGTGCCCAGTCGTTCTCTGTTGGCATTTGTTAACCTGCATGTAGCAGTTCGCTGCATGGAAGCGTCACGCTCACGCCCGTCTGGTCTCCCAGTGACTCCGGCATGCGAGGCTGCCTGCTCTCCCCGCAGCCTCGTCTCAAGACACTGTTGCGCTGCCTGCCAACCACGGGTTTGCCGATCTCGGTCGGGCTTCGGCGCCGGCCCGTCGTGGCCGAACCACAGTTCCAGACAGCAGAAGGAACCAGCACCCCCTCGGCTCAGGTTTTGCTTGTCAAACGGCTTCGCCACCCGTCTCCCCCTTCACTGCCCACCTGGGCAAAGCCGGCGCCGCCCGGTGGAGATGGTGGTGCGGCACGCGGCCCTTGCTTCCATGCCTCGTCCCGCGACGGCCCGGTGTCAAAATGCAACTCTGCTTCGGCCTCTGCGATGCCGTACATGCCGCTGATCCTTTGCCAGCTAGTGCCAGAATCGAAACGCCCACTCTGACTCTTCTTCTCATGAGCCAAATCCGCTTGTCCAGAACATTCTCGCCCAAGCCATCACAAAGGCCCCCTTGTAGCTTTACGCAATGTATACGGGCATCCGACTTCCCAGCAGCTCGCCCTTACTCACCTGAATGTCTTGTCTGTCAAAGTCGTGTAGCATGAGCCAGCAAATCATTCTGAAGACCAGCACGCACCAAATGTCGTCGTGCGATGCCGGCTGATCCGCCAGTGACACGTCGTTTTCGTCTTGCGCATCGTCGTGATCCGTCGGCGTTTCTACAACGGATTTCAATTCAGCTTCTTCGTCGCCAGCACTAATGACCGCGTCGCAGTGCGGTCGACTCTGCACATGGCTGCCGAAGCTGCCGACTTGCACGGGTGCGCCTGATTGAGTTTGACCGGTCTTGCTCGCACGCGTCTTGCCAATGGTTCGCTTCCTTGGGCCTGTAGGGTTGGCATCAGTGCCGGGCGCGCCGCCTTGAGGAAGAGCATGTGTCATAGCTGCCATGTCCTCTCGGCGCCTGGTCAAGTCCTGTGCAACGGGCACCACATTCAGCCGGACAACCTCGAAATACACCTGCATGAATTTGTGCTGCCTCTCTTCGGGGCTTGCCTCGTCGAGTTCCTCAAAGCGAGGAGATTCGTTAAAGCTCCCGCTTCCCGGCCGGCGACTTGTAGGTGAGGCCGTCTGCACGCTCGAAGCGAGCATCGCCTGGGCTTCAGATATCCTCTCGTCACGCTCGTTGAGCAGTCGCAGCACTTCTTGAATGTGTGCCCGGAGCACATCTCGAACAATCTCACGCCGACGACCTCGGACGTCAGGGGCCGATTCGTCCACATCGGACATCTTGCCTTCCTCTGAAGTTTCGGTTACGCGCTGCCAGCGACGCCCCTTTTTGGCAGTCAGGACCTCGTCTGCGTCGTCCAAGGCAGTATGGAGCGACCGCAGCAAGAGGAGTCGACTCACGGCGTCAGCATCCTGGAAATCGAGAATGCGCTGCAGGTGGCACAGCAATCGCCGACGAATGAGAGGACTTTTAGAACTATCCAAGAACACCCTGTAGGAATCCAAGGCTTTGAAAAGAAACAGTGATCTCTGCTCCCATTGATCTGAGGTCGGATTTGGTAGATATGTGAAGTAGCTTTCATCGATGTGCAGAGTACGGGCCAGCATGCCTAGAATCTCAAACGAGACTGCTCATGTCTATCAGAAAACGTCATGTCCGCGTGTGTCAAGGTTTGCTTACCGGGAAACAAATGGGCCGTCCTACTGTTACCATCCAGAAAATACTGAACAGCATTCTTATTACATCCGATGACGATCAACGTCTCAGCAATCTCGGCCTTTGTCGCCATCTGCAGAGTCCCCAGATCCCGGAGCTCGCTCGGTGACGATAGCCGTCTCGGGTCGAGGACCTCACGATATATGGTTGGGATGTAGCCGAAACAGAGCTCCTTGACTTCGTCTACCGGTATGACGCGTTTTCTCCCGAATCGACACTTGCCGTACCTCTGAAAGGAAAAGATGAGGCCGAGGTTGCTCAGGCGCTCTCCAAGGACCATGAAACCGTTGCCCTCGGCGCGGTACTGATCGCGGCTGCGGTCAAACTCCTTCCAATAGATACCCATCGTGGCCATGATCTCTATGAGATGGCACATGGTTGTCGTCGCATATGGCCGCGATATCGACGAAGGCATCGTGTCCCAGCTTTTACGCTTGCGTTGGATGGCCACGGTCAGCGTGTGGCCCCCGCGCAACGTCGGCGGCACCAAGGGCAGGTCGCACTTGTCGCTATGCCTGCTCGGAGGGCCATGGTGGCTATACTGGCTCTGCTGCCACTGACGAGATTCTTCCTCCATGCGCTGTATGGCAATGAGCAGGACTAACCACGAGGCTCGCTCGTGGTTCCCCGTCTGGACCCTCTCTTTTGCGTATTTTCCGGTGCCCATTCCGGCAACCAATCCAGCGTGTTCCCGTCTGGGTTTCGCTTCGGCGTCGCCTTGCTCCTCGGCGGTGTTTGTGAGGCTTCTGCTCTCGGGCGTGCCGTCGAGAAAGTGGATATCCTCGCCGGAAATGGGCCCCTTGTCGTTTGTAGGAGGCGAGACGAAGATGATGGGAGTGTCGAACTGGACGACGAATCGCATCTCGTCCCACGAGAAGCTACGGGACTTGGACTTGGCCCATCCGCCCATGACCTCCTCGTTGCATCGCGAGTAGCCTGACGCCGAGGCAAAGTACTGCTGGAGCACTTGCATAAACGTTGCCAGCAGCGCAATCACGGAGACGACGAGGGCCACGCTGGCGACGACGAGCTCCGAGTTGGTGCCGCCCATGCTTGCGGCAGAGTCCAGGTGATTCTGTGCTGGGATGTCGAATATTCGGAGACGGTAGGCCTCTACCTATCCAACCGTGGAATACTGAGGGCAACGGACGGCTGGCATTAGCTGCTTGCAACTATGAAGCACTTCTCCAAGTGCTTCTTGACGGCCCGGCAGGGGAACAACACTCCCAACTCGGCTTGGCTTCAGGTATGTTCAATCTCGGCGGTCTGAGAGATGACTGGAGATTCTGAAATGATTTGGCTACTATCAACGACGACTCTGGCAGCAGAGCGAACAGTGGCCACGGCTGGCTTCGGCCCGGCCCGTGATTCAGATCGCGGCTTTGATAAATGCAAGCCGCATCTGTCGGAACGTGAAGGCAACGCGCTTGTGTCCTCTTGTCGCGAAATGGATGGCTGGCTGGCAGGGATCCGGCGGGCGAGGTTGCGAGCCGTGGGGGCTGGGCTCTGCAGCTGAACATGACGCGCACTTACATGCACCCAGGTTATGTGACGGGGCGGGCATGCGAGGTTTGCCGGAACGAGGCTCCCTCGGCCCCCGTTGCCGCCAGATTCATAGTAAGATGCTGACCAACAGCCATGCGGATGGATGGCTGACGAGGGTCGCGTCCATGATCCTGAACGAGGCGATACCCGGTAGGTACTGAGCGGGCCTGCTTATTTGCTTGATGGCTCGCCAATACTCCAACTGAGAAGTGAGCTCAGCTGCGTCCTAAGGCTCTCAATACAGCGAAAGCTACTTGAGCCTATTCCCTTCTCTGTGACAATGCGTCGTGCAAATTGCTCACATGGAATAGAGCTACCGGTGATACGAGATGTGATTGTGCATTCAGCGTTATATCTTCTGGCTTCTACAATCGCACAATAGTCCTATATACCATTGACTTAATCTCCTACATACAAAGGTAATGTTACTTACCTATTTTCTCGTTCCCATCAACTTGACGCTCTTGATGCTATATATGACCAACTCTCCCTCCCTAAACCCAACAATAGAGTAGCACGGCCGACAGAATGGGGCAACAAGCTGTCAATATGTCCAAGCCTTTTTCGTCGCCGCCGCTGTCAGAGATGTGATCTGACCATTGCCATAGAGCAGCTAGGCCAGAGGATCAAGAACGTGATGACGAAGCGAGACGGGCCAAGATCCCGTTTCCAGAAACGTCGAGCACAATCACAACATCAACCATATCTACCATTGGAGTGAAACTTCTTGAGACGGCCTGCCGGCAGCTTTGGCGCCGGGCTCGGCAGGGGAACCGTAAACTTGGCCATTGACGCCGACCCGTCTCAAGGGTCATCATGGATGCCGCTGAAGCGGCTTTGGCCAGGGTATGTGTAACTTGACACGATGGCGCGCTGACATTAGTAGAGTGATAAAAGACCTGCCACCACGTCTTGAGCCTGTGGTCCTTGGACGGATTCTGCCCGCTTATACCACATGGGATTTCCAAGGCCATATGTCGCGACAGCTAGGGTAAGCACCATCTGATATACTGACTGCATATTGGGACCGCAGCAAAAGCCTGGCCAGATCAACGAAAAAGGATTGGTTTGATGCGAGATGACTGTTCCCTGAGATCTTTTCGACTATAAGCGCAAGCTTCGACCTTGATACTCTGATTCGGAGCAGGAATTCAGACGATCCTGGTCCGTCTGCTGATAATCATGCAATTTGCCGCCTCTCCCATCCTCAAACGAGGTGGGAATCAATCCACCATGTCCGCCTGGCGCTCCCATTACGTAGCGTAAATGATATTGGTTCCTATAATCTATGGAATATATATACGCGGTGTAATTCTTTATAGGGACTATATCTAATTTTCGATCCTTCTATGACATTACGAATCGTGCCCATCTAGGCACGAATCATGTGACTATGCACCGGCGGTCCGGATACGCGCGCGATGCATGATTTTCTACAGGAGCTAGTTTTTCACATTAAATAATATCGATCTAGACGTCTTGAGCTGAATCAGGGTCCACCGTACACGTAGACTGTGACCCGATACTGACTTAGCAAGGGATTGACTAGAAGGGATATTAGTACGTGTTACGACTAAGACGGCTCCTCATGCAAGTAGATTAAACAAGCAATCCATAGAAGTGAGATCATACTATCTTCAATAATACCTGCCCAAAGCTCTTCAACCTCAAACAGTTACTGATCTCAACAGCCTTGCATTCTGCTGCGAATGTTTCGTAGCTCTTGATATTTGTTAGATTAGCCTTAATGTAGTTTGCTCGAAGCATAGATAATTACTCTTAGAAGCGTGCTCATAGAGTCCTAATGTTCGCGATCGCCATATCTGAGCAGAGGACGGGTGACGTTGCGGATAGATCAATATTAGTATGCGCACTTGAAGGCCACACTCTATCCGTCTCAATCCAACACGCCAAGTTGCCCTAGGGGGCTTAAACCCATAATTCGATACCCTGCACAGATTCAATGGGATCGGGAAGTGATCCCGAGTGTTATATATACCGAGTTGACTTTGGGGGTCCTTTTGCAGCATTCTACAAAGAAGATCTGGTCAAGACGCTGCGCAGGTGATATGAGCATGTAGTTGATGCCATCCTAGAGTTAGGTGAGACACGTCAAAGTCCCCGCCTTCGAGTAGGAAACACATTTTAAATGCAGCTTTACCTTGACCTAGCTATGGGAGACGGGCGACAAAGGACCAATCATCTGCTGGGCTTCCGGGGTGGTCTGCAAGCAGTTCTTTCCGAAGAATTTGTGTCCGGCTGTTCATTGCTTTGCATGGCACAATTACCCCGTCAAGCCAGGCCAATTGTACCATCGTTGGCTTATTGAGTCTGCTAGGTGGCCATCAAGATCACTTCGTATTCGAACCATTCGAAATGGTTGACGAAACGATTGCCTCACCAGTCTTGGCCGCCAAGTCTTCGGGTCGTCGGCTAGCTGAGCTCCTCGCTGCTCACCATCGACATCAAGGCGCAAGCAGCACAGGCCGTCACACAGCAGCAGCCACGATCCGGGCCAGCTACGGAGCTACGGCTCGGTCCAGGCCGGCCGCCTGCCGTGCATTAGCATGACGACTAGAAAGAATCTTGGGCTTAGTAGCGCCCGATTACAAGGCCGTCGTCTGCTCCTCAGAGGCGTCACGCTCTCGCCCAGTCTTGGGCGGGCTAGCCCCCGTTCCAATGGCCAGGCTTAGGCACTATTCCGGCTTGGCAGAGGTCAACGGAACAATAAAGACATCTGGTCCAAAGATGCCGGTGTGGCCGTGGCTCAGCTGCAGCGTCGCTGGTCGAGCTGAGCGTTGCAGACGCCGCCAACATGAGACAGCCGCCCAGGAATAAAGAAACAAGACTCTCTCTAGTCTGCAGGCAATCGCCTGATGCCTAGCGCAACGACTGCCGTCCTCGTCCTGTAATTTGAGTTACTGTACAGTGATGCGTGGCGCATTTCGTCGACAACTCGTCATGACGCCCGCCAGAGACTCTGAATGGATAAGAGACCCCGGGTAAACGAGGAAACTACCGCTCATCATTGCTCGGGTCAGGGCTGATCTACACGCGTCAGACGAGCAGGGCCGGCATATGCATGTAAAGCCGCCACGGAGTGGGAGAATGGGAGGCTGAGCGACAGGCGCCCTGCTTGGTTGCCTGGGAGGCTGGAGGCTGGGTCTTCTGCTGTCTCACAAGCCCCACGAGCACAATAGACCTGCCGCGATTGCTTTTTACACTTGCCGTCATGGCTTCGCCCGCGGCTGATGCGAGCCCAAGACGGCCCGATGCTCGGCAGTCCAATTTGTAGAGAGGCAGGTTGAGTCTCTACCCTCTGCCCAAAGTGCTTCCTTTCGGTATAAGAACCCAAGTCGCCCTCCAGTTTGTTGTGAGAGTCATCACCTAAAGCACATTACAGCACAGGAACTATCAAGACCATCACAATGCTTCTCTCACAATTCCTCGCCACCGCCTTCTTGGCCATGGGTACCGTCAGCGCCCTTCCTCAAGTCAACCCCGAGGGCGCCGTCGAGGTCCGGGACATTGAGGGCATGGAGGGAGACCTGGCCGCTCGTGCCGACCTCGAGGCTCGTCGCCGCCGCTGCCCCAAGAAATATCACCGCCATGAGGGCAAGTGCTGCCGTCGTCACACGCTTCGCCGCACTTACTACGACTGCCACCCTTGGTGAACGTTGAAAATCAAGGGTTTCCATGATACACACCACCTTGGACGAATCGCTTGCATCAGCTCGTCATACTTTCACGAAAATGTACGGCAATGTGTTCTGGTCAAGTATCATTACAGGGAGGATATGGATAGTATTGTACAAAGACAGTCACGGTGCATCAAGAGGCTGGCATAGGTAGCAGTCAGCATATGAAATATATTTCTACAGATCATGATCTGAAGTGGCTCCGCCTTTAACGAATAGGAAGTTGTCCAAAAATCATATTGATATTTATCTATTGCAGTACATTCTTTCCGATCGATACTCAAATATCAGATTTTCAAGGAAAATTTGATGTTGTTCCAGTATCTTGAACCTTTATCGTACAAAGTCGTAACTACATCATTTTACCGGACGATGTAGACGAACAGATAGTATTTTCGCCGACGAAGCATTAGCCGTGCTGGGAGAGTCATCGCGATGCAAGATCTTTGGCAAGGCCATTACCACCTAATCAACCGCTTTACCATCACAAACTAAACTTCCAGCCTCTTTGTATCAAATCATTCTGAATCACCCCTAGCCCACGGAAGGGCTCTCTTCCACGAGATAGCCAGCATATATCTCGCCACGCCGTTCAAAACCCTGTGGGGCCCGAGTTACTTGCCGAAACACCGGCGCGCTGCTATTTTTGGACTGGTGGACAGCCAACAGAGGGCGAACGAAACATCCGAGGTTGATCAAAGGCTCTTTATACCTTACACTAGTTTCCATGTGTGACTCGACGGAGATTATCGTTCGTCGAAACATGAACTGCTACTAGGGATTGTAAATGGTTGGCTGGCAGGCTGGATAGCTAGAGATATTTGCGGCAGTTTGGCAATAGCTTGATGTCGACGCAGCACGGTCAAGGTTGAGAGACCGGTCAATTACGAATCTAGGGTAGATCATTTTGTGTTTGTATTCCGCGAACAATAGCATTGTGTAATTGCAGAAGTCCATAGTTGAACGACGCCCCGTAGACAGCCCCATAAATCCACGCTGCTCCGTTGACACCTCGTTCGCGATGCAACGCACTCACAAATTACAATCGCGCAAATACTTTGCCGAAAATCTCCCTTGCCTTGAGCAGGTTGACCATGCTCATTCGCTCATTGTCCAAATGCGCGGCATCGCTCGCCCGGCCGCATGGTAAGTGAGCCGCGGGCGCGCCAAATTCCTTTTCCAGGAACCGAATGGCCGGGATCGAACCGCCTTCGCGAATGTAAAGTGGCTGCTTGGGCTTCGGTGGCTTACTCAGAGTCCCCGTCACCTCCTTTGACGATTCGGTGCCGTGTCGGTCAAAGCAGTCTGGCCACGCCTCGACAATGGCCTGACCAAGAATGCGGAATATGGCGTTGGTAGGGTCGCCCAGCCACGGCTCGGCCTTGTTGTCGATGTTAATCGTCAACTGGTTTTGCGTGTTGAGCAGGGAGAACTCGCGTTGCAGGAACCACGACAATGCGCCCGTCACCTGATCAACCTCCTGGCCAGGCACCAGCCTCAAGCTGATGTGCGAGCTGGCGTGACTGCTGACCAGACTACCCTCGGGACCCGAGACCTTGTAGCGATGAATAGTCAAGTTGGGCTCGCGCCAACGTGCCATGAGTGATTGCTTCAGCTTCTCCTCCGGTATCTTTTCGCTCTTGCGACGTGCCAGTATCGAGGCAATCTCATCGTATCGTGTCTCCTCGTCTGGCTGGATTGCTGGGACACCGTCGTAGAACCCCGGTATCTGTATCCGATTGCCCACTCCCTTGAGCTTGGACAGTATGCTCGTCAGGTCCGACAACGGCTCGTCCATCATGTATGATCCGTCGACTCCAGAGTGCAAGTCGGGACGAGGAGCATCGACGCACACATTGGCATGGAGAACACCACGCAGCCCATAGGTCAGGCAAGGGACTTCGTCGTCTAGCCAGTAGCTGTTGGCGAGAAGAATGTAGTCGACGTGACCGATGAGATCTCTGTGCTCGCGGACGGTATCTTCGAATCCACGGGAGCCAACTTCTTCCTCGCCTTCGATAAGGAAAACAATGTCATTTTCAAGCTTTTGCGCTTGCATCAGGTCGGTGATGGCGAAGAGTGCGGCTATGATTGGGCCCTTGTTGTCACTGACGCCGCGACCGTACAGATACCCATTGGTGCCCTTGAGCGCAAATGGGTCCGTCTTCCATGTCCCCTTTTTGTTATCAGCAGCGACAACGTCGTAGTGTCCATAAAACAAGATACGCTTTCGATCCTCGCTTGACTCCTTCTTTCCCGAGAAGCGAGCAAACACGACGGGGTTATGAGCCTTTTGGGTACTCAACATTTCGACGTGACCCCCAAGGCGTTTGAAGAGGGCCCCGAGAAAAGTGGCACCCTTGCGACAGTCCTCTGCATAGTCGGGACGCGACGAAACCGTCTTGTATGACACAAAATCGGCTAGAGCGGAGAAGAGAGCATCCTCGCTCCCGTCTGTGGAAGGTTGCGCTGCGTGTGACTTGTCTTTGACAGACCAGACGGAAATGTCGTCGTCATTGGCACCGGTGATGAAGTAGCGATGATCCCCATAGGTGGTGACTGCTGATGCCAAGATCTTACCCTCGTGTGCCCTCCACTTGCTCAGGCACTGATATTTCTGGCTTACGTTGCTGGCAGATGCATGGCGATAGGCGCCATAGTGAGCCGTGCTGTATTTCTGGTGCAGCTTTAGCAATGAGCGCCAAACTCACAGAGTTGCAAAACTTACGCTGGCACAGCCATTAGTAGATGCGGTCCAGAGGTAACCCCAGCCCATCTGCAGAGACATGACGTTGCCGCCGTGGGCCTTGATAACTCGCAGCCTCTGGGTGGTGTCTAGGTCCCAGAGCTCCACGATTCCATCAAGCTTGCCGGCGTATAGAAAAGAACCGTCTATTGCAAGGGAAAGGACGGAATCGGCATCGTCGGAGCCTAGAGTCATGAGCTCCTCAATAGTGCCATGAACATCCCGGGACTCGTCGTCCTTGTGGTCCACGGCGCGAGGATGAGCACGGTTCAAAGTCCACAACTTGATGGTGCCATCACCGCCGCCTGTAATCAGGACATCGTCGTCATCGTCCACTTCGACCGTGGGCCCTTTGGCCATGAGCATGCAGTAGACGTAGCCATTATGGGCAAAGTGGCGTATAGAGCCGCTGTCAATCTCGAGAACGGACTGTGGGCGGGGGATAGAGCCCCACCGCTCGTCGTTGCGACGGGGAGTGCTCGTTCCGCCAATAGCCTTGGAGTCGAAGAAGCGGTGGATTCTTCGGTCCGGATGGCTCTGCGAGTTTGCAGTTGCCCGGGCCGTGTGATCACTCAGGCTGACCCATTGGATCGTGGTGTTTTGAGCGCCGATATAGACGGTGTCGAGCTGCTGGCTGTATGCGGTGCAAAAGACGTCGCCAACATCGTGTATGCCGTAGATCTCGTAAAGACGGCGCAAGGTCTTGGGGCACCAGACATTTATGACGGGATCTCCGGCGCTGGAAAAGAGGAGAGAGGCGTCGGGCGAGAGGAAAAGGGAGAGGACGCTGCGCTTATGGGCCTGGACCTGCTGGACCTGGTGAAAGGTGGCGAGGGACCAGACAACAATCTCGCCATCCTGAGTACCCGCATATATGGAATCGTGTTGAGGGCTGACGGCAAGGGCGAGAACGGAACTGCCGTGCTTCAAGCTGTGGACGAGGTCGGGAGGCGGTTGCGCCGAGTCGGGCGTTTCGAGGGAGCTCGCGACGGGCGACGTCAAGTCGGGCTGAGCGGTGACGGACGGCATGGCGAAGGTTTAGGATGGCAATGGTCGGAGAGCGATGCCCATGGGTCAGCAGCGAGCCGTCAAATGCAGGCGCATGGCGAGGAGGTCGGCAGGATAAAGCGAGTCGATGAGGATGTCGAGGATAATAGGCGGGGCTGAGGAAGAACAACAAAGGATATCCAAGGTACGCAGATGGCAAAAGGAACAAGTAAATGGGAGCAGGAGAAGCCGATAGCAGAAGATTGTCGCGTGTCCGTCGTCGTGGCTGGACGTTCTAGGATTGGTATGTAGGATATTTGGAGGTTGATGTGCGACCAGCTATTCGTATTCGTACTCCAAAAAAAGGACGTCGGCCAGGATTGCGATTGCGTTGCGAGACACGTTGATGTCGTCACCCGGCAGACCTCCAGTGCTCTTTTTTCATTGGCAGCCTTGGGTGGAAATACAGGGTCTATCAATGTCCCCAATGGGGCGGATCCCCACTGACGGCAGTGATGGTTCAGTGGATTGCCCGGGGACCTGGAGCACTGAGGTGGGGTGCTACCTAGGTACCTCTAGGTAAGGTAGGTGCATATCTAGCACTGGTCGAGGAGCTCTCCCTGCACGTTGCCGTCTGGTCAACCAGACGCTTGACAGGAGGCGGTGAGCCAATGAGCCAGGGCACCATTGCGCCCTGCAGCCCTGCAGCTTCGAGCTGGAGGTGCCTGACGGCTGAGGCCACAGCGCCAGAGCCGCCCGGTAAATGGCGTGCACAGTCCACCTGGGCAGCGCATGTCAGCAGGGCCAGCTCCTCTCCGGCGGCCAATGGAGACATCGCCGAGCATCGTCCAAGCTTCTTCTGCGGCAGTAAACCCCGACAACCAACACCACGGCTCAAGACCATGTTCACCTTGGCACGCAGCAACCCCAAAGTCATGACTCACCAACTCAGCCGACACCCCGACTGGCGGCTTGGTAGCTCTTGGCCCTCGGCTCCGGGCTCTCGCCGTCCGCGTCCCCTCGAGGCCTACCGGGATGCCACATGATTCCCATGGCCATCTCAGCAGTCTCGGCACCACGAGCCATCGTGGGACACTTTGCTCTCCGGCACTCAACCTCCCGTGTCCAATCGTGGATCTCGAGCTTATAGCCTGCATCATCTCCCCCCCCCCGTTCCATCGGTCGGACTTCACGGCGAGACGGTGCGAATCGAGTCATGCGATGCAATCGTGGGCCGGATTGCAACGCCGGGATCAAAGAGTTCAGAGACCGAGATGAGCCGAGTGTTTGGCCATCAGATGTATCCTTGGACAGGAATCTTTGTCTCTTGATCCCTTCTTCACGCGCTCGTCGCCGCCTCTTCACCCTTGGCCGGGCTTCAGTTTCTCAGCAGGGGAGTAAGCGCTGATATACCAGTCGCAACCAAACAAACGACCGGGGCACACGAAATCGCAGCAAGACCACGGACAACTTCAAAGCTTGACCCACACTCGCAATAAGCTTGGCCAGTCCATGCCTTTAGGCTGTGAAAACACGGTCGAAAGCATAGCAAGGCATGCGTCGATATCGGCCACGGCCGTCCTTGTCTTGCTATACGACGATATCCCGTGAGAGAATGGAATGGGTTTGCGCGAGTCGTGAACGCAGGATCAATGTCGTTGACACTGTTGCGTCTTTAAGCTGGTGATACTCGCCTCTCAGGGTGTCCAGAGTGCCGCCTTCCTCGTCGAACCGTCTTTACAGTCCAACTAGATTCTGATCAGTGCTACTCGTTCTGTCTCATCAAAGTCACGCCTACCTCATCCAATCCGGCCTGGTTAGTCTGGTCCTGAAGCGGAGCCATGCAGTCAACAACATCTCCCCTCAAGCATCGTCTTGACGTTTCTACCAGACAAGGGACGCCGTCTCTCCCCAAGCACATTGCTCGGATGGCATCTGCGAAGATGCCTCATCTGCAGGTTTGGCCATGACTTATCCGTGTCGCTTCACAAATCGTCGGCGCCATCAACATTCTGGTCTGGTCATTCGTCGGTCAAGGGCGACTTCTCTCCCCATCGTCGAATTCAGCCTCAAACATACCCGCCCACCCATCAGCTCGAGCTTCGACTTATCATCCATGTCTGACGATTCGAGCAATATAGGGTTGCAGAGCGACAACCCCAGCGTTCACGGGACGGAGCAGACAATATTTCATTCACAAGAGGGCGAATGTCGCACGGGCCGTGGGCGGACTTGGTCGTCGAATGCTCATTTCTGCGACGCGCTCGGGCTTCATTAAGCGCCAGCTGCAAAGAATGCGCCACGCGGTGGACTGAGGGGCTGGCGGCCTTGTCCTAGAAGAGACTGTTTCTTGAAACAAGAAGCCCTGTTTCACGTCAAGCCGACAGCCTCCAGCGCCACGGCGCTGTCGCCCGTTAGGGTATTCGCGCCCAGGACGCCGTCGCCTGTTAACGCCCGTCCGGCTCAATCGTCCGCCTAGAGCTTCCGTCGACGTACCCACCATAACTGACACGGAAATTACAAGAGCAATGAGAGGGTGACCCTCCCAGACGGAACTGCGAGCGGCGGCACATCGCCCACTGGCACATGGTCCAAGCCCTGAGCGCGCCAGACTTCAATTTACGTCTTGTCCTAGGCAAGACCATGGCGAACCGGGGCTATCGGTGGGGTTTGATAGATTGCGGCTCGGGAGGTGCACCCGATGGCTGTTATATATCCAACCTCCACCACCCCGATTCGTGAGCCTGGCGTTTCCAGCCTGCTGTGCAACTGACACGCGTCGACACCACCTGAAAGATCCGTGGGCTTCTGCCACTCAACTGCAGTCATGTACAGGCTACAGAATGCAGGCAGGGCCTTTGTCGACAGATATCGTGGTCGAGGATGGTCACTGGGCTCTGTCAGCAGCCTTCTGGTGTCGAGAGTCATTCTCGTGGTCCCGCTGATGATTACTTTCATCGCATTCATCCTCGTCATCATCTCTCTCTTTGCGGGCTCTCAGACTGGCCATCTGCAAAAATACGATCTCATTAGGGTATGGACTGACTCCAGGCCAACGACAGCTCGTCACTGACTCACAATTCGATAGGTCAACACGTCAAGACTGGGACACAATCTGGTCAATACCGTCTTTGACGCCGTATCTTTCAACGCAACCGAGCTTGGCGAAGAGTTGACTGCCGCTGGCGCAGGCCAACCCAGTGTACCCATTAGCGACAACCTCGCCTCGCTGGGAAAGAGGCTGGCGACTCGAGATGTCATCTCTCAAGCAGACCTTCCCGGGACGAATCATCTTCAGATCCCTCGCCAGCTCTTGGGGGGTCTCTTGGACTTGACCAGTACTGCCGTAAATGCTCCGGCAATGGTGGCCTCCGGACTGAACAGCTTATTTGGCGGAACCACGTTATCTCAACCCTCGCTTATGCAAACACCGCAGAAGCCCAGTCCTCCGACCCAAGCGCAGGCAGACCAGCCTCCAGCTCAGGCCCCGAGACAGCAGCCGCCCGCATCACAGCCTCCGGCTCAGCCTCCAGTTCAGCCTCCGGTTCAGCCTCCGGTGCAGCCTCCTGTGCAGCCTCCGGTGCAGCCTCCGGTTCAGCCAGCGGTACAACCCCCAGCTCAACCCGCGGCCCCAGTGCAGTCCTCGGTTCAAGTTCCGCGAGACCAAACACCCACCCAAACCCAACAGCAACCTTCCCTTCCGCTGCCTGCACAGGAGCAGACTCAATCACAGCAGCCGGAGAAGCAGCAAAGTCAAACACTCCAGAGTCAACCGGAGACTCAGACGCAAACACCATTGGAACAGAGCCCGAGGGCTGAACCTCCTCTTAGCATCATTGGCACCTCGACCGATCTCGACATTATCCCAACGCAAACGTCAACCACTGCAACGCCCCTCACATCGACGACCGATGCTACGGACCCCTTACAAACTGGTCTGGGCGGAGCTGCAGCCCTACCTGTCGTCTCTAGCGATCAGGGCAAGACCGCATCATACAAGGTCGCCCAGACAGTCTTTGATAATGCCAAGGAGGCTGCCAAGGCCAACGCCGCTGTTGTCGGAGACCGTACTGCCGATGCCCTCACCCGCGAACTTGAAGCCTCGAACTGGTACTCTTTACACGTCATTGGCGCTTGCCAGGGCAATTTTGAGCCAAGCGGAGATCCAAACTCGCCCAACATCGTGGCAACCTATTGCAACGGCAAGCCATCCAGTAAGTTGTCCAATCGACAATCACATTATTTCGGCTAACTCGTCCTAGATCGCCTTGATGTATTCCAGGCGCTATCCAAGCCGTTTGTTCTAGGAGCAGTCACTGTGGATCTCAGCAAAACCAACATACCCGACACCGTCAACGACCTCGTTGGGCTCGTCAATGGACTCCTATTGGGAGTCTTTCTCGTGTACCTCTTCACCATGCTGCTCACACTCTTCGCTATGGGCACGACGCTAATCAGCTTCGCACTCCCGCTCAACCAAGCGATCATATTCGTTAATCTCGGCATTATTTCCGCGGCTGCGCTTCTCAGTTTTATTGGCAGTCTGGTGACGACTGTTCTGAGCGCAACGCTTGTCAACTACCTCAATAAGTTAGGCGTGAGCATTGGTCTGACGGCCGTGCGTGGCGGAAACTTTATTGGCCTGACATGGACCGCAACGGTCATGCTCTTCATCGCCGCCGGTTTTTGGATCGCCCTCTTGACTTTTGTCCGCGTCTCATCTGCGCTACAAAAGAAGCAGCTTTTCGAACATACCAAGGTGGTGTGGTGATGGAAAAAAAACTTGTACAATAGAATTCATGACATTTTCAGGGCACGGACCGCCCAGAGCCTTTCGACGCTCTATTTCATTTATATTGGCTTGCGGTAATGGGCCTCGGTGGAGGGCCGAGCGATTGAGCGCATCTGGGCCTGCCCAATCTGGCTTCGGAGCCACAAAAGCCGACAACAATTCATCATGGGAAATGATAATGAAGAAATAATAATCTCCATTAAGCTCTTTTGGTCCCATGGCGTGATTACGGAAACCACGGTGACGTGATTCGCAAGTATTGGCAGCAACGATTCGCCATCTCTCGCCATAGATTCGAATCGACTCCGTTTCGTTGACGTGTTGGCGATCATCTTTGACGTGGCGATCTTTCATGATGACAGCGACCTGGCAAGGTACATGGCTTGAGATAACCGTCATCTGACAGAGGCGAGGAGGCCACCCATAGCCGCCGTCACGTCAGGAACGGACAAGAGCGACAGGCATACCAGGCCGACGTT
Organism: Hirsutella minnesotensis 3608; assembly: GCA_000956045.1. Lineage (NCBI taxonomy): Eukaryota > Fungi > Ascomycota > Sordariomycetes > Hypocreales > Ophiocordycipitaceae > Hirsutella > Hirsutella minnesotensis. The sequence continues at coordinate 7,511 of KQ030532.1, read as the reverse complement.
TCAGGCTGAGGAAGCTTTTCTCCCCTTTCCCTCGCCGTTTGTCAACTGCCGCTGGCGGGCTGAGGGCAAAGCCTCGCTCGGACTCCCGCGCCGCCACTCGGGGAATGACGCAAGGGAAGACGACGTGGCAAGGCAGATTTGTCGTCCTCGACGACGTGATGACGACGATGCGTGGCCCGTCTATTGGCAATAGAGGCCCCCGGGCTCTAGCCGCGCAGAAATCATGCGAGTGAAGGAGAAAGGGGTGCTATATTGGTCGACGGGAGAGGCCCAACGGCCGTCGCCCATGCGGGAAGAGTCGAGTGGCGCGCAAATTACACATGTTGCCATGGCCCTCCCTCTTCGGGAAGAGATTGTCTAATCTGGATAGTCCGGCGGGCACGTCGTCAGTGCGGCTACCTACAGCCACTCCCGTGAAGAGGATGGGAGGGGACGGTCGGTTCACGGACCACTCCCCTTTTGTGCGCCTACGTAGGCCCAAGTATCTCCCGGCGCGCAGGAGAGAAGAAGGACTGGCTTGGAAAGGGGAGTAGAAGCCGGTTTGAGGCGTGATCTCTTGAGTCGCCAGGCACGGTCGGCCAATCGGCGAGCCTAACGGCCAATGAGCGGGGGCGAGGCTATTTTGAACGGGGAGCGGATTTGAGCCGCTGCCAAACAGTCTTATGATTCTTTGATACTGGGTGTAGGTTAGTCGCCAAAGCGTCTAGACTCCAGTCGACGATGATTACAGCTGATCAGCCCATGAGTTGCCATGGCTGTCTGTGAGCGGGAGCCTGCAGCTTATTTTCCAGAGCCTAGGCCTTGAGCACCGCCTTTTTGGCGATTCATGGCGACGAGAATCTGATTACCTGGTTAAGGAGAGAGGTTTTGTTAGTAGACAGGCAATCATGCTTCCAATCCCGCCCGGATTGAGTGTTGGAAGCGCGACAATCATGCTAGTCTGTCGTCAACTCCCATCGAAACGAATCACATCATCACAGCCGCGCTTCCCTCGGGACTAATTCACGCAATATCGGGTAGTAAAGTTTTCTGGACATGATTGGATTGTCAATATTTGATGCTTGTAACTAAAACAAACGCACTATGAAGTGATGGGGGACCTCGTACTTCAGTTTTAAATCGTGGAATCTGATTGTTCTGCTTTGAAGTCCTAGATGATCAAAACAAATGCACAGCACCAAAAATGTCTCCAGAATTTATCACTTCGGAGTGGAAATAAACTCCAGCGCTGGAGGCCTTGTTCGGCGATCGACAGTCAAAAGATGCATGCGTCACGTCACGCTCCTTTACTCAACCCAGGCTGAGCATCTTCCTCATAAAAACGGCCGAAGCTGTGATCCATTCGCCCGAATCGGGATCACGATACCGGTAATAATCATCCTCGTATCCCATGACCTGGTAGCCTTGGCGCAAATACCATCGCTGGCTTGATCGCACGAGAGGGAGCGGAGGACGCGGCACGCCAGCTTGCGAGTCGTCCTGCTCTACGATATCATCAAAATCGGTCTCCCGGACAGTGTCAAGCGCCAGGAAGGAGCTGCCAAAAGGTGGTCGGGCGGCTATTCCTTCGACCTGTAGCATGGCGCTACGGCCGATTCCAAGTCCTTGAAGAGCCCTTTAGACTCAATCTCGTTAGCACGATCTCGCCCTAATGAGGAAACTCGGCATGAATACTGTGAAGATATATGATCGAGATGGAGGAAAAAGAAGCCTTCACCTCGATACGTAAAATGACTTGACCCAGTACGTGTTGGCGGGCAAATCAAATCGAGTGTTGCGTTCGGGGAACAACTCGAGGCCCATGTGACCGACGGGGAGAAAGGGCTTCCTGGTGGGCATTCTCGACACCACCCCGAGTTTTGTTGCCGAATCAATCAAAGGCTCATGCTCCTATAATGGGAAGTAAGTATGTTAGTCGGCATCATTATCCCATGCCCGGCTCTTGCGATTGCTTCATCCTTGGTCTTTCTTACGTGAGGGAAATCCTCCACATGGGCCTTCAACCAGCCATCCTTCTCTGGTATCTCGTCTGCCAGCACCTATGTCCAGTCGTTTGGTCAGTCACGGTGCCGTTCTTTACGACAAGGCGACGACTCGATGGAGATGTGACGAGTGATTGAACCATCGCGGATCGAAAGTAGGAAACTCACGATCCAGTACATCATCTTGTATCCCTCAAGCACCCTCTGCTGCCACAAAGTCACCTCTTCGTATCCCCACAGGCAAGCCACCCTCTGTTCGTACAGTCGTTGGTAGTGGTTGCCGTCTAAGGGATCCCACGGCAGCAGCGCTATGTGGGCGCTGGTCATCGAGCCTTTTCTCATGATGCCGTTTCTGAAGTAGGCTCTTCAAGGGTTTGATCACGCTTTTTGAGGCCACTTCTGCTCAGTCTGCCGATTGAATGACATATATACTACATTGCAACTCATCCATTCGCAGTCTCACAATCATGTGACTCGGGATTTGAACAAACCGACATCACCAGCTCAGCAGCCTCCTTGGTAACCGGGGAGTGGGGGATCCCCTTCTCTCAGCTCTCATGCGCTTTTGCATACGCTCGTCACATATCGCCTCGTATCCGTCCCCGGGAACAGTTTGGCCCACCATCAACCTGGTCGATCATGTACCTAGGTCATCATCGCACACCGTCCGCTTCCCACCACGCAAGGGCTGATTTAGAGCTCCTGTGTGATGTATTTCCGGGGCCGTGGGGAGGACGCCATCGCCTTGCGTGTGATCGACTTAGTCAGAAGTATTTGACGACGATACAAAAGGTACAGGCCTTGCAAGGAGCCAGACTGAGGAAAGCCAAGCGAGAGGAGCGTTGGTTGGGACGGACAAGGCTACCGATCTTGATGCGTGTCGACGAAGAGATCGAGGTGTCAAGTGTATGTACATGTGTGATGAGCTAGAATGACCGGAATCAGGACTTTTGGAGCTCACAAGCCTGCACCAGTCGAGCTCTACATGTCTTGCGCCATGTGAGCCGGGGTCAGAGAATTTGCAACATTCTGGTAACACAAGCTGATGGACCCCATGTTGGAACACAGCTGCGTCCCTTTCTTCAAGCCGAGCTCATTTTATGGGTTCAATGAGCCCTCTTCTTGTCCCTGACCGCTTTCAGCCCCTAATGCCGATCTTGACGCATTCCAGATTCATCAAGTCGGATTGCTAGTCATGAATTGTCGTGGTCTTGACTTCCCAAAATACGGGCTCGGATCATCGAGACCCCATTGACTCGTCCCTAACCTTGTATGATTATTTATACGTTAGGCTAGTGTTAATGATTACTGGCTGAGTACTGGATTCTGAATAACGGCGAAGCAACGACGTCGTAATCAGTCTCATTGTTAGAATCACCAAAGATTCTGAGGGCCCGGACGACTATTTTGTACTGGCCTTCCGGCGCATAAGAGTTTAGTGGCGTGTCTATTTCGTCGACTAATGATCCGTCCCAGGTCATCGTGAATGGCTTAAGACTGCGCTGCAGCCATCGCAATGGCGCTGTTCTCGGCTGACCCAACGTTTCTAGTCCAAGGACCCGCCTTGTGTTGTTACTCGTAGCCAAAGGCACAATATCAAATCGAACGAGACTGGTCGCCAAATTGACTCTGACACTGAGAAGCAACTCACCATCTGGGAAGCCAGAGGATGTTGGGCCAGGGAAAGTAAATGTGGCGTTCTCATGGACTGGATCCTCTTTTCTGCCGTCTCCGGATCCAAATGCCCGTCGTAGACTCACGCTTTCTGGATCTAGTAATCTCATGTCGCACAGCGAGGCGGCAAGACCTTGGTAAGGAATAGAAAGGGCCGAATTATCGGTTCCGTTGACGGTGATGTATCCGGACCAAAGAGGCAGTCGACTTGCATCCAAATCTCCAGGTGGCACTGCTGCGACGCTCACATTGACAGACTGTCCAGGGGCAACAATCACCGAGCTTTGGCCTAACTTGATAATTGCCGACGTTTCGACAGCGTGGTCGTGAGGTTTCCATCCTGGGCCGTCGTAAGGTAGGGTATACATTGTCATGGCAGGATTGTAGGAAAGGTTGTATGTCACGCTTTCGGAACCGGTGTTGGTGATTCTGAAATCGAGAGAAGTCGGAGTGTTTTTGGAGTCGTTGAAAGATAGTTTACAAGGCTCCAGTAAAGTGGCGGCAAACGCAGCGTCATATGCTTGAACAAGCCCGCCGCCTTGTTGTGGAACGGGCGCCGGCTGGGCCAGAAAGCCGTTGCCGTCATGAAAGGATTGAGGTTTCGAGGTAACCGTCAGAACCTTCTTGATCAAGGCTTGATCGGAAGTGCCGCGAACCTCGGAAACGAGGGCCATTACCGACGCAGCCAAAGGGGCAGCCATGGATGTGCCAGAGAGCACCGCATAGCCGCCCTTTTCTCGCAGATATGTAGAAAATATGTTGAAGCCCGTGGCACCGATGTCCGGCTTGACATTCATTTCCCACGTCGGACCCCAGCTCGAGGTATCAGAAACGGCTCCGCCTTGCTTAGTGTCGCGCATGCTATGCATTTCGGGGAGCTTTGTTGCCAAATCCCCCGTTTCGAAAGTGACCTTCTGGCCGGCACGGAGGGCATCAAACCAGGTCTCACCAAGTTCAGAGCTCAGTATAGCAATGTATGGGCCATAAGGGTTGTTCTTAGGAGGAACAGGCATTCCATTCTCAAGGTCGTGGCTGAAGAGTATGCGCTTGACGTTTCTGTTCTTAAGGTTGTCGATTTGGGTCTGCGTACTGCAAGAACCTGTGCGAGCCAACACGACGTGTTGGCTCAAGTCGGGCGTGTGATTTGGAAGAGGCTCACAAGCACCGGCATTGCTTGTAAGTCCGTACACATTTGTAGTCGTATTTGTCCAAGGCGAGACTGACAAGTGCTTGAATGACGGAGCAAACGTAAAGTCAACCGCAGGCGCCCCGTCAATGGAGTATCTAGCGGGAAATCTCAGCATAGGCCAGTGAGTGTTTTGAAAGTTGGCAACAGAGATGGCAGCCTCGCTTGTCCCCGGCCAGTCAGCGTGGAAGAGACCGGCATCGCCGTCATTACCTGCGGCAAAGACACACTGGACCCCCTTTTCCACAATTCGAGATACCGCGAGCGACAAGGGCGATGATGACCAGCCGCCAGGGTCACCGATAGACACGCTGATGATGTTTGCGCCGTCCAGGTAAGCCTGCTGGATCCCGCGCAAAATGATGTCGTTGTCGCCGCCGCCGACGCAGTCCGTAACGCGGTACGCCCCAAGGGTAACTCCAGGAGCGGCGCCAGTGAAGCCCAGAGGATTGGGTTGTGCTGCTATGATGCCAGCAACATGCGTGCCGTGACCTTGGCAGTCCATGGGATCTGCGTCCGGCTGAGGTTTATGGACAGGCGACTGGAACTCGTATTGGTCACCGGTGAGGTCTGCTCCGAACGACACGAGACAGCCTGGCCCGAAGCATCCTCCCAGCGCAGGGTGCTTATAATCGATCTACCCAGAAACATCAGCCCGGCTCGCTCATTCCCTGCATGACATGAGTGCATGAGCTCCACGGCGAGGCAGATAAGTGAAATGGGAGATGAATGCTTACCCCTGAGTCGATCACAGCGACTTTTATCCCCTTCCCCGTGAACCCCTTCGCATGAAGCTTGTCCACCTGCGTCATTACGTGAGAGGAGACCGGCAGGTTCGTCTGGTTCCCAAGCGCACGAGAGAAAAGATGAGGTTCCTGTTCTGATTCTTGGTAGATCCATTCGACTTGCGGCATGGGCATCCTGTACGTCCGCACAGGCCAAATAGTATCCATTCCCGGAATGCTGCGGATTTGGGCAACTTTTTCTTGAATGTTTGTTGTGTTCTGGAGCTGGAAGGAGCCTCCTCTCATGATGTCGGTATCGTACCTAGTACGCAGAATGGCGCTGCGCTCAATGGCATGGTATATCGGTGTCAGATTCTTGAAAGCCATTGCGCAACGAACATGTCAGTTACTCAGCGTGGCCACTTATCTGTTCTTGACGCGAATTGAGTCACTTACATGACCTTGCTGCACTTCAAAGATATACGCTCCGTCAACTACGCCATTGAGAATTGCTACTGCGCCTTGAGAATTGGCGAGAATTGCGACTACAACGGCAAGGAACCTCGACACTAGGCTGAATGATTCTGACATGGCGCTCTACCGTTACGAGTTCCACCAGAGCCGAAGCTTGACAGGAGGCGAATTCCAGTCTGCGCTGTATCGACGTTTAATAAAGGTCAGATCGCCAGCACAGCCTTCGGTTTCCGGTTGCCGAAAGAAGCATTGGAGGCAGCCAACCGTACCGAAGCTCGTTGATGGGCAGCAAATATTAATGTCGGACAAGCAAGAAATTTCAATGCCGGCAATCCCGTTCGCTATAAATCGGGGAAACCCAGTATATTACAGGGTTCTTCTTTTATGCGGTGCGAATATGCAATGCCAAGACGGAATAGCGGTCCCCAGAGAACCCAACCACGAGCGTTCGCTGACCGACAGGCATACGCATCACTTACCCCGGGTGCATAATCTATTTCCGCAATTACGTAGGCTTCGCCGAAGAGCCGGCATCGTCTGGTATCTTCTCCACCCTCCCCCCCTCTCGCCCCTTCTTTCACCCGTTCAACACGTTTGGATTGAGGTCTCCACGGTATTAACTGCCTTGCCTGCCTTTTCCGCTTTACGCAAACAGTGTCTTTCGAAGAACGCTCCTTCATAAATCCGCCTGACTACTTCATCCACTTGCCATAGTGCCGGAAAGTTATCTTCGCTTGGGTACCAACTTACGTCTACGCTGGAGTCCTTACTTCCCATATTCGCTGCACAGCCTGCCCCAGGACTGGATAATGGCCATTCACGGAAGCTTCGTTCCTATGTGCGCCGTTGAGTCTGGACCCCTAAGATGCAAGTTCTGCTAGATGTAGGCATTCACGTGGACGAGGACATCGAAAGGGTCGGGTCACCACTAGGCTACGTAATCAAGAATCAGAGCCTGACACTAGTTAAGTTCTTGCTTAAGAAAGGCGCGAACCCAAACGAATACACATGGATTCCCCCTATGTCCTTTCTCGCGCATGCAGCATCAGGGGGTTCTCATGAAATAGTAGTAGCGCTTCTAGATTATGGCACCGAAAAGAAAGACTCTGGCGCCCTCTTTACGGTGGCTGAGGAGGGGAATCGCGATATAATCGACCTACTCCCTGAGAGGGGACTGGACGTTAACGATCGTCTGATTTGGCTCTCAGCAGAACTTGAAGATTCAACGAATGTGAGCACTGCTCTACATGGAGCTGTCCAGGGTGGGCAAAAGCATATAGTTGAGTGGCTTCTTAGGGAGGAACTAAATAACGATCAAATAGTCTACCTCCTAAGCTGCGAACAAGAAGAAGAAACCCTTACACTCTTAAAATGGGACGCGGTTGCGCTGTTAAGGTTTTAAGAGGAACTATCATCGCCCCTTATTCAGCCCGAAGGGCGTTCTACTCAGTCAGAAAGAATCGAGCATAA
>KQ030531.1:335925-383913 GCA_000956045.1 Hirsutella minnesotensis 3608 | reverse complement strand
GTCATCCGCCGATCACGCACCCAAAAGCCCCTGCGATATCCACTAGCTATCGAAGGACTAAATTGCTAGCTTATATATTGATCGGATGCCGCTTCGACACTTCTAAAGAAGGTTTCCTTTTCAAGTTCAACGGCATGGGCGTGCAGTAGAAGCGTCTTTTAGTTAAGTCACTGTCCGACGTAAAAGGCATCAGTTCACCATTGCATCCCAAGTTTCCTCAGTTTCCCCATTCATTCATCGCAATCATATCCTCGCAAAATGGGACAATCCGCGCTTCACTACGCCGTCTCGTCCTCGTCCTCGCCCCCCCCTTTGTTGCGGCCCGGCAAGCCATCCATGTTGTTGGCCAGCTCGGCCATTGCAAAGGCCGCCGCGCGCGTGGCAGCAAGAGCGGCCTCAAAGTTGATGTTGCTCTTGTCGTCGCAGGCCTGGTGATAGCAAGGGTCTGCGTCGCCGCCGGCTCCCGTAAAGAGGCCGCTCGCGGGTATTCCCAGCCTGCGCATGGCGACGTAATCCGAGCTGCTGCCAAACTCGCTACGGCCCGAGTCAGTTCACCGTGCACGCAAGTCACCTCGGACAGAGCAGCTGGGGAATGGGCGCATGACAACTTACGCCATGGAAACGTTGGTATAAGTCTTGGTCAAGGCGTCGTACAGATGCTTGGCTCCGTATCTGTCGGCGTCGTCGTCGGCGTACACTGCCCAGTCCGGGCTCACGCTGCCAATCATGTCGTAGTTGAAGTAGAAGCGAATCTTGTCGGCCTCGGCCGAGCTGAGCTGAGAGGCATAATACTTTGAGCCGACGAGGCCGAGCCTACGAGACATGAGGAAACAATCAGCATATCCATCGGGTAGCGACCCAGGAAGACGCGACGGCAAGACTCACTCTTCTGCCCCCCACCATGCGAACCGGACCTTGTGCTTGTATCCTCGATGGCTGCAGAGCTTCGACGCAATCTCAATCAAGGCCGAGCTCCCGCTGCCGTTGTCGTTGATGCCCGGGCCCGCCTGGACGCTATCCAGGTGCGCGCCCAGCATGACGACGTTGTTGGCGTCACCAGTCTTGGACTCGGCAATGATATTCCACGATACCCTGTCCTCGTCCCTCTGCTTGATGACGATGGAGACGGGGAATTGCTGTCCGGCCTTCAAGCGCTTGGCCCATTCCTGGCCGACCTCGAGCCCGATGCTTAGGGCGAATATCCCCGCAGGGAAATGTTTGCCAATATCTCCCTCTCCGGCAATGGCACCGGCCTGCCCGGGCGACTGATTGTACAGCACCACCGCAACGGCGCCGTGGCGCTTGGCAAGGGTCAGCTTGTCAGAAATGGCACAGCCGCCGCGCTGGACCAGCACAATGTTGCCCGCCGTCTTGACCTTTGTCCATTGATCCTCGAAGCAGCCGCACCCGCGGCCGTCGTCGTCAGGCAACGCGGCCAGCGGCGCATTGTTTTCTATGTGCAGTCCCTGCCCGAACCCAACGAGCCTCGCCAGCACAGGGACCTGGCCGTCTGGGCCGTGGAGAGTAAAGTTGTTGTCGTTGAAGCTATGGGTGAACTCTTGAAGCCGGACGTCCATCTCTTCTCCGCATTGTCGGAGTATGCGCAAGACATAGTCCCGGGACTCCTTGTAGCCAGGCGTGCCAAAGGCCCGGTTGCCGCCGTTGGCCTCGGCTATGGCGTTGAAACTCTGCACATGTTTTTCAATCCTGATGGCAGTGTCAGTCAACGAGAAATACCAAAAGTGGACATGACGGGTGTCACTGACGCTTGTCTGCTAACCTCCTTCGCAAACTGCTCCGGGTCAAGCTTGTTCTGGCCGAAAGCAGCACCGACCAAGAGACACGCAAAGAGAAGGCCGTCACAAATCTTCATCTTGAGAACAACAAGGCAGCCGCAGATACGCGCTTGTCCCTGATGAGAAAACCAAAATACAGGTGCCGATAGATAGTTCCAGCGTCGTGCTGGGTCTGCTGGATGGAAGTTGTACGACGGCGACTTAAAGGCACATTCGTCACGCCTCTCCCCGAGATGGAGTCTCGACGCTCGCGAGCCCAGGAGCTCTCCACATTGCTTAAGTATCAATATCAAGAAGGTGATAGTGTAGCCGTGTCATTGTTGATACTGTGGTGTTGATGAATCGAGGCTGAAAAGGGCAGGTGGTATTCAAGAACAAGGCGCGATACCTATCCACAGGAGAAAAGCGCCATATACTTGCTCGTCTCCCTCGACCTTGCCCGTCTGAAGCAACATGCTCAAATTGGCCATGGAGTCGCTGACAACTCGATAAAGTCATTGTTCATAAGAGGCTCTCGTTCAATGTAGTCGCAGAGTTGACATTGATTTTGATCATCTTCGAGCATGCCTTATGAAATCGAAGTGGTTAGGGCGACACTCAAAGTCTCGACAATGCGGGAACGTCGCAAACGGAGGTTCAATCTCTCATGCGCAGCAATACCTAAAAGGCAGCTTGATGCGAGGCCCAATGACAGCTGCCCTGTTTGTCAAGAAATCGCAGAGTACGGTGGCACCAGGGCACCTCATGTCTCCATCAACAACAAAGTCTGCCGTATCAGCAGGGCACCCTGTTGACGGACGGCATTCCTGTTACTGCATCTGCCGAAGTAGCGGTGTCGCCCAATCGTTCCGGATGATGCATCTCACGATGTGTCTCCGTGCGTCGGCAAACATCGGCCATCGTGTTTTCCATGATGAGAATGCCACGTTTGGCTTCTTCAGTCGGGGCTGTACCCAGTTGACAATAATCGCTCTCCTCAAAGCAGGTGTCTCCCTGGCTGCTTCTGGTTTGCGCTGGTCAATCCGCTTGTTTGATTATACATGTAGCCACTTAACCCATCGCAAGAGATCATGCCTCGGATGTCCGGACTTTCCTCCGCCCCTCATCCAAGGCGATTTGATACCCTGATGCAATAATGCGCCTTTTCCTGTGACTTGGCGACTGCTCGACGGGTCGTCTTCACATGCAATTCACCCATCCGACGAACACACGCCTCAGCAGCCTCACGACCCATGCCCCAGTTATGTGAAGAGGTCGACGACTGCCGATGCCTTATCTCGATTCTCGACCAGCACAAGGCATCCTGTCCGTTTCGGAGGCTGCCTCCGTCCCCGAACCCTGGGTCATCGACATTGCGTCAATCTTGCATGTATTGGCATTGGCTTAACAAGTCGATGTTATAGCCTCCACCGTTCATCTCGAATTTCAATCGAGCCCACCTCACGAATTGGGACCATGTTTACAGACCTGCTTGTTACACGTCATATTTCTAGCTTTCCTATGTACTGTATTACGCTTTGCGTACCGTATACTGTACAGTACATCCTAGGTCCGTCGCTGCGCAGAGCATCACGATCTTTGAATACCTCTTGAAGGCCCGATTTACACCGTCTGTCGACGTACTAAGCGATTCGCACCTGCCCGGTACAGCCTAAGGAGGCACACAGGGGCCATGCATTGCTGTCGACGACTACGCTGCTTAAGATCATTTCAAGTGATTGCGCGAGACCTAACTGGTTAGGGTGCATCACAGAGCCAGCCTGTACAGTACATACTGTAGTGCAGTCCACGAATCAATTATAGTACGTGCTCTTGACCTGTTTCTGCACGCGGATCATCAACGGCAAATACGGGCCGTCCGTAGCCTCTCTTGCTGGCCAGTCCAGGTGAAGATACGGACCGATAGACGAGGTACCCATGTATTAGCCGCCATCCTATTTGATCAGGATAACTAAATTACCATGTTCGAATGATTCCACAATCGTTGCATCCAATCCCGTCCTCCTAGCCCCCTTTTGACTCAACCCGAAGCCGAATGCCAATTCCCAACCTAATGTCGGTTGCAAGTCCTAGGTCTTTTGCGCCTGCACAGCGCCTATTTCCCCTCGAGCATCCGTGCTCTCTAAACTATTTTTGAGGGCGTTCATCTCGTCCTCAAGCTCTAGACGCGAGCAATCTCGCCTCGCCATTTCAAAATCTACCAAAACCACATCATGCCCCTCTCGTACGAGAAAATTGTGCTTGTTGATATCGCCAAGCTTGATACCTAGCTGATGCAGGCGGGCCAAGGCCTTCTTACAACCGTCGAGATCCCTCGGTTCCGCAGACCTCGTGGCGTCCAACCACTCAGCGATGAAGCCGATAATGCGCCCGTTTTTACCCTCAGTGAGATGGCCTAGGAACTTGGGACCGACGCCCTTATCGCAGATGTATTGATAAACGGCAGTCTCGGTTTCGATCGAGGCTATTTCCCAAGGCCAGACCGCGAGTTTCATAAGCACGGGTCCGCCACCGTTGATTTTGGGGTGCGTTACGACGTGAACGCGCTGCCTCAATCGATCTTGACGTGAGAAATCCAGCTCATCAAGCTTGACGTTATGCCAAAGGGATTTCACCCCGGCGAATAGGACGTTCTCGGTCTTAATGAAGGTAGCTTTGCCTGTGACAGAATCCCTGGCTACGTAGCCGCTGTTCCAATTTCCAGTTGGAAATGGGGGAAAGAGCTCGCCGAGTAAGATTGGCTCAAAGGTACGGTCGTCCTCAAACCCGCAAAACGTGCCCGGCGCTGTGGAAACATACTTAACATGTCGTCCGTCTACCAGAAAGCGATAGTCGCTGTCGCTTGTATCATCGTCATCAACTAGACATGCTAGGAGCCGTACGTTGCTGTTCTTCTGCTGAGGGGTAGCCATTGCGGGAACACAGTGCTAGAGACGGAAGTATTATCGAGAATATTTTGCTTCCTGTAGATCGTGCCATCTGGCTGATCAGGGTAGATCATCTGAGAAGGGGCGCACTGCGAATCAAATAAGTGTCTAGGGTTGTCGCAGAGACCATCAACCCGAGGTTCATTCTATGCCGACCTGGAGGGACCTGGCACGGAGTTAATTGAGCCCAAACTGATGAACCCCTAAAGCTGAAATTTGGAGACTAAACCTTACTAATCAGCGCTTGTCGCTGGCGACTGACCAGCGTGGTACAGAACGTGGCCAAAAGTCTGCGAACACTTTGACCCCACTCGTCGCGTCGCGTCCATGACTCGTATACGCGTCTAATCTTCATTCCTTCATAACTTGCGATTGCAATGCCGGACGAGCGTGCCTTTGGCACTGAAATAAGTGCCAATCGCCAGCGTTACTATCAATTTAGTCCGGTGCAGAAAGCTGTAATAGTGAGCCAGAAAAGTGCAGGTTTGTCTTTCCGCGATGTCGCACGCGAATTCAACACGTCACCTTCGACAGTCCACCGAATCTTCAATCAATGGAAAAGTGACCGCACAGTCGAAATTCGACCTAGAAAAGGTCGTCCGCAGAAGCTTACGCCTTCAGAGATTAATTACATACGTTTATTAATTAAAAGGAACCGTCGCATTACATATAAAGCGCTCGTCGGTGCGACAGGGTGTCGCGTTAGCCGTACAACTATCCGTCGGATTCTCCGACGAGATTTCCGGCGCAAATGGAAAGCAATACAAAGAATTCCGCTATCACGAGAAACAGCAAAAACGAGGCTACAATTTGCAAAAGGTTGGGCTGGAGAAGAAGACGAATTGGCTGAGGTATGGGCTTCTAAACCCGAGGCGATATTTCCGAGAAGACTGACTTACACGCCCGGATTACCACCTCTCTAGACAATCTTCTCTGACGAGTGCTCCGTACAAAATAAACCGAATAATCCACGTGGATGGGTATTCCGAAAGCCTCACGAACGATTTAACCGTGATCTCGTTAACAATACGGTTCACGGGAAGCCGGAAATCTCGATTATGGTCTGGGCAGGCATCTGGCGAGGCGGCCGGACACCCCTTGTAATCATGGAGCGCGATAGCGCCGCAAAGAAGAAGGGTTATACCGCTAAAAGCTATCAGAAAGCTCTATCCGAAGGCCTTCTTCTAGTATACGATGGTACGAGGCGTTTCCAGCAAGACAACGCGAGGATTCACAATTTCGGCGGCACGCCCCAGTTTCTCCAGCTTCACGGCGTTGAGTATATTGATTGGCCGCCTCATTCGCCTGATCTCAACCCAATTGAGCACGTTTGGCGGCTTCTTAAAGACAAGCTAGCGGAGTTATGCCCTCATCTCGCAGAATTGAAAAAAAACCAGGCGTCAATCGAAGAACTAGAAGCGCACTTGCGGTCTGCGTGGGAAGCTATTCCGCAGGATCGGATTGACAGCCTACTATCTTCTCTACCTCGTCGGCTCGCGGCAGTACGAAAAGCCCGGGGTTGGTATACACGGTATTAAACTCCAAGAATAGAGCTTTCCAACGGTATCGCCAGCTTTATTTTTTATAGCTTCGTTGTACAGAAATTAATTCTTAAAGTTTATTCAATGTCTCGTGGTGTTGCTGTGCGGGGCGCGCGTTCGTAAACTTTTGGCGCCTATGTTTACGGTATGTTGTTATTCCTGCCCGGATGGTTCCCTTCCCTCCTTGACCATCACGTTAGGCTGTCCAGCACCTTCTCGGGTTCTCAGGCGGGATAAGAACAAAATGACCGCCTCCGATGCACGGGAATTGGCCGCAAGTGATGCGCATTCCTTGGTGCACCAGAGTACGCACGCATGGCTGCCAGGTTCATCCTGAAACGCGGTCGTGGCCGGGATGACGGCGGCATAGCATAATCGACAATCGACATTGATCATCTTCCAAGCCACAGCAGCACGAGCTTTGGAACCCGCGGAATCGCAATTTCTACAGCCACCAACCTCGGCTTGAATGCGGACTTGGCCACGACTCAAACCAGACTGCATACCCCAAAACTTCCTCATCCTCTTCGGGGCTTGAAGTTCTTCTCAACCATCTCACCAGCCTCGTTTCATTATTGCCCGCTACTGAAAATGCAGACAGGCCCAACAACTTTCCGTTTTTACTCTCTTGAACAGCAACCTGGCTCGCAACGGCTTCAATGGCACAATCCGTCCTGACACAGATGGGCCTTTGCGGCACACCCTAGTCGAGGTAGACGATGCGGGAGCGTCGTCATCTGATGATGAGTCCTTGGTGAAGCCCGAGGTAGTTCACGCAGTCTATCATCACGCAGGACAAGGCGATTCACTATCTATTCCGACAAGCACAGGAGTATTACTCTTGCCCCGGGATGAGACAGAAGAAGTTGCCAACAGTGAGCTCCTGATCGTGGCGACGCTGCTACGGAAGGTTCATGTGCTAGCTAAACAGCCGCATTGCGAGTGCGAATCTCCTGTCAAGAAAACACTTTTGCAGCGTATTTTCGGCCTGAAATGATTGACTACATGTACTGGCGTATATCGCGCTAGACTTGAGTAAGGGAGAGAATATTCATTTATTGAGAGGTTCCATCTGTTCTACACACGCCTTGGCACCCGTTGTGTGTCTGTATATACTGCTTCGAGGGTTCGTGTGAAGCTAGCGTTGCTTTGGAACAGAGTCGTATTTTGTGCTAGTTACGGCACTGCATCATGATTATATCAGAGAATATGTGGCAGCGGCGTAAAGAGAACTAAGGCACCGAGAGGAATCCTGTTTTCTTCCCGTTTATTCAAGTCAGTAGTAAGGTTTGCTTGTAGCTGGAAAGGCGAGGACCAGATGCCATGTTAGAACTCGCCTTGTATGATTACTGGAGCTATGAGATATATCCTGGTTCCATTATTTTAATTTGGTGAAAGCACAGCTTAATGCTGGACATGGCGCATACTATTGAAACTAAAATCCTCTGAGGTCACACTTGCATTTCATTCTGTCAACATACAGAGAAGAGAATTTGTTCTATTCCAAGAACAAGCGACTGTCCCGGCGGATAGTTGACGTAAGGCGCCAGCTCTACTTTGATGAGTCGAGACTTGAGCTGTCCATCCGTCGCTCTCCCCATCAACACCGACTCGGAAGCTGATTTGCCCCTTACATTGAAAGCACCAATCTCTTGTCGCCTGCGAGAAAAGCCTCTATAGAGTCTCCCTACACAGCATCAGAGTGGCGAATCCTCGAAAGCGACGGAGTTTCTAATCGTCCAACATTGAAGGCAAGTAGAGACTCCCGCCAAATTCAGCTCATCCGATGAAGAACGGCGTTACGTAGTCTCGTGGTCAGGTGTCAGTAAGCGTACGCGGACGTCATGTGCCACGTCCGGTTTTGCCAAAATACCGAACCTTGAATGCGATTCTGATGGCGTCTAGTTTTCGTCTTCACTAGTTTTCGAGACTTTGACGGTTAGGCTAGTGGAACTAGCATCAGTTGCTTGAGCGCCCTCGACGTTTATAGCCCTCGGCTGGCGCCAACGTCGCATCGGCGCCAGAAAAGCCACTTTAAACTATGCCAAGTGTGTGAGCTAAGCTGGTCTGTTAAAGAGTTTGAAGATAATGGCATAAATCGGATGCGTTTCAGGGTCCGACGGATAAAGCGAGCGCCTGTCCGTGGCAGGAAGGCGGCTGTCGCATGTGGCTTTTACCGATTGGCGATGACGCGTACGCGTATTCACTGACTTTTTCACATCTTTTGGGCGAAGGCTGTTTTAGGAGAAATTCTGTTGCCGGATATCGGATTCTGGTGTAAGCATTGAGCAGTTAGCTTGACTGTTTTAGTTACAGCCAGCTCATGTTCGAAGCCGACGGCGCGGAAATCGCTTCGACAGCTCCGTCGTGAACAAGGCTTGTCATTGTCAAGCTTACTCCAAATCTATCTAGAGCGTCCTCGTAATAGAAGTGGCTGATTATGATGCCCCTCTACTCGTGTAGAGTTCAATATTGAGGCGTCACATGTGCAAGCGAATGTGGTGATCGAGAAGAACGGTGAAGTCGAAAGACTCGGCGAGCAGCCTTTTGCCCAGTCTCGACATCTATATAAACGGCAGCTTGTGTTCCCTATCCTCGATCTAAATCATCAGCACACTCACCTCTTCTACAACATCTCCATTCAAATCTACTCTTACAAGTCGTCTCACGATCCAAATCAACCCCCACAATGAAGTTCACTACTGCCTTCCCCATCCTTGGGCTCGTGCAACGCCAGCCAGAAGCAGATCTGCTGCAACGGCATCCTCGGCTGCCTTGTCCAAACTATCACCTCGGCCTGTACCAACAAGGCATACTGCTGCACCACGAACGCACCCGTGGTAAGGAAACCCCTCAATCATATGCGGAATAAATCAAGGCGTTCGATGAGAGGCCAAAGCTAATGACAATAGGGGTCGTCCTTCATCAGTATCGTCGCCCTGAACTGTCCGGAGCTTCTTTGAGCAAAGGACCTACAGATTCTTATGGTTGTAGAAGTTGTCTGGGGATTGCAATGCCTACCTTGGACGCAAGGGGGGCATTGTTGCGGCTGAACGTTTTGGAAAGAGTGCGTGACATTGACATACGAGTTGCGGGTACATACAGTCTTTACTAGATACAAAGTCGAATAGACAAGATCTTGTTTACACTCTTTTCCAATGGAGCGTCTATAGGACGTGTGCTGTGGACGCTTCGTCACGGGTCAGCCGTTCAATTCACAGGTTGTTGCCCGACTGCTTGTGACAAGACCGACAATGCCATGGCAGACTTTTTATGTCATAAAACGCGATCTCCTCAGGCTGCATGTCGCGTTGCTTGCAGCTTGATGGAAGTGTGGTCCGCACATGGGCGCCCGATGTGGTGCACAGGCGCTTTATATGTATGTATGTATATGTATTTATCGTCCGGGCGATCTCCTTCGGAGTAAAGGACGTGCCGGGCTAGCTATCTATACATCGCATCCATAAGGATTCCAATAAGAGACCTAGGAGTACACCTCTTTCGATTCCTCCTCCAAAGGCCTCCGATATATAGGCGCCACGCTTGCTGCCTTTGTGGTGCACAGGCGCAATTTGGACACTTGCGAGTTTAGGGTAGGCGGAGCCTCGACGAGCCACCGCAACTCAGAGGTTGAAATCCATTCCCCATGAACCGCAGCATTCAAAAATGCGACGCGACACTGGGCTAGGGCCGTGGACCCGCCCGCGCCGTGCCGTGGACCGGGATGATGACTCCGCCTGGGATGCAAAGACACGTGCGGACGGAGCTGTACCGAAGCGTCGGGGCACCATCAAGGGAAAAGCAAAAACGGACTTCGTAGACTAGGCCCGGAGAAGCAGGTGAGCCGACGGCTGCTGAGCAGACCTGGCGCAAAGAGTGACAAGAACTCGATTTGCGTTGCACCTGCGTGTCTCATATTGGGTTCCCGGGGGCTGGATGCCGATGCTGTTGGCTGCGAACGAATCCAAGGGCTGGCAGTTTGTGCAACGGCAATTGCGATTCGGATGAGACGTTGTCGACGCCCCCCGTGCCCGCCCCCTGCCTGTGGACGTCTTGTCTTGGACTGTTGTTTTCCCGTGTTCTGGGCGGACAAAAGAATTAGGCGCTGGGGTTGATGGATGCGTCATGGAAGCCAAGACTACCCCTGCTTATTGGGGCTTGATATTTCGCGGCTGCCGTGCTTTGTGCTCTGTGCATTGTCCTTCGTACAGTACCTTCCCCTCAGTGGGCACACGCACAAAGAAGCACTAGCAGGTAACTTGCCGCGCCATTGCACCTGCTGCGGGAGGCCAAGCTCCGGGCGAGGCAAGCACGAGAGGCCGGTCGCTCGGAGGTGCACGAGAGGTACTTGAGGAGAGCGTACTCACATCACCTGATTGCGCGCAGTAATCGCCACGCAGTCTTGTATCCTTTTCGTCCTTCCCCCACCGCAAGACATCAAACCGCCGCGCTCACCACGTCCCTTTTTTTTCTTCTCGCCGTCGGCCTCAACTATCGCCCCCTCCCTCCTCCCAGCCGCCCAGCCAGCAGCGCCAGCCAGCCTTTGCTCTGCATGCAATCTCTGCCACACAGAGCAAAGGAAAAAACAAACCCCGATTCTTGCGTCTTTCAAAGCGCCCTTGTCCTGGCCGGCGTCTCGACTCGTCGCCCTTCAAGCCATCCATCCGTCGGCAACCTGCCTTGCGCCCTCGCCCATCTTGCCAGGTTTTTTCTTCTCTCGTCAGCTTGCCGGCTGCAGTCGGTCGGTGCAGGCAGCGGAAGAAGGACCAACATCATTCAGACCCCAAACCTCGACAGCTCAACCCGCTCTCGGCCTCTTTATCGCTCGTGACTGGACTTCGTTTTCACTGCCCCAATAGGTCCCATCCTCGCCACGACTCCCGCTTCCTCCTCCGTCAAACGGCGCCTCCACCTGTTCCGCCCCACGTTCCGCCCGCCTCGTCCCGCGTCGCTGGCCCGGTCGACAGCTTAAAGCCTTTTTTGCTCCACCAACGCCTACAGCAAACCAAAGCTGGCTTGCTCCTCATGTCTCAGACGCCCGTTTGATTAACCGCCGTCTGCTGCGGCTGCTTTGGCAACTTGCATCGTCTTTGCGCCCTGGCCCGAGCCCAAGACCGCCGAGCCTCTTCTCCTTCTCACTCGTCACTTGAAAGCCGTCGCCGCATCCCGCCCGACCTTTGTTCACTATGCACAGAAGCCTGTTCTTCCCCACCATCTCTCGTCTCTCGACTTTGATTCGCAGCGCCTGCGTTTCTCTTTGAGCATGCGCATCATCCTCAGACGGGTTCCTTGCCCAACTCACCATGTCGGCCCCTTCGCCTGAATACGCCTTGGGGCCTCGTTGCTTCAAGAAGCACAAGGTCCTGCCACGGCCGCACGATCATCGCTCGCTTGACAAGCCTCGAGCCATCCCCATGAACCACTCCGAATATGCCGCCATTTCGGCCCTATCCACCCTCCAGCCTGCCGTCAACCAAGAGGCCTGGAAGGTAGGCAACCGTCCTGACCTGCCACCGACTCCGCCAAACAACTTTAGACACTCGCCAATCAATCCCTCCACTGTGCCGTCTTCCTTGTCTACCACGGACAGCAACTCTGACACGACGCCATATGCGGCAAAGCGATCCGTCGCTACACCTCCCGACCAGCGAAGTCCTCCAACCCCAGACGTCACACCGCCAGGCCCAGCGGTGCGCTCTCCAGGTTCTCGCTCCTTGACTTTGGATAGTGGTCAATCGAGGTTTGCCGTGTCCGACTCCCGGACAGAGTCATTCAAGACTGCGAGAGAAGAAGCCGCGTCATCCGATGAGGAGGGAGCGCGCCTCGCTGTAGGGCACGCCTTGGGCTCGGTGTCGGTGCCGCAACAAGCAACACTGCGACTCGCCAATTCCCAAAGGGGACCAGCCATGCACCCTCAGGAGTTGGACCTGGCTCTGAATCGTCTCCAGCTTGGTCGGCCAGGGACTCAACCGGCCCGCGGTCGGCAGGCATATGTAAACTTCAGTCGTGGTTGGCGCCCCCCTGTTGACACTGGGCGAGGACGCGACGAGAGGATTGTTGCTGATCAGAGTAAACCTGCTACTCTTGAATATGCCCTGCCTTTGAAGCAGTTTTCTCGCAATAGGGCTACTGATCGTGGACCCGTCCCTCCTACGCTCACCACGAAGGAACCCTCCTCGGCATTGCGTGAGCAATCCATCTCAACTTCATCCCCCAGACGATCGTCTGGATACGTGGCTCCCGTTCCTTCCACCTCGAATGCGTCATCTGCTGTCGATACGAAACGGCTATCGGGCCAGTCTGTCAAGTCTAACCCTTCTACCATCATCGAGGCGATTCTGGTAGATCGTCTGCCACAGAGACAGCGAACCTTGAGGCATGTTCCCAAGCGAGGAAGCTTGCGCGAGGCCACTTCCCTTCGGCTTTCCTTTACGGATAAGGACCTCGGTGCCCCATCTCCTGAGAAATCCGGATCTCTTCTGCAAACTCGCGAGTCGGGCAGTCGGCGTAACAGCCACGGCTCGAGTACTCCAAACTCAATAGCGAGTGGACGCGCACGACGTCAAGTCTGGAAGGAAGGCGGCATTCCTGTTGTGGTTGTGCCTGATAGACGATCTTCAAGCAACTCCAGATCAGGACAGCGACACTCACTACGCTCTACATCGAGTCGACGATCGAGAAGAGCCCCAAGTCCAGGCTCTTCTCCAGAAGTATCACCTACGCGCAATACGCCCCCTGTCGTCGACTCCCCACAGCGTGGTCGACGCCCTGAAGTGGACCGTGCCGCCTCGGAGCAAAGGACCATAGACTTTCCACCTACACCTCCGGCGCGGTCCTCGTCGTTCTCGGCTCACTTGAGTCGCGAAGGATCTAATCTTGTGCTGCTGGAAGATCTTGGTCAGTCTTCTCATAATCTCCAGCAACATGCTCAGGTCGGCAATAGTCAGCACACAACTTCACCAGCGCATGAGCGTGAGCCGAATCTTCCAACTGAGAAGGACCCTCAATTCCCAGGATTTATCCGTTCTGAGGATGATAAGCATGATGAATGCAACGACCTCCTCAGCCTTGGGCGTCACGACGATACTCTTTCCTCCAGGAAGTTCTCGTCCAGGAACACACCCTTCTCGATTGCTTCATTTGATACGAGCGGTACTGCACCCGAGGTGTCCGAAGCATTTGCTGTCCACATGTATCCGCATCAAAACTCTTCAGTGCTCATGGTGGATCACCAACCAAAGCCTGCCAGCTTGGAGCAAACAGATGTCGGTGCCAATACTGCCAAGCTACGGGTGAAGCCCACAATCAGGACAACTAGTCCCGGCGGGGGACCGGTAACGCCTCCTCGTCAAGCTTCAGACGACGAGCTCGATTCCCCGCTTCGCAACCCGCGGCCGCCACCTCCACCGCCAAAGCAGCCGCCAGCGATTAATTTCATCCCCGCAACCCCATCGGGCTTGACCCCCGCGCAAGAAAAGCTGGTTCAGCTTGGCAACTATTTTGAAAGGACTGAAGAAGCTCCTTCTCGCCGTCCTTCCATAATGCGGCGGGCTTTCGGGGGCCGCCGTCATTCCATTGATTATTCCCCGTCCGCTGCAAGATCCCCTGGATTCCTAACAAGAACCCTCTCGCTATCACGCAACGTGCGGCGTCCATCTGAAGTTGTAAAGCCCACGAATCCAGATGCCGATCCCGCATATCCCAAGAAGGGAGCTCCGCCAGCCGAGGAGGATAAACTCCATCCCTTCTGGCAGCCGAGCCCACTTGACGACGGACCCGTGCGCGGCAGCGAACACATTCCCGGCACGGAAAGCCATCGCTTCGAATGCTGCTCACATGTGGATCCCTGGGCGCGATATCCGAAAAGAAGTCTCAGCACTCGCATGAAGCGGACATTTGCCATTTTCCCCATTAGTGACGATGACAGGTCTTCTATGCAAGCTCACGGCCCCGATCGACGCGTCATCCGACGCACACCCAGCGGAAATTTGAAAGTCGTGAGTCGGCGGTCGAGTATGGAGTCGTCACGGGCACATGAGAGTGGACGAGACTCGCATCGCCCCGACTATCGAATGAATGAACGCCGAAGCTTCTGGCGTAGGGGTAGTCTCCGACGCAGCGCTAGCCACAAACAAATGCGCCGGTCAGCCTCTCAAAGCCGCTGGGGCGGAATGCAGAGTCTGCCACGCATTCTGAGCGAGAGAAGACGAGAGAAGCGTTCGCAAGAACTGCGACAGATGATTAGCGGACCGAAGGACGTCCGCGATGGAGTGCAGGATTTGATTGAGCCGAAAGGCAAGCGAATTCAGCAGCGAGGCGAAGATTACTCATTGATCTGACCTAGATGTCGCGAACCGGCCGCGCGTTTTGCCGTTCCTCGCCGGCGAATGCATCTGGACAGATTCGGGATAGCAAAATTTGCAAAGTCTCCTTGACTGAGGGAAGGTCAGTGACGAGCCACGAAATGATTACACGGGCGCGAGGCACACAGCGAAAAGGATAAAGAGGGTAACGACTGCTACGACGACACGGTTCACGACTGAACGGTACCCTGACGAAAAGATTCGGATTTGGACTCGAACTGCATGCCATGACTTTATGCTTGACGTCTTTTTTCTACTTGGGCGAGGTCAGACTGAGTGTATATGGGTTTGCCGCGTCTTGTGGTGGGAGGTTTGCTGACGGTGGGAGTAATTTCGATGATTTTTCACTGTTTACTCTGTCGCATGCCACTGAAGTTTCGTCGAGCAATTCTGGGCAGCTACAGGGACTGGCAAGTTGTGTGAGCTGGGCTCACCTGTGTCCACCTGATGCCCGGAAGATGGGAGAGCAGCTACGTGTGTATACTAGGTAGTAGTGGTTGGTGAGAGCGACTTGTTTATGCTTGGCAAACCGAATAAATTGCAACCTGAAACCATGAGCACGACCAGTATGTTGAACTGTCACGGGGCCAGAGTAAATTTCAGTCTTGTGCGCTATATTGCGACTCGTCGATGACTCCCTTTGACGTCGCGAGCTGTGCCCGTCGAGAGAGGCCAAAAAGTCTAGAGACATGGGCGTTTCTTGCACCAAATTTTCCGAAACTTGAACCAGCCGTAGCGGTCCATTGCTCCACCTGAACGCCTAATTTCGCCTTCCATGCTGCCGATGAAAACTCAAGAAAGCAACGCCCGTGGCCTGTCGTCAAGACATGTATGGGTTGAAGGACAGGTACAAGACTTAGCGTCTGTCCTGGCCGGGAGCGGGCGGCCCGCCGTGGGGAAATCCTCCAGGAGGAGGGCCACCAGGGGGGAAACCCTGTCCGGGAGGAGGCATGTTGGGGAGTCCGGGGAAGTTGGGCGGCAGGCCACCGGGGCCGCCGGGCGCGCCGTTGGCACCCGGAGGTGGAAAGGGAGGGAAGCCCGCGGGAGGGGAGAAGGGCAGGCCGTTGGGAGGCATGGGGGGCATGCCGTTGGGGCCGGGCGGGAAAGGCGGCATGGCGGGCATGCCGCGACCGGCAGCACCAGGAGCTATGTCATAGCGTTAGCAAATATGTCAAGAGAGAGAGCAAGAGGGCGCAAACGTACGGGGCATTCCCGGTGGAAAAGCGCCCGGAGGTGCACCGGGCAACCCGGGGAAGGGAGGTGGCGGGCCGCCTGGGGAATCTCGAGTCAGCCAATGCTCCTGTTCTTGTTCTCTCGCACGCGCGACGGCGGCGGTGGAGGGCGAGCCACCTGGGAAGCCGGGGAACGAGGGCGGGCCGGAGAAGCCGTGGCCCGGCTGGTTCTGGGGGAGCATGGGGTTGGCGTGGGCCTGGCCCTCGGCGGCGTATGACGAGGTGATGGAGTCGATGACGGACTGGGCCTTTTCGTGGCCGATTTCTGCGCAAGTCAGCACCGCAAGCTTGCTTCGTAGAGGAAGAGGGGGAGGGCGCTGCACAATGGGGGGAAGGGGAGAGGCTATGACTGACGCTGGTAGTAGTCTACGACATTGCGGAGGTGGTTGCGGCCGCTGTTGTGCGCCTTTCGCACGCTCAGGGAGTCGTGGGTGAGGTAGACGTCGCAGTAGTCGCCTGCAGAAGCTCATTGTTAACACACAGGTCCGCGGCTCGGGGGGCGCGTGCAAGGGCACGACTTGGGGCGCTCACAAAAGACTGCGAGGGAATCAAGTTAGCGAGAGGCTTCGGCGACGGAGCACATGGAGAGGATTGGGACGGACATTTTGGCATCTTGGCAATGGTGTAGCTTCTGGGAAGCTTGCCAGGCTTTTGAGGTTTCCTGCGCGCGGTGCGGCGTAGTGGTGGTGGTGCGGGAGGAGAAGATGGGTTGTGCCGCGAGGAACAGCAGCGCGATATGGATATCGTGAGCCTCGTCGCGGCTGGCAGCTGTCGAAAGTTGACGAGGCTGGCGGCCCCACACGTGATATGAGGCTCGCGATGGGGACCGGCGTTGGGCTGTCGTCGGCCCTGATTGGTTCTAGCTGTGCTGCTGAAGGTACATGCGCCTGCTGCCCCTGTATCGCCGATGGGCCGGTACCTCGGGCCTGGGCTTATCGATTGGGGGGAGAGCTCCAACAAACGCGACACCTTGCAGTTTACCTGGCCTGGCGCCTCCTTATCCTTGACGCCGTCCTCCTCTGGAGTCTCCCTCGAGCGCCCCCCCCGTCATCGCCATTCAACCATCGAAGCTGGACATACACAAACGAATCGCGGCACATTCGAAACCCCAAGTCGGTCATGGCACGGCAACAATCGCTGCTGCAATGGCTGTGCAGCCTCCTGCTGCTGGCCTGCGCGGCGGACGCCCTCAAGTTTGAGCTGCCCTCGCACACGGGCGCCGAGAACCAGAAGAAGGAGAGGTGCATCCGCAACTTCGTGTCCAAGGAGACGCTCGTCGTCGTGACGGCAAAGGTCGACGGCTTCAAGGGCGACGGCATGATGGTCAACATTCACGTACGTCGGTCGGGCGATCCGTGAGACGTTGAACCGGTATCTGACGTACATGATGTGCAGATTCGCGACGGCATCGGCAACGAGTACGCGCGCCCGAAAGACGTGGTCGGCGACTCGCGGTCCGTCTTTACGTCGCACGACGACGCCTACTTTGACGTGTGCTTTGAAAATATCCAGACAGGTACAGACGGCTCCCTCCCTCGACGCGCAGAGACGCAAGGACAAGAAACACGGAGCGCGCGGGAACTCTTGACTGACGGAGGCGAGCAGGGCGCGCACACAACCCGTCGGTGCGGTCGGTGGAGCTTGACATCGACATTGGCGCCGACGCCAAGGACTGGTCGGCCATCCAGGCGACGGAGAAGCTCAAGCCGGTCGAGGCGGAGCTGCGGCGCATCGAGGAGACGACGACCGAGATTGTGCAGGAGATGGACTACCTGCGGGCGCGCGAGCAGAAGCTGCGCGACACAAACGAGAGCACAAACACGCGCGTCAAGTGGTTCGGCGTCGGCACCACCTGGCTGCTCATTGCCCTGTGGTCCTGGCAAATCATGTACCTGCGCGCCTACTTTCGCTCCAAGCACCTCATCTAGATCGATTTTGACTCGGGAGAGATGCGTGTGCTGCTGGGGACGCTGGATGTCGGGCTACGGGAGAATATGGCGAATGTGGTGGCTGGATGTGCATGGGCTCTCGGGACGTTTCGTTATGAACGTGGTCATGATGGCGAATGCTATGGATCGTGTACAAAAAGGCGAGTTAGAGATTGGAATACACCATCTGTGGCCATGGTCAAGCAAGGTCGACTTGAAGCACGCCATTCCATGCGGTTCCGTCTCAAAGACGCGCCACGGGATAGTTCCACGTCTGCCTCTGTTAATCGTGACACATCATGACAATGATGGGACAAGATAAATCCAGCGTGTCTTTCAAAGTTGTCCGCCGAGGCTAACGCCCGACAAACGGGTCAAATACGCCCGGGACCCGGCTCGGGCGACCACTAAAACTTGCCGCCGCCGGCCGACCCGGTGGCAAAAAGCGCGGCTCCACGTCCCCGGCTACTTCCTGAGATTGCCGACTCCCAGACATTTCCACACCACCCGTCGCGGCACCCGTCCAAACCCCTCGACCTGACCATTCTCTTCCAGTCTCCGGTCAATATCTCAGCTTCGACACACTCCCAACGCAATTCGATCGATCCCACACGCAATGGCCCTCACGCCGCGCCTCCTGCGTCCCGCGCCGCTGCGGCGCACGGGCGAGAGCGACGAGACGAAGCGCGCGCGGCTGACCTGTACGTGCCCCCGACGTGTCGTCCCCGTATCCCTTGATCCTGCTGGTGCCGCATACTCGGACCGTCGGGGACGACGGAGCTTTGGTGGCACCGGGCGCTGACCGGCGCGCAGACCAGTCCCGCAAGCGCGGCACCCTCGAGTCCGACCTCCTGCTGTCGACGTTTGCCGCCGCGCACCTGCCGGGCATGGACGGCGCGCAGCTCGACGAGTACGACCGGTTCCTGGACGAGAACGACTGGGACATATACTACTGGGCGACGCAGCAGCGTCGGCGGCGGCGACGCCCCCAAGGGCATGGCGTTTATGCCCCCGCTGCGCGACCAGTGACGCGGGCGCGGGCGGCGAGACTCGCCGGCGTCGAGCACGGGGGAACAGAGTGGGAGTGGAGGGCGAGGGTGCAGACGCTGGGCGTGGAATGAGTGTTGCCTGGATGAGTTCATGCCCGCTGTTTTAGAGGCTGGCGTGTATATTCACACACACGTGTCGCGCTCTGGCGTGGACTCAAGCCCTGGGGCTTCGATATCAAGACAAACATCAAAGAAATCACATGTATCCAGCATCATCGAGTGCGTCACCAGACATCCCGGCGAATATACTGCGTACGTGCACGTCTTCGTCCCTCTCTTCACGCAAATAGAGTGAATTGGCCTCACACCTCTCCGCGACACTCCTTCCAACCCTCCGAGGTCAACATCTCCTATAACCTCTCTCAAGGCGTGCCGCAACAGCGCCGTTTGCGCAACTTCAAGTCTGGGATATAAAACAAAGAAAAAAACAGGCACCCAAACGTCGAGGGCACGCGCGGACCAGCAAGACCAAACCGAGCGCCTTTCATGCTCATCAAGTCTCATAAGTAAAGCCGCGGGTTCCTGTTCCTCCATTCGTGGCAAGCTTCCGGCACTCTCAGCCTCCCTCCACCCTCAAATCATCCGCCGCTGCCCTCGGGCAGGATGCTGCTCAGACTCCTCAGAACCTCCATGATGGGCATGTCCCTGGTTCCCGCCCTCGTCTTGTCCCGCTGCTCCCGCAGCCGCAGCCGCGCCGCGCAGGCCTTGAGCAGCCCATCTGCCTCCTTTTCCGCCACCAGCACGCGCTGCTCCAGCTTGTGCACATTGTCCGCCAGCTGGTCCACCTCGAATTCGAGCGCCGCCTGCACCGTTCGTAACCGCTTTTCCGTCCTGGACCGCACTGCGTCAAAGGAATTCTCTTCGTCTGCCAAGAGTCCTCGTATTCTGCCCTCGTCTGGGTCTAGTAGATCAAAGTCTGGTAATGTAATGCTATCTGTTTCATCAGGTTCAAAGAGTGGTGGTTCTTCTGGCGGCGGTTTCCGTATTGCCTGCCACGCCTTCTTCTCATCTTTTAGCCTGCACCATCGTCAGTCCAATTCTCGCGCTCCGAGCGAGCCAGGAAGCGTCGGTGTCGCGCTCACCGTTTAATCTTTTCTTCCAGAGACACAATCTTTTCGTCGAGCTCAATGTTGCGCGGATTCGGCCTTCGTGTTATTGGTTTGGGCTCCGGTACCACCTCTTCTCTGCTGAACCAGTCGGAAAACTCTGATCGTGACGCATAGTCCTTAAGCAATTGGTCTTGTATCGCGCGTGCTATTGCCATGTCAGCCCAAGATTCCCTCTCATCCAGCGCCTGCCTTACCTCCGAGTATCGCATTCGAATTAGGGGTCCCGTGTGGCGGCTTCTCGGACAGGGCGCGTTCTCCGCACCACATGAGCAGCTGCTTCATCCGCCTAGGTTCGGGCAGCCCCTCGGCCTCAATGTGCTTGAAAAATTCGGCAGCATTGACCTCGCGATGCGGGATCGCCGCCTCTCCGCTGGCAATCAGAGAGCTCGCTCTCCGGCCGCGCGACCCCAAGCTACTTCGACGGTTCGAGCTTCCCTTTTTGCGCATCTCCTTGTTGCGGTTGATGATGGGCGTGTCGCTCATGGGGAGCGCAATCTTGGCCGATTCGACTGGAGGCGCCTGGGCTTGCGGCGATTCGGCCTCCTCTTCGACTATGGGGGGAGCTTTCGGTCGTCCTCGACTCTTTTTGCGCGATGCGCCGCCATTCGTCTGCACTTCCTCCACCACCGGCTCGCCCGAAAGCCGCTTGCTTTGGCGCGTCGCTCTCCTCGGCGCCGGAGCAGGGGCCGGCGGCTCGACATGCTGTGGTTCGACGCTTGCTCTCCGTCGCGTCGATTTCCTCGTGCTCGATGCTACCACCGTCTTCGAAGTCGCCGAGTTCCCCGACTTTGGCGTGGTTTCGCTCAGGGTCGCTTCTTTTGGCGCCTTGTCCTTGGTCGCTGGCCTTCCTCGCCCCGGCTTTCTTGCCGGCTCCGGCTCATCGGTCTTTGCTCGCTTCGATTTCCTGACAAACTGAAAATCGTCGTCCTGCTCATAGTCGGCTGCGGCTGGGAAGCGTCATTAGCAACAGAGCCGCCAATGGCCATGGAGACGGCAGCTCTTTGTTTGCCCGACGTCGAGACCTACCTGCAAGCCGCTTGCTTGTCCGGCGCTTCTGCTGGTCGCCCATGCTCAGGAGTTCCAGCGCCTGTCGTGTTGCGACGAGGGTCGTCATGGATGGCCAACTCTTGACTGCATTGGCGTCGGGGCGGACGGGTGCGCGAGGAGGCGGCGGTGGTCAGAGTGTCGGTCGCGATGCCGCCAAGGGTGTCGCGTAAACGGCGGAGGTCCTCTCGGGAAGAGTCGCGCGTCAAGCAGGTCAAGATCGCGTCGGATTGGCAAGGCGGCGCATCAAAAGTTTCGCGTCGGCGTCCCAGGTCGAGTCGCAGTGGTCGGGATGGTGATGCGGGTTGGGATTAGTGATGGCGGCCACGGGCTTGCATGTCAAAGCGACGCCAAACGTGGGAGAGACTTGCCCCCCCGTTGTTTATCTTGAAAGGTGAGGATCAGTTCCTTGGTGCCGCGCTAAGCCGGTTTGGGTGACACCACTCCCCCACTCTCGAAGATTCACCGTCTCGGCCGCTGATTGGCCAGTCTCTACCCGCGAGACCTTCGCGGCTCTTTGCAACGTCGCATCATATCTTGTTCGCCAAGCTGTCAATTGCAAACCTACTCCAAGCTGAAAGCGTCCTCAACCTTGGTCAAAATACCCCAACTACCATGCTCGAGCTTGCACATTCAGAGCGTTTTTCATTGACCCCATGAACATGGCATATCATATCGTAAGGGCCGCAAACCACCAAAGCCGATTCTCGAAAACATGCAGCATCTCTTCCATCACCACAAGCAAGAATTCATGAAGTGGTTGGTCGCGTTATTTTGCAGCTCCTCGCTTTTACGCTAGCTTTCAACATATCATGCCCCTCGCCCATCGCTCCGCTCCATGTAGCCCAGGTTATCAGCTACCCTTTCCATGCGCAAAACAAACCCCGGCAACACCAGGTAATCCCTCATCATTGATATTCTGTCCATAACGCCCCAGTTGAATTACGCCCCATGGAAATGAGCCAACATGCCCATGGTCCATCATTGTGTGTCTACGCACAACAGAAGCACCCTGTGGATACTCCGAGTGACGTTGAGCCAGTTGAGATGCCGCCATGGTTGCGTCAGTAAACCTTCGTGCTCATCCCATATGTAATGATTTCGGTGACCAGAGATGGGATTTCCCGGCCATCAGTGCTCTGGGCCATGGTCATGTAGACGCCGAGCCCGATCCTCGTGACGCCTCATATAGAGGATTGAGATGAGTCGCCAAGACCTGGTTATTAGTCGGGCTGCCGTCAGCATGGCCTAGTCGCGCTCCATCCTAAGAGAACCGGCGCTGAACGCCTTGACCAGCCATGACTTGCTGATTGGACATTGGACCAGCCATCCCATACGGGTTCATTTGAGCATTATACGGCTCAACAACCTGTGACATGAATGCCCCATGGAGGCCCTGTTGCTGGGTAACCGGGCAGTCTTTGTGTGCGAGCAAAAGAGTCTTGAGGTTGACGACTTCCTCTCGCAATTGTGTGATTTGTGCCGTGAGAGCATCGTTTTCGCTGCTGAACATCTCAACCTTGGTTTGAAGATTGGCTAACCACTGTTTTTTTCGCTGACGACATTTCAACGCGGCCACACTGGGAAAAGTAGTGTTAGCGACCAGGCCGACAATCATCAAGCATTCTTTCACGTACCGGTTTCTCTCAAGGAAATTCTTGCGCTTCTCCTCGTCCGTCATTTTGGTCTTGTTGCCGTTCTCGTCAGGAGGGCCCATGTCGTCGTCAGAACCCTCGTCGCTGGGCATGGCCGCACCACTGTTACTTTTGGCCTTCTTCCCAGGAGGATTCTTGGCGGGGGGATCGTCGGCTTTCCTACGACCATTCGTGCTCGTCGAGCCCCTCTTGCCTTTGCCCCTGGCATATGACTTGATTTGCTCGCCATCGTCTGACGCGCGACTGCCTTCGCTGGCGCCACGTCCGGAATCTATCGACGCCGCGTGGGTACTTGACATTTGTGGTGATGTCTCCGGGTTTGGCGGTGAGGCGGGTGCTGTGCGGGCATGTACCGTTGTGTTTGCTGGAGGGAACTGGGCTCCGTTTTGCGCACCGTTTCGGTTTTGAGCGCCCTGTGCTAACATGAAGAGACCGTTGGCGGCGTCGTTATCGTGGGGATCGAATGGTCCAGTGGCTGGCTTAGGTTCTGACTTGATGGGTGCCGTCCCGTTGGCCATATCCTGGGGTTGCGAAGTAACGGCAGGCTGGGTCTGAGCGGGCTGCTGTGTACCGTTGCTCTGTTCGCGTTTGGCCGCAGCGCTCAAGGCAGTGCGATGAAAGTCGATTGTGCTCGGCGTGGCGCCGCCGCTGGCGAGTTGTGCAAAGAGAGCTTGGGAGTTGGGGCTCGGAGCCGGGAACATGGACCCACTGCCGCCGGGAGTGAGCCCCGTCCGCAAGGACGACTCGTTCGGGGTCGGGAAGCCGCCGCGAAGATGATGGGTGTCGCCAAAATAGTCGTTGGCCGGTCCCGACAACATGGCCGGGCTGAGAGGCCCGGTGCGCAACGAACCTCCGCCCCAGTTGAAGGGAGTCGCGGTGCTGCCCGGCAGCAGCGAAGACGGTGAGGTCAACGCGGCGACGGAAGGAAGCTTAGTGCCTCCTGGGGTTTCGGCACCGCCGCCCCCAAAGGACTGCTCGAAGGGATTGGGCTCCAGGCTGAGAGATCCGCCGGCTTGAGGCGCGAAGAAGTCGGGCGTATTGGTGCCTTGCGGTTGCTGTTGTTGACCCGGTCGAGGCGGTGGCGCAAGCGGTTTGGCGGCTTCGGCATTGGTCGAGGACTCGAGCTTGCTGGCAGTATCGGTCTTGGCGTCCGGTTTCCGGTCTGTCTCGGGTGTAAGCGTGATGCCGTTCTCGGGAGCTCTGGCGATGACGATGATGACGAGAGGTCCGAGGGGAGGCCAGCTACCTATGACGGCAGCGAACCAAAGGGGCGCAGGGGACGGCAAGGTGGCAATAGGGTGCTTACTGGGGAAGGCGAGGGAAATGGGAAAGGGCCTGAGAAGAGCTTACCTTGACGCGGGGGCGTATTGTTTGATTGTTTGGGGGACTTCGAAGGACCTCTAGCAGAGGCGGTGTTGGGGGAAGTCCCCATGATGACGACTGGCTATGATGTAGTATACTCTATTGACAAGGTATAATGGGAGGTGACGAAGAGTGGGGTCGCGGCGAAGGCAAAGTAAGGGACAGGCAATTAGTGACAAAAAATTTCAAAAAACCCCAATGAGTTCCCAAAGGAGAGTGTAGATGAGGTCACCGGTAAGCGGCCGACCCAAAGGGAAGAGGGCGATGAAAGGGGGGGTGTGGGTGATGGGGAGACGCCAGAAGACGAGGCGTTGTCGTGCTGCTTTTGGCGTTGCTGCTGCTGCTGCTGCTGCTGCTGCCGCCGCCTACTGCTGGCGCTGCCACGGCTTCACGGTGCTGAGAAAAATGCGTCGTCTGCCAAGAGCGAACGACAATGGCTCTGCGCCAGCGCGTCCCCGGCAGACCTGGGCTTGTCGCGACGATAGGGAAAAAAAGGGCGGCGCCTCTTGGGCCACAGGGGGGGAATAGAGGGCACTGTAGTGCGCTGTCTGCCGCCGTTGAGTGAGGGCTTGAGCCAAACCGGCATGCGCCTCTGGGCAGGTGGGATTGCGTTGTCTGGTGCTGAGGTTGGTGAAAGGGCCAGGTGGGAGAGGAAAGACGTCAGAGATGACGTTGTGGGAAAAAAAAGAGCAGCGGGAAAAGAAGGCGCAGAAAAAGAGAGGGACGCGGCAGCGCTGGGGCCACTCACTGACTCTTGTCTCGCCAGCAATTACTTTGCACGGCCGGGGCCAATTCCTTGTGTGCCGAAGCGGGGATCAGAGGCGGCGATTTTCTTACCTTGCCATTTTGGCTCAGGTACCTGCTTGGGCTCCCGGGGGGCAGCACACGTCGCACTGTGCGGAAACACGCGCCCGGGTCTAAACTTGGGAAACAAGCGTCTACGGTAGCTCCCCCTCCCTCCTCACACCCATCTTACTGCCATTCGATCATCACGATCATCGATTGGCACCGTCTTGCGAAATGCGGGCACGATCGCCGTTTTCCCCTCCAGCGGAGCGCTTAGCCAAGGCACCGACGCCGAGACGGAGGAGCGCGACGGAGGGCCAGGCCGGCGCAGATGCCAGCTGCGTCCAGGTGTGCCTGTCGCGCCGGCCGTGGCAGATGGGACGATGCCGTGAATACGAGATGATGGGGAGGGCTTCTGATACACCTTTTTCTTGTGCATAATGCGAGCTTGTACTGCAGGCATCAACTTACATGTCCGTTGGGTTCGACCTTGAAGCTGTCATGGCTCGTCCATTCTCCGAGATGCGGCGTGACTTGGTGGCCAAAGCCTGCTTCAAATATTCGAGAGAGCGGCGACAGCAATCTATTGTGCTTTGGATAGTAAAGAAGCTCTCGTGTGCTTCGCCGTCTGATATCTCGACGCTGCGTCTACTGTGCATACATACGAGGATAAGGTAGCTTAGGCTCCATCTGCGACGGCTCAAAGTCCCCGGACAAACCGGAGCTTCTCTTCCTGGAAGTCGGGTCCGCACGTGCGCGTCCATACGTACAGTGCGAAGGAGGAGACTGCAGCTTGCACCCCCCTTTTCCGGGGAGCGGTTGGCGTAAGCATTCGAGGGCGACCCTACAGTGCAGACAGTATACCGGCTATCTAGCCCAAACAGGGCAAGGCTCGTGATCGGCACTCACGTCTCGCGTACAGTGTAACCAAGCTACTGGGGTTCTTGAAGGACGCGCACTGTAGGGCTGAGGCGTGAGAGCGCGCTTGTTGCTGTCGCCTAATGGCGGATCTGAGAAACCAACCAAGTGTCTTGCATTCACGTCAACGAGGCAAACGCATCTGCTATTCTCGAACGCTTCACACTTGTCTCGTGACCCAGTGGGAGAGACGCAATGACATGACTTTAGCAACGGCGGATCCTGGCGCGACAGACTCGACGTCAAGAATACTAGCAGGCCAGCAAGGCGTCGGGCATGTCGAGCGCGCACTGTGTCCGTCAGCTGGATAGCTCAGTGGTGTGCGGCCGGCGTGCCAGTGGGATGACGGCGGCTGCAAGCCGGACCAAGGAGCTTTTGTCAGCCACTCCGCGTCGACTCCAACGTCGGAGCCAGCCTTTTCCCTTTGCACTGCGGATCCCTGGCCGAGCCAATGTACGGCTGCTGATATGATGTGATGCTGCGTCGCCACTCGTCCCCCCCTTGGTGCCTCTTTGCTTCTTTGCTTGGCTGGACAAATCACACGCACAGTCCATCTTCACTAATCATGATTGCGACTGAAGACCGTTGGCAGAAAGGCGGGCGTCCGGGGCACCCTGCTGCAGACATGCTCGTTTCTTGTCCAGACGGCCGCAGGGCAAACATGTCGCAAAACCAACGGGATTCGGCCAAAGGGCAAGCAACAGGGGCGGCGCACATCCGACGACCTTCCGAAGCATGTGCGATTTACGCTTGTATTTCCTTTTCACCGACACTCCCAGGTTGAAGGCCCCCCGTCCCCTCTCAGCCCGCACGGCAAGGCTGCGTGGCAGACCCTTTGCCAATGCGACTCGGTTCAACGGCAGCAACTGAGCGGTACGGATCGGCTGGAAGCATACAGTACTGTACAGTCCACCTTGGCAGTCCCACGGCGGTTGACCATGCTCGACCCCGGTCGCTCCCGCTGCTCAGCGAGACACAAGAATCCCAACGCGATGGGCGGGTGCTCTCGTTCACGAAGCAATGGGACCAAGGCTGCAGCAACGAGAGGGCGGCCACCTACAAGGCAGGTAGCAGAGAAGGATTCCAGATGCGTATCGCTACCCGTACAAGCAAGTGGGAACAAACGCCGGTGATGTTGTCGTGATCTGCCAAGCACAACACTCGGAAACTTGTAAGTTGTGAGTAGCTCCTCGCGCCTTGCCCAAGTGTCCGAGCATGTTCCGCTCCTCATGACAACGGCAGTATTGTCGTCAAAAGCAGTCTCATCGAAATACAATTGCGCCTTCAATAACCACATGCCATCGCAGTGCCTCTGGTCGGAACAAAGCGGACATTGCCATGGTCCTCGGCCTCCATTACAGTGCGCTTGTGGATAAGACATGCCAGATCACAATCCGCTCGCACAGTAGGGCTACTCCACTCCCCGGTCGCACTGTGACACCATCTGACAGGGGGGAACCACTCAAGAAACGCGGTACCGGCCAGCACATGACGTCAGCATCTCCGCCCCAGGAAATCGTGCTTGTGCTGGCATTATGTCACTTGTGTCAGGAAAGAATGTCGCTTTGCTTGGTGTGCACCAGCACAAATCCGACACGCAGCACAAGGGCAAGGGCCTTGGGAGCTCGTGGAATGTTGACCACTTCGAATCCTACTGCCAGTGAGTCGTCCCTTTTTTGGTGCAAAGCCAGAAAGCCTCGCGCTGACTTGCGTCTCGGTCCGCTTCGGTTGTTCAGCCAGGCGCCGCGGCGTCTCCAGACCCCAATACGCGACTTGATTAAAAATCGCGGACGCTCGCCTTGACACATCTAGAGACTCATAACCCATCGCGATACACGCCGCTGCATCGTCTTTCAAGATGCGGCTCCGCAAGCGGCGTGGCGACCCACCCGAGCCAAGCCCTCTCAACGTCTCCCTCGTCTCCGGCCCATGACGCCATCGTCATCCTTGTCAACACCTCCAAAACGACGCCCCGAGGTTTCATTCCAAGGTACGGGCCAGGAGCTCTCGATGTGGTGCGAGCAATCCGATCTGCGCACGCGTTTCGATACTCGACCTTGCCAGTCATGCACTCGGGGCATGACACGGGCTAAGCAAGGGGTGGGCGGAGTTTGACGAGCGTCCATCGTCCGGGACCGCCTCTTCTCCAAGGAACTGCACCGGCACCCGGCCGAGTCCATGTTCAGACCTGGACCCACGCAACCCGAGCGTTGGCACGTCCGGAATTCCGCTTTTCGTCACGCCCAGCGGAGGTGGCCGACGGCCGTGGCAGCCCCCGCGACCGACAACCTCCGATGAGCATCGGCAACGTCGAAACCCCGGGCCTCGGCTCAGATATCCTCCAGCTCGTCTTTTTTCGCGTCGTGCATTGTTGCTTCCGAGTATCCGATCGGGATCGGCGCTGTCCCTATATCGCGGCTCCGTGGATGCATTTCACCACGCCTTCATCAATCACCTGCCTTTTCACGCAGCACTCCGAGAAGCCCTGGTACTTTTCGGCTTTTCTGGCAGGCAACCTTGCCAGGATCTGCTGACCCAGTTCTTACTGGCACTTGCGCTCCAGCTTGACTGTCCAGCTTTCCCGTAGTCCTCAATGGACGGGAATTCGTCTCCGCCGGCCCTTGTTCTCCCTGTTGGTGGCATCGACTGGCCCGGTCTCCGTGTCCATGTCCCCACACTTATCGGCTTTCTGCGGCCTTCGTGATGGAAACATGACGTACGCGTGGCGCATTCTGCCAACGGCGCGGTTGACCAATCCAGGCTACCTGTTGTTGTTTGGGCGTAGCTCTTTGCGCGACGTTCAAGTCGCGGGTTAGTCTTCCGGGTCTTACGTGTAAGAAGAAACCCTTTTCAGCCGATGGACCTAACTGATAACGTCGATCGATGCTTTGGAGACATCACCTCCGCCGGTGCCTGTAAAGTCAACCGCGTACCTCGAATTCTGACATACTTTGAAGTGCTTTCACCTGCGATCAAGGATGCTTGAACGCACTGAGTGGTCCTTAGTCTGGCCAATGACAGAGATACGCTAGATACACTGCATAGCATCGGCCAATTTGACATCTTAACTTGCTGTGTATAGTCTGAATTCACATTGTAGTTGACAAGTCTGGGAGGTTGACCGGTGTCATTTAATACATTTCAATAGCACGAGGACAACGTGCTGCCATGTTTGTGATCGGCTTTGCTTGCAAGGTTTTGTGCGCCTTGAAATCATGAGAATCCTGCGCCAACCACTCTTATCTCGTGAGCCGAAAACCATCACATGTCAATGGCTCCTTTATAGACTCAATGAGCAAATTCATCCAAAACGTCTCGTATTCGAGTCCAAACCCCAGAGAAGACCTACCGCTAACGGGCCGATGGCTCAAGTCTCGACCGTATTGGCTATAAGCTCAATGACATTAGGGGTTTCGCACTATTCTCAAGGAGACGAAGACATGCGAGTTATTGTGCTTCAAAGAGTTCGGGAACTATCGTAATATCAGGCTTTTGGCGAAGATGCACCAGAAAAGCTGTTAGAACTTCTGATACACAAGGACATCCGCACGAGCGCCTTACAAAGAGCCAAAACAAGCGCTCAAGTCTTTCGTAACTTGGGATTAGTGAATGTTCGCGGGCATCTTTTAATATTATGATGGCGCTAAATTGGACGGCCGGAATCATGAAGGCTTCGCGACCATCCCCTTGAACGGGGGATGAAAAGCAAGTTGTCGTTCTCTTCTCCGTCATCCACACAAGTCGCCCTTGGCGTATAGAGAGAACTTGAAACGGCGACTGAGCTTACTATCTGCACAATTAGAGGCGTTTCCTTCCGTCGGCCACACTGCTGACTCTGGGCACGGCGTAGAGGCGCTGCTGGTGATGCGCAGATGCGCAGTCAAGCAGACGGCCAAGACGGCGGATGTCGTGAACCGCAAGGACATCGAGGGGCCATGTCGCACGCCGTCGACATGGCTGAGGAGCCGGTTGCGATGGTGGAAGATTTACCGGTTTTCGCCTCAAAGGCGTTTCTGCGGGTTGGCGACCAGGCCAAGAAGTTTTCTATAGGGGAGTTTGCATCCCAAGCCTCGTTAGGGGCTATGCGTGGCTAGATAGACCTGGTTTTTTTGGGTTCGGTGAGTGGATGTTGCCAGATCAGACGTTCTGTAATAGGCGATGGAAGCTTATACTCGAGGCTTCGATCTGACGTCTGCTTCTTACTCTCTTAGACATAGATATACAATACCCAAACCAATAGACCACGAGTAATTGGTTGTGCCAACGTTGAGTAAGAAGCGTAGCCGCCTCAGATTGTCCAGATCAAACTTCAATGGCGAGGATCTTATTGTAGAATCTAGAAAGCAAAGGCGGCTTAAGAATTGCCAATCTGATTCCGTCGCTATGAGACTATGTCTAGTTATGTCCGTTCAATCTCGGTTCTTACTATCCAGCAACTTCCATTCTGAAGCCGTAAAACTGTGTGAATGCAATCGATGAGGGAGCCATGCTGTGATTTTCCGTATATGACTTAAAAAGAGGTTTCCAGGATCCCAAAAATTTACAGGTACGATAAACACTTGCTGTTTATTCTACCCCCATTCATAGGACGAAGCAGCAGCGGCCAGGATGAACGTTCCCGGAAGCAATGTTCCATCGCCTTGATCCAACTCAAGCATCAACTACCATCCTCCTCCGTCTCTCCCCCCATCAATCGACACCTACCTCTGCTACAGCTTCCCCGAAGGCAAGCCATCCTTTGCCCTCGTCACCCGAAACCCATGCCGCGGCGCATGCACCCTCACCGACCCTCCCCCCTCGACGCTCGTCTCAAACACCACCTCGTCCTTGTCGAGGCTGACGAGCGCACCCGTGTCCGTCCGAGACGTGCCAGTGTCTGTCGGCCGCACGGCGACGGCGTCGCCCTTTCTGATTCCACCCTGCACCGCCGCCGCCACGAAGTCGGCGGCGTCGACGGGGCGCTCGGCTTCGTGCCACGGCGCCTGCGCGACGAGCCGCGCTGCCTCGCCGCCCTTGAGCGTCTTGGGCTTGCCGAGCTTGGCGGATGCCTCGGACACGGCGGCGTCGAAGCGCCTGATCCACGCGTATACTTTGGGGAACGTGGCGGGCGAGAAGTGGTCCTGCGGCAGGTGGCCGGGAGGCATTCCGATGGTCATCCAGTGCAGCGGCCAGACGGCCTCGAGGTCGGCGAGCCCAGGCCCGTCCGTCTTGAGCAGCCAGTTCCTCCCGTCGGCCAGCAGCGTCGTCTCGAGCAGCTCAAAGACGCCGAGCAGCTCCCGCAGCGCCTCGGGCCGGCCATGGCTCAACGCCTCCGGGTCAAACGGCGCGCCCATCAGGTCGGCCCTGTCGCGCTGAAAGGCCGGGTCCTTGAGCAGCGGGAGTGTCGGGGGCAAAAGGGCCGCTGCCGTGCGAAAGACGCCTCCATCCGTCGCGGCAATGGAGAGCAAGCGCTCCACCACCTGATCATCGCCCCGTTCCGAACCCAGCTTGGGCTTGGGGCCGGGCAGCTCTTCCAGCTTGCGCAGCTGCAGACGCGTGTCCAGGTAAACGTCTCGCCCAATGGCCATGATAGGGATTCGCCGATACGCGATGCCGAGGCGCGCTACATCAGGCCGCGGCAACATGGGCGGTTGAAGCTGTGATGAAAAATGTCAGGTCCTGATGTCCACGTTCGGATCAACGATATGCCTCACACATTGGCTGTACGAGATGCCCCGAAGAGCGAGATACCATGCGATTCGGCGTGCATATGGCGAATAGGGATAGTGGTAGAGGATAATATTCTCGGTTGCCATGGTATATGTATGTTTGTCGAGATGGAGTCTCGCCACAGCCTTTGTTCGCCGCTTCGGCCAATCTTTTGTCGCGAAAAATGAAGCTGGGTAAGATAGTATCGAGTGTGGATGTGAAGTTCTAAAGTTGTTTTTCTGAATCGCCGTTGTCGCCCTGACTGCTGAGCCTCGGTTCGTTTCGGAGGCCCGAGCCAATCGGGCGCTAACTATTCGTCCTCGCTCGCAATGATCAGCCGAGGTGACGTCTCCATGAAAAGTAAGAGGGCCGTAGCCGGGCAAATTTCTTGATGGGTTCTTTCTCGACAAATACTATCAATCACCTCGTGGTGAAGTCTCATTTGCCTGACCTGCCATCTGCCACTAAAGAACCATCGCAACATTCTTTCACCATCCGCACCCTTTGCACCTTGGGATATGTAGAGAACCATTGCCAAGATACCACATATGCTCGAATTGGCAGAGGATCATCTCACCAGCCTCCATCGTCATTGGTGGAGCCGCCGTTCTGCGCCGAAGCGCCATGGTCTTCGGTAGGCCAGGAGCTGTCGGCATTTCCTCCAGCTGCAGCACCAGAGGAGTCCCCAGCAGCGTTGCCGCCATCAAATTCTCCAGCATCTGCAGGTGGTTCTTTGCAACGAACCTTGGTGTGTCCAAACTGCTGGCAGTTGGAGCACTGCACCTTGCTCCCTAGAGTTCTGTTAACCATTGTTGCGTTGCACATAGTTGGGAGGGGGGCATTACAATCTTTCGGCTCTGGACAATCTCGACTCATGTGTCCCATCTTCTCGCAGTTTCTACAAGTCACGTTGCTCATGTTTCGAGGCTGGTCACAATCCTTGGCCATGTGGCCCTCTTCGCCGCAGTTTCGACAGCCGCGTGGTCCGGCTGAAGAACAGTCTCGGGAGAAGTGACCCTCTGTTCAACGTTAGCTGAGGAATCATGATCAAGGCAAAGTATGCATTTGACTTACTCTCGTTGCAATTTCGACACTCGACATTGTCCAAGTTAGGCGGCTCCTCGCACTCTGAAGCCTTGTGGCCAGATTTCCTGAAGAAAGTCAGTATGGCCTGGTCAACTTCGTACCGGAGACCAAGACAAGACACTTACCCGCAATTTCGGCAAGCGAATTTGTCGACACGAGGTTCGGAGCCTGGTGGTTCAACTGTTAGAATGCCGTAGAATTCATCATTGATGGAAGCTTACAATCGCGAAGCCGATGGCCGTCCTGCCCGCAGTTGCTGCAAGAAATTTTGGGTTGGTCTGGTTTTGCCCGCACTTCTTTTTCGCAGTACTTTCTGGTGTGGCCCAATTCACCGCAGTTGCCGCAAAGCGGTCGGCCGCTATTGACCACATCCCCTGCGTCAGTCAAGCGAGCGAGGTGCTCCTCGCGATTCTTCGGAAAGGCGGGCTTTTCGCGAGGGCGGGATGGATGTTCGCTGAAACGGTACGAGATGGTGTACTTCAGCCCCATGTTGCCCTGTAGATCCATGTTCGTGAAGAATTTCATGATATCGCGCTCAAGGGGGATCAGGAAGAGGCTGATATTTGAGGCAAAGAAGGATTCTTGCAGCTCACGATACGTGACTTCACCACCGAGCGCCTTGACGTATTGCTGGATAGCCATCCTGACGTCGTCATAGTCACGTTCGTTCACGGCATTGATGATATTCTCCCAAGCAACCTCAGGTGAGACGTCTTTGACATGATCGCGGTTGATCTTTCGCGCGTTTTCGCAATTCTTCTGCATGTGTCCTGCGCAGAATCAGTAAGATGAAGGCAAGTCACATGAGTCCACGAGATCCGCACCTTCTTGGCCGCAGTTGTCACAGACCATTGGTGGCTTATCAGGGCAATCTTTGACCATGTGTCCAGGCTGATGGCAGAATCGGCAAGTCATTTCTCGGGGAGTGGGACATTCCGCCGCTCGATGACTATGAAGGCGATTAGCAAGAGCACGTTGATGGTTTCAGGGAAAACTCTACCCGGAATCGCCACAGCTGAAGCATTTTCCAGCCTCACGATCGCCCTGGGCATCATCACCAGCTGAACCTGCGGCATCTCCGAAGGTCGAAACACCACTATTGCAGAGCCTTGTAAGAA
Source organism: Hirsutella minnesotensis 3608 (assembly GCA_000956045.1). NCBI lineage: Eukaryota > Fungi > Ascomycota > Sordariomycetes > Hypocreales > Ophiocordycipitaceae > Hirsutella > Hirsutella minnesotensis. The sequence continues at coordinate 350,311 of KQ030531.1, read as the reverse complement.
AGTATCTCCTAAATCGGCTGGGTTGATGGTCCTTACTTGTCTTGGGCAGCGGAATCCTTGTTTTCCTTGGCAGCTCCAGTCCAGGCCACTTCGGATTCGCGAGGCTGTTCCAGAGCGGTAGCGATCTTGTTGGTAGCGACACTGCCGCTCCACGCATCATCGGGGTGTGGCTCAGTGCCCCATGCCATATCTTGGGCTGCGGGTTTTCCCCAATTGGCCATCTTTCACGTTTGGTGGCTGTTGATGGTCTTCTGTAAGCAAGAGATCTTTCTGCAATCACCGTCGGGCGAACGATTAGGGCAAATATAAACGCGAGTGAGATGGAAAAGATATGACGATGGCATCTGTCTTCTCAGGGCATGAAGGATGCAAAGAGCAAGGTATTCGAGAGGTACAGAATAAAGGAAGGAGAAGGATGATGGAAGCGGGCATTCGCTCAGGTCGTGGTACAGATGATCAGGGCGCGATGGATATGCAAGAAACGAGAGGGAGTCAACGAAAAACTTCTTACCCAGTAGGCTTTCACTTGGACGACTTGTTGATCGATTGGATCGTGTATGAGGATGATTGATGATTGATGGCGCCGAACGAGACCGGACTGCAGTTTTGCGAGATGGAAGAGGACGATCAAGGAAGGGAAGAAGAGGGAGGCGGCAAAGGCAGCACGCCGAGGAAAAATAAACGCAGTCAGGAACGGGGCTCTGAGAACGCCTCGTCTATGCAGAATCAGGTAGGTGGCCAAGAGGTGGAAGCTGGGCCGAATGGAAAAGAGAAGGAAGGTGAACACTGAACAGCGCCGGGCTACGATGACCGGGACCTGCTCTTGCCAGGTTGCCTCCGCTCTTGCACCTGGCCACGAACGCCTCAGGCAGAAAATACGGGTACTTGAACAGCCTGCCTAAAGATGCCAGCATGTCCATGTCGAAAATTTTCACGATGGCAAACGCCTCAGGCAGAAAGCCCGGCAGCTGGCAGGCATCTTGTGGACTTGCAGTTTTGTGGTGCATTTATTCTCCATTTCCTCGCCTGGCCCTACGACGATGGCTCGAGCAGTCTCGCCTCTTGAATGCGACACCATACGATGCCATAGGAGCAGCGACTCACGGCCGCCACTGTCGAGGCACAGTCGGTCCTCCGCTGGTCTGACATCGAACAGGCTGCAGCCGGGGAACTCGCCTGCATGCAAGCACCGGGACACAAGTTAGCACGGTCGAACTCGATCGTACAGAATAGCTACTACGAGTGAAACGTTCGAGATCCCCCAAGGAGCTTCAATGAAGTGAATGACATTCTGGATCTAGGTACTATGACAGGGTCTGCAAATCTATGCGCGTTTGATCTTGTCGTTTTGCTGCAATTGGACCAGCTTTGGCGTTTGCCATTGATGAAACGCATGAACACTCTTCAGGCAAACGGATGGAACCTTGAATACGACTGTTCAAGAGCAAGGTCGTTTTATGCCGGGTAAGGGGATGACCCTTGATGAACTGAATATATGGATCGGGGAGCGCCAACCACGATGGCTGGCCATGACTCCTAATCCTGATGACGGCACTGGCAAACTGTTCGTCTCATCTTTCATGCCTTGAGAAGTAAGGGGAAGAACCCAAAGCCAGCGCCACAGATAACAACTCAGTTGCGAGAGGCCAGGTGCCTGCAGCGACAAACGCCATGCAATGGGAACAGAACACGGGCACCCGAGATCCCAGGACTTCCCTGAAGCCGGTTTACTGGCGAACAAGATCCGGCGATGATATCTCCCCGGAAAAACCAATGCAAGGATTTCGGCATTGGTGAAGCTGGGGAGGAAACCCTGTTGCTCTCGGGGACTGACTACCAGACCCTGCACTCTCGGGCTTTGGAGCCGGACCCTGAATTCGTCGAGATTATTGTTTATGGCCCAAGACCAACTTCACCTAGGCCAAAGACTAGCTACATGGCCCCAATAGTGGCTGGATGCAAACACGGGGGAGGCGCAAAAGTTCAGGGCTGTGGTAAGTACTACTTATATGGTACAGTTACTCCTTTAACCGACAGGTGAGAAGCGCGCGACCCAAACGTCCATTGTTCTCACTTTGCTCCCTTTAAGCAGTCGCACAGCTCCAATAACAGCTTCTCTCGAGGACCGGAGAACTGCCTTTATGTTTACATTCCCGATGCCGGCCTCTATACTCTCGTCGAAGTCCTTGCTCAACACCGCCGATGTCTCCCATGACCCGTCCAAGAGAGCCTCGTTTGGCGTGAGAATGGCATCGCTATCGAGTTTCCACCCAGATGTCTCAGAAACATCCCGAATGCTGTGCGGACTGAGTAGACTGCGAATATTGGCTTCGCTCGTTGTATTATGTGCCTCGAGGCTGCCTCGGGCGATGGCCGCCAGGACATGTGGCAAAGCGTGAGGATGAGTCGCCGTCAGGGCGTATTCGGCGACCAGGACCGCTCCCACACGACCTTTAAGAGACAAAAGAAGATTTGAAAGCGTCTCGGGCGACGAAAAGTACCAGATGCTATGAGCCAGCACGGCAAAGTCCCATGACTTATCAGGACAACGTGCCAGCAGATCTGCCGTTTCGCCGTGATGCCACTCGATGCGAGACCCCATGGGACCGGCGGACAAATGAGCCTGCGCCTGAGCAAGAGTGACGGGCGCGCCGTAGTCAGGAGCGCCGGGATCCACGGCATCAATGTGACCTTGACTGCCGACGACTTCGGCCAGGACGGCCGTGCAGGTGCCCTGTCCACAGCCAATCTCGAGAAGGCGACTGCCTGCGGGGATGCGCCAATTGTTGACGAGCTGGATCCGATGCTCTGCCTGGCCAACCTCAACGGCTAGATGCTGCGAGGCGGTAATGGCATAGCTGGCAACGGCCGTGGCGGCGGAGGCTGGCAGAGCTTCAAACGCGGGTGCCATTGAGGAGGTTATCGCGGCGACTTACTGAGCGTATCTCCTTGAATTCATTCGCTTTTGGTGTCGTGAAAGACGAGGGATTAAGTTTACAGAACACGGCTGGCTCAGCCTGGATCTGCAAAGCATGAGTCATACCACGAGTTCCCGACACGAAGCACTTTGCTGACACGGCGAAAGTCGCTCCGATATTGACGTTCATGACAGTGGTGCCATGAACCGGCACATTAGCATGTTGGCCTTGAAGCTCCGGCCCAGGACACAGTTGCGATATTCGCCTCAACTCCCTTCCGTGTTAATCACAAACCCTCGAAAACCGTCAGGTCCAACTCGTCCTCGCGTTTCGATAGCCAGCCGAGTGCCCGCACGCCGGCATAATACGCCTTGGCCTTGACTTTGCACGCCAAGTCCGGGATAACTGAGAGAGCTGACAACCACTTTTGCTTTGATGGGGGATCCTACCGATGATCGCAGATGGTGTTCAGACTGTGCCGTGTATCAGCACTCGGCATCCAAAGAACCAGGGTCACGAGGGCCAAGGCATCCCAACATGCAAGAGGGAGACGGCTGCTTCGACTCGACGCAGGCTCACGGTACCCACTCGTTGAGGAAAAGGTCGTCAATATGCTTCCTCATGTAGCTGTCGAGTATGCCTTGGGTCTTCGAATTGCGATAGCAGAAGTCATGCCGCGGGCATGCCGGGAAGAAATCATAGCCAAGCGGTCTGTCCAACACTCTTGTGCACTCGTCCGTCGACCAGTCGAGCTGCAAGTCTATGTTTTGCCCAAAGGTAGATCGAAAGTTGAAGAATTCGAACAATGAACTAGAGCAAAGATGCTTTGTCCAGAATTGGGCTGTCACTGGGGAACCATCGCACCCATGGGGGCCTGAGCAAGGCCACAATTACCAGATGAGTCAATAAATCATTCAGAATTCTCGTTAACTTTCCTATCACACGGCGGCCTTGCACCATCGAACGGGACGCCCCGTTTCTCTAGGAACGGGCGCGTGGTAGCGCGGCAAGCTACCGCAATCGCCAAAGTTATCAGCATCAAGAGGGCCCTCATGGCGCTGATATTGAAGGAAGACAATAGTTCGGACGTGGCACGCTGATTTACTTCGAGAACTAAGAATTTAAGAACAGCAGACGGATCAAGCTTACAATTTGATTAGAGTTGAGCAAGTGGCATTACTTCGAGGGCAAAGATGACTGGAGCTTTTTAGGTATCGGCATTTCCATTTTGTCTTGTCACCAATACTTTTACTCTCACCATCCTCCAAACCCCGGCGCGCTCTTTTCCCTGCATCCGCAACGCTAGGATAACATTCCATCGATCCGTCTGGCTCCTTTCCACCACATCTGCCCGACAATGGACTTCCATGTGGGCTCTTGGATAATATAAGCCAAGGCAAATATCGGTATGTTCTTACAAGAAATCGTGACAATGGCATAACTCCTAGTGTGGTGGAGACAGGCCGTTTTAGGCTCTCTCTCAAGATTGATTCATGTAAGCTCTCTCATGCACTTCAGGGTTACAAGTATAGTCCCTACCAGGAGTGATCCCTACGATCGCTCCCGCTCTGCAGCTCGCGCCTGGCGTCAATAGCCATGACCATCCTCGCAGGGCCTGATTGTCAGATAAGGCGTCTTTCGGAATTACTGGGAATATTCCTCAACAGTTTTACGTATAGCTAGAAGTCGAGTGATCAAGTATGCCTCCGATCCAATGATCCGGCATGGGGCATGAAGCGAGTCAAAGCATTGGTAGAGGATTTTCACTGCGCTCCAATAGCACTGATTCGATACAGGCGATATTGACTACGCACAGAGATCTGAAGTGGCGGATTTTGCCCAAGAAAACTATCCCAGCGTCCACGTCGAAACATTGAGGCCGAGGTTTAAGATTGGCTGTAAATACAACTATCTATTCACCTCAACGGCACTCATACACGATTATCGAACTACTAGAACGTCGTCTGAAGATCTGGATAGTCCTTGGCTCGCGCGTGTAGATCCGCAAATAGGGATTCTGACTCGTCTCCCGGAAGATGTCGCATTCTTTCCAGATCCTCCTCCTCAAGGTGGTCCAGAACCTCTTGCGGCTCCTCCTTGCCGTCTTTCTGATCCTCCTCCTGAGGTTCGACGGCTTTCTCGAGGCCCGAAGACTCACCAATGAGCACGAATTGTGCGTTGGGGTAGTTGAGATGCTCTGGCCGGGACGGTAGCCAGCGCAGTGAGCGAAACTCTTCAATGATTCTGCAAACGGCGTCAGCAAGCAAACTGATGACTTCTCTTACACAATGGCCATAAATTGACGACGAATTACTTACTCCTCTGGAAAGTCGGGCGACTGCGGCAGATGCGCGTTTGCTGGCCCTCCGTGCTTCGGGTTCTTGGTGCTGAGGATGAAGCTGCCCTGATCCTTGAGCCCCAGCTTGGTCTGCACGTCGCCGAGCTTCTCTGGCAGCGTCTTGATGTACGCCAGATGGCTCTCCCTGCCCGTCGTCGTCAGCGCGTACACGCCCTGGCCCACGGGCGTCGCAGCCGGCGTGTGCCGCGTCCCCGCCGTCTTGGTCTCGTAGTCGTCCGAGTCGAGAAAAGTCTTCTTGAGTTCCTCGTACGACGCGCTCGCCTTCTCGACAAAGACCATGAAGCGGTCCTTTCCGCTCGTGGGCAGCACCTTTTTCGGCAGCGCAATCAGCCGCGACGTCCCCGAGTCGTCGAGGGTGCCGTCGCCGAGCTTGGCATCCTTGCTAATGGGGCGGAGGATGAGGAAACTCCGCGCAACGTCGTCGACCTTTTGGATGTCGTCGATTCCCACGCGGCCGCGGACAAAGAAATAGAAGATGCCTTTTTCTAGCACGCTTGATGGGACGTTTTTCTCCTCGGACGGCCGTTCTGCGTCTTGTGACACGTCTTGAGGCTGGCTCGATGGCTCTTGCTCTTTTTCATCTTTGTGCGGTTTCTCATCGTCGATAGTCTCTTCTAGCGTCGTCTGTCGCTGTGTCTTGGCCCGTTTCGCTTCCGAAGACTCGTGGTCTGTCTGGTGTTTATCCCCAGTCGTCGGTTCCGCGTCTTGCGCCGACTGAGACTTGTCGGTTTGAGCGTCTGATGCAGCCATTGCGCAGTTGGAAGAGTGTCGATTCGCGTGTCAGTTGTCAGATGGAAACGTTTTCATGACCTCAGAATGAATTTGCAGAGACGCAGGTTCTTGTGCAAGAACATGGCTGGGGAGGGGCTCCCGAAAGCCCCTGATGTCATTGACTTGTCCTGGTCCTGTCGGCAGCGGCATTGGACAGGGGTGCGATGCGTTTTGCATGGAACTGCGAGGATGAAGACGGCAGCATCCAAGGTCCATTGATGGAAGCAGGCGTGGGTTTTGCTTTTGCCGGCGTGGATGCGCGATGACGCGAACGTGGTGTAACTATCGATCGTCTGCCCCCGAGACTGAGATGGCCGAGATGACGGAGATGACCGCATGTGCCATTGAGAAATGAAGCCACCAATCGAAGTGATAAGTTTAGGCACTGCGTTAAGAAATGCCGAGCTATTACAATTCTTGGTTTGTGAGGGTGAAGAGATGGGCAGTCGTGTCTGCATCGAGCTGCTGTGAGGCATGTTGCGATTGAATCGTACCCTATAAGGAACATTGACGCCTCGTTGATACTGCAACTTTCGGTTGTGGCAATAGATTTTGAGTACAAGACTTGGAAGCCAGTTGACGGGAAATTTGCTGTTAGCTAGCATGTTGGCGTCAAGTTGATAGGACGCGTCTAGTATTTTGTAATCTCGTCGAGAATCGCCCGGTTGAAATCGTGATTGTTGCCAGAGAAAGCATCGGCTCGGCTATTTTTCTCTAATTGGCAGTCGGCAATATCTCAAGACCCAATTAGTCTCAACTCATCGGCTCAAAGTGCAACCATTGGTCTGAATGATCGGTGACGATGAATTGAACTTCAATGTTTACTCAAGTTTTCATTCTCTTCAATTCATAGACGGGTGTCTCTTACGGCCTTCGAACTACCACCTCCTATATCCGCTTACTTCTTCGGACGTACAGTGGGTTACGTTTAATTCCGAGCAAACGGGTATAGAGGTACGGTCACGAGGTTTACTACTAAAACTTTAAACCCCTTTTTCTCTATCTAAACGAAGGAAATAAATAGTAATAAAAATATCCAAAGATAGCTAAGAACGTAAAGAATCCCGTAGGATTTATCTAGTATTTTATATACTAGCCGTTTGCGTTAATTATAGCCTAGAGCCTACGGGGTATCGATAAGACGAGGGATTCTATTACCTCCTCTTTAAAGCCTTCCTAGATCCTAACCGCGGCCTCGTAGAGCCGTTCTTTCGCGCGGGCTATATTCCGGAGTCGCGAGAGGTCTAAGTTCTACTCGTAGACTCGTTCTTTAAGCAATTTCTATAGATTCTCGATCGGATTAAGGTCGGGCGAATAAGGCGGCTAGTCGATCGATTCGACCCCGTTCTCTTAAAGGAAATTGCGTAGCTAATCTTATACGACTCGGCTCTTATATACGGGAGCGTTATCTTATATAAATATAAAGCCCGGCTCGAGAATAGTCGGAAGGTTCTTAGCGAGGCAATCGCGAATAACTCGTCCCGTAATACCGCCGCGGCGCGAATTAGGGTCTCTAGGAAAGCCGATTAATCTAGTGCGATTGCGGAAGTAAATCGCGGCCTAGAATATTACGGAGTCGCTCTTTATAGGGCCTATTAGCTATATATTCTCCTTAAGAAGTCTCTCGCCCTAGTCTTTATTAGTCGGCGAGAGAGAGAGGCCGGCGTATTATAAACCTTACGGTAGAATACCTACTTCTACCGCTCGCCGGAAGAGAGCGAGATTAACGTCTTATTAGAGAAGACCTAGCCCTTCTAAGCCTAGGGGGGTAAATTAATATAGCGTCTCGTAAAGGCGAGCCTTTTTACCGCTCGATCCTCGTTTAATTCGGGCCGCTAGATCGCTAGGTAGTAGTTAACGCTATTAAGGCTAAGGTACCGGATTAGAGTACTCGTAGCGTAGTTAATTAATAAGTCTTCGAGAATCTAACGAGGCGAGGCGAATAGGTTAATCTTAAGGTATCTATAGATACTACGTTTAGCCCGATCCGTTAAGATTTAAGGTCGCCTAAGCCGAATTTGCGAGGTACCGCTAATCTGCTCTGCGTAACGCGACGCGATTCCGATAACGCTTCCGCGGGAAACGCCTTCTCGAGCCGTAACTACGCGAGTAGGGGTACCCGAGTTATATATTATCGCAATCCTCGTCCTCTTATAAGGCGAATGATACTAGCCTAGGCTTCGTACGGGCATTATTAGTAAAGTTGTGGGAGTTTAAAGCCCTAGTGCTAGTTTTAGGGATATACCTAACGCGTCTGGTGACACGCGTTTGCTCGGAATTAAACGTGACCTACTGTAATTCGTTTTGACACCTCCTGAATCGTGACACCATGACACATGGTCGACGCAAGTCGATTGCAAGATGCAGCAGAAAAGATGTTCCTGGGCGTGTTCCCTATCTCAGAGGCAGCTCCCTAATACGTAGGCTCAGGAGGCAACATTTCATTCCCGCGTAGGTATTGCGTGCACTAGCATGACCAAAAGCAAAATGGTGACAGCCATGGCACCAAAAGAGGCAGCACGGGGTTAAGCGTAGCGAGGGCGGAGGGACTTTCACACGCGGATCACTCGTGAAATCGTGTTGCCTAAATAATCACACAGCAGTAAATAGCTCATCAACTCTCGAATTAAATGGCTACTATTCGACCCTGCAGTCAATCCCTTTCCAGGCTTCAAGAAAATCTTTGAATAGATATGGAAAGGCTCATTAGCTCTTGCTTACCGTGAAAGAAGCCTTCCAGGCTTTTACACGTGTACAAGCGGCAGAGAAACCTACCCCTGGCGTCAAATTGCTTGCTCCGTCTTTATTCCCTCGAGCGCCTCGGGCTGGTTCTGACAATATAGCACCATCAAGGCTCACTCACGCAGTCCATCCAGTGATCGCAGTGTCGCAAGATTTCCGTGTTTGGAGCTTTTTGGCCGCTTGGGAAAGTCTGTTTCAGCATCATCAGCGGGGGTCGTTCCTCAAGCTCGCTCTTTTCCATTTGACGCAAGCCAAGGGGAAACTCAAGATGATGGGCAAGGTGAGGACTTTGCAGAACGCTAGGCAGGGATCGGATCTAGACATGTATTGGATTTTGCTTCTTTCCAGAACATTATTTATTGTATCGTATTTGTGGCATAAGAATTGGTACTACCCTACAACAATTCTCTAGTATTTGAATTCGAGCGTTTCAATTGGCAGCATACGGTACAAGGGGGGTGGGAGTTGAGATTAACTACGATTACAGACCCTCGTTGATCATTTATTCCATGATAAAGAGTCACGTCTGGGGCTCTGATAATGATCTGACAATACGGTACGACGTCTCCTCCAAAGACGAGTTGGTTTCTGGCGAGGCGCGGTTTTCTGGACACATTGGCGAATTATCCCCTGAAAGCATGCACTTGCCAGCCGAGGTGACACTGCATCGCTTAAACCGTCAGGTAGAAATCCTAATAATGCTTCAAGTTGTGATATCTTGAGTGCAGAGACAGACGGGAAGATCCAAATACTGAGAGGGTCTAATAAGGGAGAGGCGAAGAGCATATTCTGTGTTGGACGGGTTAGTGAGTTGAAAAGTTCATCTTCGACTTTCCAAGCACGAGATTTCTCCATGGAAACCATTGAGATGGGAGCACTCAGGGCCAAGTCTCCGAGCTCAGGCGATTTGTCCATTTCAGGCTAGACGCGGGCAAAGCTCACGATGGCTCACAAGGCATCGAGGGCCGGCGAAGAGCAAGATTTCCAGAATGTGTCCGAGTCAAAATGCTGGAGAGCCGGTTTCTTGGAAGCGTGACGCGGAAAAGCGTCATTGTAAGTTACTTCGTACTCGGTGCCATGTCGACTGTACATGCCCCTTCGCATGTATGCAGGTATGCGGAACCCATGCATACCCGCATATCTACATACGTACCTGCATCCAACTGCATATCTCCGTGTCTGCCGAGTTGCCCTGCAGAGCCTCAAACAACGGTCTTTTCTGAAGAGTCTAGAACGCGAGCGAGCCACAACAGCCTGCACTAACGACTCACCGAGCAGAATCAAGGCATTGTGCCCTGTCTCTACGCAGACCTCGCGGTTCTGGCTGTCAGCATTTGTCGGCCATGCCAAGAACCTTGCAGGCTTGGCCACGGGGCCGGCGGTTGGCGGATGAGAGAGGTTTGCGTGAGTCAGGTCCGACTCATCACCCTTTTGCGGCTTATTTTGAGCAAAGCAGTCCTGACAAAGCCTACAGTCAGCGGCCGTTCATCAAGTCACGTACAGTTTCTTCTGCGCAAGTCTGCTCTGTACCGTGAGCTGGAATAGTCTCTGTGCTGCGGCCGACGATGCCTGAAAGTCCAGCAGCTGGTATCGAATCCGCTTGATGCCCGTCGGTCTGAATACCGTCGGCGAAGCCCTGAGAATTATTCGATCCCGCCGAGAAAGTCACTCGCTTGTCCAGCTCGCAGACTGGAGAGCTGCTCCTTCTTGCTCACTCATAAAATGATCTCGTGATGCGTAAAGCCCTCGACCGCCATGGAGGTGCTGGCGAGCTTCCTAATAAGGAATAGCACGCTGCCAGCAGGGACTTTTCTTGGACCTGAACTGGGATCATGGTCATGCTCTCCACATGGATCACTCTATTCTTTGGTTCGGCGACTACCGACGGACCTTTTGTGGACACAACTTGCGAGTCGCCAAGCGCGCGCTGTGCTCTCGCTCGACCACATTGATCCGCCAACGCTCTGCGTAAAGGACATCTTGGCCTCTTCCCCAGAGTAACCGACAGAAGGTCACTGTATGGATGAGCATCTCTCACGTTGAAAACGCAATTGCAAAAAGCTACGTAAGCTCTTGTATGCGGACATTGATCTACCCCCAAGAGATCCAGACGATCAAGGAATACTTACGCGCTTGGCAACGGCAGGTATGGCAGTGACTCCAACTGCCCTATACGATCTCGCGCCCAAGCGACTGAACAGGCAGTACATCCGCACCACGAAATGTGCGGTGCCGTACCATTTGGTCTGGGTTGTCTCCTCGATATCCAGCAGCTGGCTGGGGTTTACTGGCGTGATGGTGGTTCATATTTATCAAAGACTCTGGTATCTGCCACTGATTTCATACTTGGCTTTGCGGCTAACCTCGGTCACCGCGCCTCAATGCGTCAGGCCGCCTTGCCAGGCTGGCATGTGTACAGCTTGTACCGCATGCCAAGGAACATCGACGTGCAGAGCCACATTGGGCTTCCATCCTGTCTGCTATTCTGGTCCTGATCACGCAACACCGCGGTGCATTGCACGAGACTCTCTCAAGCATGATAGAAAAGCTAGCGAGAAAACCTAAAAGGCGGCCGAATCTTGCACGAGATGAAGAATCTTGACAGGATCAAGTAAGCTGCTCGAATGGGCAACACTCAAGTAAGCGAGAGCATGAGAACGGGCATCAATGTGGCAGCAGCATAGACACTGCTAATGGACTTCCTGAATCCAATGGCCGAGTATGTCACTGAATCCTCATGCAGAAGCATCTGGAAGGCGGCTGCTGCCGCTCCGTGACAAACTTGTTTGCTGATGGCCGGCAAGGATGGATGACCATGGGGTACGAGCCGAGGGATTACCAAGAGGCTGGTCAGGGAAAGCATTGGGGAAGAAGACACCGCAACCCGCAAAGGTGCAGGGAGAATGGCCTCGTATTATAAGAAAACACCAACGAGACAGGGGACTCGCCGATACTCACTGCACACTTTAACCACCTTCATCTACGAAGTACCAAACGCATCTTTTCCGATAGTTCCGTCGCGCTCAGAGTACCAGCACATGAAGCTCATGCACCCACAATACATATGCTGGAGCCCAGCGGCCCTCGGCTGACAGCTCGTCTTTCCCGCCTCGTGGATTCGTCGATGGAGTCTTACTCGCGCGCGGATCATGCCACATATCATCCTAGGAAAATATCCACTCTTGCTGCTTTGGCATGGATAGCCCAGACAATGTCCAATCCGGCCGCAGGACTTTCGTGGAGAAGCAGAAGCTGGTTCGACGCCAGGCTCCTGCTGGAGGCCATGGGCCTTATATGCCTTGGTCGTGGAAATGAATGCATTACGGGATGGTGAAGCTCGCAGGCAGCGACCCTCACTATACTTCTTGGCATCACTCCGAGATTCAAGAAACAAAACAAAGCAGGCCATCGCTTTGGGTATTTATCTGGGCCCCATCCGTCTTCTTTCACTTCTTAGGCATTCTTCTCTCTTTCCCCCCGCGACTCATAATCACTTCGTTTGGGCTTTGCTTCAGGGCCATTTCACTCGCTTGATCTTTACACTCGTTCTTTCACACAACTTTCGCCATGGCCAAGTACACCGCCGTCGTTGGCGCCCTCGCCGCCGTCCAGGGCGCCGTTGCCCTCAACACCCGCGTCGTTCCCGCGGTCCAGTTCCCTCCCCCGGATGTCTGCCACCCTCAGGGCACCATCACCTACGCCGACACCTTCCCCCCTTGCTTGTCCCAGGGCGAGGTTGAGGGCGTGTGCGCCCCGGCCGCCGACAACGTCGAGGGCTGGAAGCACCAGCGCGACTGCATGTGCAAGGGCAGCTTCTTCGACGACGCCATCGGCTGCGGCGCCTGCAAGAAGGCCAACGCTCTCCAGACGACCGAGGAGACGGCCCACTGGGACAAGATCTTCAAGGAGATCCAGGCAAAGTTCTGCAACGCCGGCACTCCCACCAGCAACTTTGGCGGCTACTGGACGTCTGCCCTCCAGGCTCTCGGCAGCCCCTCGCCCAACCCTGAGGACGAGCGCAAGCGCTCCGTTCCCGCTGGCGACACCGTCGTCGAGAACTACTACAAGGCTCCCAAGACCCAGGGCCCTGGTGTCGCCGTTGCCACTGGCACTCCGGTCGCTTCTGTCGCCGTTGCCTCTGATTCTCCTGCTGCCACTGAGGCTCCCGTCGCTTCTGATTCTCCTGCCGCCACTGAGGCTCCCGTCGCTACTGCTGCCCCCGTCGCCGGTACCCGCGTCGAGCTCTGCGCTGCGGCCTCAGTCCGTTACCAGGTTGCCAAGATCAGCGCCGTTCCTCAGGTTCCTTCCGGCCCCAAATTCCCCATGAACTCTACCGTCAGCATCGAGGCCAAGGCCAAGGCTGAGGTCAAGTACGCCGTCGCCGCCATGCCCTGCACTGGTGCCTTTGTCGGCGGCTTCTTCATGCCCTCTTGCGGCGCCTTCGAGATTCTTGCCCACTCCGAGGCCTCTGTTTCCATCAAGGCCGTCCAGGAGGGTGCCGTCGACTTCGGTGCCTGCACTTGTGCCACCACCTACCTCGCCAACAAGAAGCTGCAACCCGTCGTCAACAAGGACGCCCCTGCTCTGTCGGGCTCCGGCTCCGTCCCTGCTGCCGGCAAGGTCTCTGTCTCTGCCTCTGCCGACGCCAAGGTCTCCGTTGCCGTCACCCCTGCCGTCAAGACCTTCAGCCCTGCCGAGTGCGTCGCCTCTTGCGACGTCCCTGCCCCTGCCAAGGGCGTTGAGGCTGGCGAGAAGACCACCCCCAGCAAGCCCTCTGGCAAGACCCCAGCTGGCAAGGCTCCCGTCCCTGCCGTCGAGTGCACCGATGCCGACTGCGTCCCCGCTCCTGCCGGTGCCGCCGAGGCCGAGGCGACCGTCGATTGCACCGGCGCTGACTGCGCTCCGGCCCCTGCCAAGCCCGTCGGCACCGGTCTTGTTCCCGCTCCCCGCCCCGCCGGCTCCGAGGTCCCCGTTGTCACCGGCGCCGCCGTTGCCAACGGTGTCTCTGGCGCCCTCATGGCTGCCGCTGCCGCCTTTGCTCTGCTGTAAATTGTCCCTTCTTGGTGACCATTTACGACGATGGGATTTTCCTTCCGCGGTTTGCCCCTCGCGGTCCTGACGCCGTTGTCGGCTGCTGGAGTTGGCGTGACGGGAGGATAACAAAGGAAAAGGACAAGCATTAATTCTAATTCTTCTGAATACGGAGGTTTATATATTCTTGGATACCTGATTGTATATCTGCATAATGAGGCCGGAGCGATTTCCTTTGTCACTACATGTCCAGGTTCGGACCTAATGATACCGATTCTATTGTGCCGTGCTTGGAACTTGAGCCCCTTCTCCTGAATTGTAAACTTTGCACGTGGTTCGTCCTGGTTATGATCATTATTTACCGGAAGGTTGTCCCTGGAAGAGATTGATGAGTGTTTCTTGATGGTTGGATAGACGATGGAAGCTAAAGACATTCACCTTGGAGTTTATACCCCTTCACAAGAGGCCCCCTTTAGTTGACAGTCTTTATTCACACGCACCCAAATCTCAATTCGCACGCACCCCCCCACATTCAGCCACAGCGCCTCCGAGATCGGAGCCCAAT